>JAYKAV010000123.1:2003360-2136324 GCA_035582835.1 Phoebastria nigripes
TTTGTTTTTGTTTTAACTAGCCCCTCAAAAACTGCAGCTATTTCACCTCTGCAAAATGCAGCTTCTAGAATACATGCAAGCAAAAAGCAGTCTAGCTGTAACGCTCATGTTTCTGGCCTTACCTTTTAAAGGCCACCCATTTGTTTTTGCTGCGGACTCCTCTGCCTCGAAAACGTGCTACTTGGCGAGTAAAATTACAAAGCATTTCAGCTAGACAGAGCTGGTGGTTCTGCACCCGAAGGACGATGGGTTTATTTTTTCCATTTTGAATGCGTGTGGGGGGCTGGGGGAAAAAAGACCGTTTCCGGTTTCTGTTCAGCAGCTTTTCTTTTTTTTTTATTTATTTTTTTTTTTTTTACAAAGAAGCAGCCAGATGACCTGTTGATGATACATCTTCTGTCGCTTTTTATGCCGAAAGGCGCTGGTAGGTTAGCGGAGATGAAAGCTTCAGCCGAACAGGCTACCCAGATTTTCGTTTGCATGCGTCGTGGTGTGGTCCGTGTGGCTTTGTAATGTTTTAGGCCGACAACTTCAGAGTGAGTAATGTAGTGCCAAAGTTCAGACGTCTGCACGGGACACTTCCCCCTCTCCTCTCCCTTGCCCTCCTTCCCTCCAAGAAAAAGCCGGGTTTGTAGAAAATTGAGCACTCGTGGGTGGAAAATTAGACCCTTTTAGTGCTGCGTAAGATAAGTGTCCTAACTCCTTTTGAAGTCCTATGAATGGCCAGGCAGGAAGCTTCAGGAATGCGTTTTAGTTGTACATAGGCACCTACTGGGTACCTTAAGCTTAAACATCTCCTATTTCAAATGAATTCAACTTGTAGGAGCACCTGTGTTATGCTGAGTATAGTCTTGTGAAGTGTGCCTAATGAATGTTTCTGTTCTTACTAAACACTGAAATGTATTTCTCTACGCAGCAGGTCACCATGCTAGTGTTCATCTTGGAAATTAAAATTTTGAGTAGCTACTAGTATTTCGGTTAAAGCAGAACTTAGATATTAGTTTAAAGCCTGTCTGCTACAACCGTTTTGTATTTTGGTATCAATACTGGTTTCTATTAAGAAACTAGGCATGGGAAACAGGATCCTTTCACTTTAGGATTTATAGTTAGAGACTGTGTGTTTGTAGATGCAAAATAGAGCATCATCTGCTTGGAGCCAGTGGTATTTAAAACTCTTATTCATTTGGAAGGAACTAATTACAAGTATATTTTGATATAAAATGTCTTCTCAGACAGAACTCTGGAATACAGGAAGGCAGAAAACCCAAAGCTGTTTGTAGATGCTAATCCGTGCCCTGAGCTAAAAGAGGAAGAATGAGGGTGTTTCATGAGAAATCAAAGTCACCTTTAAATGCATACTTGTAGGCGAAATTACACAGTTGATTAGGAATTCCTGCAGGATGCCAGTAATTGGAGGTACTTGTTGCTGGCTGGTCACTGTGCGCCTTGCTGGTTAGATCGTAAAAGTTTTGACTGTAGGTGGCATCAAGAGGACAAAGTCCAGCTCTTTTTCTTCCCAGATGTTTGTTCCTTAATCTCCAGATTCACGGGCGTGCTGACAAATTGTCAAAGGAAGCGACAGCAAAGAGATGGTGTAGGAAGTAGGTCGAGCACTGCTAAATACTGCTGAGAGAGTTTCAGTGGAAAAAAGTAAGCGTGTTTCCATCTGATCTAGTTTCTGTTTCCTTTCAATCATGCTGGTTAACATGATGCACCAGTAAATCTCATACTCCTACTGTAGTCCCCCGGCTCCACCGAAATTAATATCGCATCCCCAATCGGGCCCAGTTAGTCTACCTGGATGGAAAGATTCATGGAGAAGAAGGTAAAATAGCAATTTAGTTCTGATCCCATGAGGTGCAAATCGTGACAGTTGGGCAAAGCTGGAGTGGCTCTATGTCTCCCAGGAGGCCGTGGGCAGCTCGTGGGATGGATTTCCCTCTCCCTGTGCTGCTGTAGGTTCTCCAGTGGGAGGCTGGAGGTGGGCTGGAGCGATACGGTAGCATCGTGGCGCATTCTTTGTGGCCTTAATGTTTTGCAGTGGATGTGGCGATTAATAGTCACAAGTGATTGTAAGTGTTTTTGTTTAAAATGTTTGAATTGATGTATTCAAAAACCTGCCTTCCAGGTTAAAAAAGAAGAAAGTCCTTTGGCATGCTAGAAATCGTCCTTAAACTACAAAAAAAGCAAGCTCTACCCTGTTGCTGCTTTCTCCTAAAAGCAGTAAAAACTATTGACAATAACTTGATTTGCAGAAAAATTACAGCCTTGCACTACGAATATGTTCTTTTCCAAGTATCCTGTGTTTATATTGATTTGAAAAAGAGATCTTGCTTCAAGTAGGAAGAGGTGCTTTGATGCTTTGCCACGAGTGAGTGCACGGCTTATTGGCTACCTAGGTGAGCCCTATGGCATGGACTTCTTTTGCTGACCCTTGTCATGTGATTGGGAGCACCAAATGTTGCTAGCTGCTCAAAATGACCTTTCTGGAATAACCCTGTAGTCATGAATGGCTGTAAAATAGTTGACTGGAAGCTACAGGCTCTGCAGGAAAAGTCTGTTGTCCTCTGCTGGCACCCTGTGCTGAAGGTAGGTCGTCATCAATACCAGTCTTGCTCCGGCAATGTCTCCTGGCTGGCGTACTAGGTGTAAATGCTGTGAAGGTGGTGTTTTGGGACGTGGGCTCAAGTGTGAACTAGTCAGCAGCTTGTTTGGTTCAGGCTGAACGCAGCACCTGGGTGGAAGCGTTTGGTTAAAGATTGATGGTATCCTCCGGTCTCTGCCATGCAGGAACACAGTTCAGTTCACGAATAGGTAATAAAAGTTAATCTGCTGACCTTCTTTCTTAATCCGTGCTGCTGAATTCAATCATAGTGACTTGACTGCCACCCATGGTATGTACTTACATAAATGCTGAATTTTAGGCTCAAATCKCATGTACTCGAGAGTGGAGTGGACTGAACCTTGCAGTGCATTTCTGGCTGTGGCTTCAGGATTGTGAATGTCCTATAATTTTACTGTCCTAATTGAAGGTATATGGCTGTTGTCAGAGTAGGAGCAGTGAAAACCTCTTACTCTGGCCCCATAATTATATCCCTGCTGGGAAGAGGATTCGTTCGATTTGCACATTGCAATACTTCCCTTGTTCACCAGTAGAGTATGTTGTAGAAGACTTTGGATATGTGTCACGCTGGCTCAAAACGCTCTTGATCTCCCTTGATGTTGGCTATACAGCTATGTCAACCAGATGTTTTTCTGTGCTGACCCTGTTTGTAGCAGATTAATTGCATAAATGTGTTTTTAGAAGGGGGAAAAGTGCTCTTTTGGGAGAAGTTTTTTAATAGTACAGAGATATTTGGGCCAGAGGTGTGCTGGTCTGGCTGTACTAGATAGGGTGGGCATGTATGTGTTGGTGGGAGCAACTGCACCATCTAATTGACCAAAGTTAATCTAAGTCACAGATGTAGGCAAGCTTTTGCTGATAAGGGTGCTTTTGTCAGCCTGTTAGTTTACATATTCGGTATTCAGGGAGATTCGTGGCTTTTGTCACTAAACGCTGCATTTCCATTTGTGGTTCTGTTAACATTTGCTATAGAGGCTGAGGCTCCACGTAGACAAGTCTATGGCATAGCACAGAAATGAACAGCAAGGAAGGTAGGAAAAAGATGAGGTTAAATAGACTTAAACAAGAAGTGATCTACAGAATATTTTTTTWTTATTATTATTATTATTATTAGGATAGTTGATAATATGAATAACCACTAGAGAATGHTGTTTTGTGGCTTGATTGAGGTTTTGAGTGAGTGGGATATATAAAAAAGTATTTTGTAGATGCTTGCAAGATAGGGGATTGGAGCAAGTTGGTTGAGTAAGATTCTTTGGGGGATAGTTTATTGGAGCTAGGACTTGAGGAGAAGATGGAAAAAAAAAAACCCAACCAAAATCCCCAAAACCAGAAAAACAATAAACAAAACAGAAAACTGTGCCTAGCCAAAATTGTCTTTAAGTAGACCACCATTAATGGATTTTTGCTTCCATTGACAATTGATTCATCTGCCTGGATGTACTTAGCTGCTTGTATTTCAAGTATGCAATGTTTCTGCAACTATATAACTCTTTGGGCTTCAATACAAACACTTAAAAATACTCTTTCCTGAGCTGGGATACCTGTTTTCCTTACTTCATGGGCAAGGTGGGGGACAGAGATCAAATTCAAAGGGACTGAGTTGTTTTCTGTTAAGAAAACTGTTAAGATTTGCCATTGGCATCGGTGGAGCTCAAGGCCTGCAAGAGTTTTCTGGAGGCCTAGTGAGAGCAAACTTAGTGATCCGATTCAAGCATCTCACCCTGGCCTCCTTGCCTCTTCTGTGCTCCTGCTTAATTGTCTGACGGTTCATCTGAGTGGAGTAGTGAGCAACTGGAAAGTAGCAGCTGTTGAGTTAGTTTCTCCCTTCCTTCTGCCAGCTTGTCCTCTCGGATGGTAACCCCTTAACCTGGGTCAACAATACAAATGTCTTAATTGTTCTTTGGGTCAGGGCAGCCAAACTGGCATCTCTGGGTTAGATCTAGCTTGAAACGTTTCTGTCCAGCTGATCATCTTTGCCCAAGAAGCGATCAGCAACGGCTGGGGCAGCACTTGAAGCACCTAGGTGGAACCGTGGGCTTTAGGTGTGGGAACCAGTGCGCCTATGTAGCCTGCACATATGGCCCCCATAACCATCAAGTCCATTGGGATGCTGTAAGACAACATTAAACTAGTAGCAAAATTAGGCTTAGGGTTTCGTGTGCTTGTAGTTCCTTTTCTTGTGTTAAGATCATTCCTCTCTGATGGTTACAGATCTGCCCCAAAGTGCCCGCTTTCCCTGCCCTCAGTTCCTTCTGCTTTTAATGGTCGAGCAGTATTAAAGACTTGATTTTTAGAATCGTACAAACTTGAGTACTTCATCTGTATTTTCTTTGTCCTAAGACAAATTATTCATGTTAAATGATAAAAGCAGTCCCTGAAGAATTCCTGCTAAGAAATCTCAAGGCTCCTCTTATCTTACGTGTTAATATCTATACTGAGATTTTTGTCTGATGCTACCTTGATATCCTTCCCACTTATCTGAAGCAGTTGTAGTTCAATACAATATTTTTACAAGAATAAATACTGCCTTAATCGTGGTTTAACACAAGGTTCAACTGGGAAAATAAGTAATGGTTCTTTTGTCATATCATGTAGCTGAACTATTTATTTGGTATGAGTTTAATGGAAAAAATCCAAAATGCATTACACATGGAGGCTTACTATAAAGTAATTTGCTTCCTTTTAAAGAACTTGTTGCTTATTTTCCTTCTTTAATGCACCTCTTGGGATAAGCTGCTAATTCTAAAAATATGTCAGTTCCTCCATTTCCCACTAATATATTTTTTCTTTGTTTGGCTTTGGTTTGCTTTTTCCCTGAGCCACTTTAAATACTCCRAGGAATGCTCAACATGGAAGAAAATAAATGCACATAGGTATTTGAGTTGCTGTATTTAGATCGCTGCTGTATTTCAAGGCTAGCTGAAGATGACTTTGAACTTCTACAGTGAAAGAGAGTACAGGGGCCTCAGCCCTTAGCTAATGTCTCAGGTAGGGTATCTGCTTTCTCTTGGGTCTGGCTCCTTTCTGCTGGGCAAGTGCTCTGTTTTGAATTTAGGAAAGAAAATGTAACATGCTACTCATGATGTCAAAATCTAAAAGAAGCTGGGAGAGTTCCTCATGTATAGGAAACCAGAGTTGCTGACTATTCATGTGTGGGAAACCAGTTATGGACTGTTCAGTCAATMCTGCTATTTCCATCTTCATAATCAAACCTTGGTGGTAATTTGGTTTCAGATTTAGGAATGCTGCTTTCAGAACTGCACAAAAAGCTGTATGATGCCCACAAGTGGTGTGAGTGCACTGGCTGTCCGTGCATGGCTTCCTTAAACTAGATACTCTCTAGTATAATCTGTCTTCTGTGCTTGAGTGGCGGGTGGCCCAATCTTAGCCCTAGGATACAACCTAGGCTTGAATGGCTAACACAGATGAGGCTGGTAAACTTGGGCTGGAGAGGAGGAGGAATACTGCTTGCTGTACACTYGTTAATGATTTGGTATGTTCAAGTGACTTATTCTTTTGTCCTCTTTTTCTGCTTTAAAAGAATGAATTAAAGCCAMATGTAAAGACCATCCCTATTTTTACCCAGAAAATGTTTCCAGCTTGTTCTCGCATTGGATGCAGGTTCTGTTTAATTGGCATTGTAATGTTAAAATATTTTTGACATCAGTAGTGATGATTAGAAGTTGAGTAGTTAGAGGGGAGAAGATAATAGTCAAACTGTAAAACAAGTCATCGTGGTAACACCTAACTTCAACACCTGCTATACTAGTGTGTGTTAGGTGGATRTTTGTTTAATGTACCTTCAGCAAAGAGCTGGGAGAGATCCAGCTCAAATTCCCTGAAACTTAGTGGGGCAATCAGTAAAAACTGTTTCTCAACAGGGAAAAGATTTAAACATTTTTCTCAGTTTTTCAGRTAGGTAGTGCAGAGAACCAGAAGGCCCAAAAGCAGGCTCTTAGGTGTTTCATTTATTCTTTTTCTCATCCGATAATGTTTAGGCAAATTTGTGATGATAGTGCTGGACACTTTAGATAAGGACTGTTTTTCTCATCCAATCTGCTGTCCCCTGCACCTCTTAGAGTTAAACCATTATATATGTTTTTAGATATATATAAAAACCATATATATAAAAAMCAAATATATATATATATAAAAAAAACTGTGCACTTCATACCCTGGGATTAGCAGACCAAGTTTAAGACAAATTATATTGTAATGCATATTAGTCTGAAGACAACTGATCACCCCTTTGTGCTTAGATGACTTTCACGGCCAAGTCATCTCCTCTTGATTCCTGTGGTAGGTGGATTCATCATACTGGATCTTTGTTCTTTGATTTTTTTTTTTTTTTAAGGTAATTACTATGCTGCTGATAGCCCACATCAATTGTTTTAGCATTCATTTGGTGCTGTATGTGGTGGATGTGAAATATCATTCCAGTAAAGCTTTCCCTTTTGGTGCAGCATGAACTGTTGGCTGTTGGTTAAGGTTTCTGTAAACTACTCAAGGTTGTTGCAGAGGGCTGGAGTGTACCGTGGTGAGGGTAGCAGCTGGGTGGTTTTCTTCTTTTGTTTTATAAAAGAAGTGATGCATTATTTTGTTGAGGCGGTCAGCCACCTGCTGAAGTTGAGGAACTCAGCTTGATCTTGCAAACAGATAAATGCACGAGTAGCTTTTATTTTTATCCATTTGGTTTTTTTCTTGCACGTGTGTGTATTTTTACAGTCATTACTGTGGCCAGTGTGTTAGCTTTGTCTGAGGCTTTCTGAGCAGCAGATGTGAACATAGAGTAAGTCTTTGTACTTCTCACTGCTGGCTGAGAAAGGCCAGGATGCTGTAGTAAAATGTGGGGGTTTATAAGTCACTTGCGACTTAGATACAGCAACTGCTTTTGAATTTCTATACTGATATATACACACTATTTAATTTTTTCTCTCATTTAACTAACTATTCCTATTTCACTGTTCTGTGAGATACAAGTAGTCAGCAAGGGAAACTCCTACCTCTAGAGGGAAAGTGTTACAAGCATTTTTCCTGCAATCTTTCGCTTACTGTAACTTTGACGAGGAGCTTGTTTAAGTTGGCAGTGTCTAAACAGGAGCAGAGATAAGAACCTGATCCAAAAGATGAGGGGAAAGTTAACCTTTACCTTAAACCCAAGAGGGAGTAGTTGCAGGGAGAAGTGAAGAGCTTATTTATCATGTCAATAAGCATGTGTAGAAAGTGTCTGATGTCTTTCAGTCTCTTAAGAGTCCACAATAGCAAGTATCACAGGCCTGCTGCTGTTATTTTATAGCTATTAATGAGGAGTAACAATCAGATTTATCTGGCTGTTTTGTTGTTATATATTTCAAAACCTCAGTCGTCAAGAAATAATAGTTTTGAAGATCCAGATATAGTGCTTGGCTTACACGTAGAGTGAGATGGCATGAGAAGTTCCTTGCCTCGTTCTGGGCAGATGTCAAGTGTAGCATCGCCTGTTCTCTCTTGCTCTCCAGTTTCTCAAGGCGGGGCTGGGGCTTGGATCCTTCTGTGCCAGCACCACAACAGGAGGGGTATGTTCCCTCCTGAATCCCTGGGAGATGTGGGGAAGGATGTGTAAGCCCTCCCACGTATAATAACAGAAAACCTAACAAAGCTGGAATTGCACTCTACTCTCTCAGTGTATGGGAGGTGGAGGGGGGAGAGGAACCTGTGTGCTGGGATGATGGATGATGTCTCCAAAGCCCCAGATGGGTGTTAGGCTTGTCTCTCTTTTTTTGTCCTTATTTCAGTAAAGGTAAGGAGCTCACAGGTGTGTTGATGCTTAATTCGCTAATGTTTGGAGGCTGCTACAGAAATGCGAATTAGTATTCAGTTACTAATCAAATCTTGCTCTGCTCTGAGGCATGTAAACTAATGAAGTACCGACAAATGTGTAGGTGGATGAAAAAATAGTGCAGCATGAGTTCCCTGAGTTCATGCTTCCCATTTCTTTCTTTGCTTCCACTGTGTCAGGTGTTTAGAAGTATGTGTCAGTGCGACCAAGGACCAGGTACAGAACTTGTCTGAGACACAAGCCTGATGCTAAGGAGGAAAGCACAGTGATTTGGAATATGGGGAGGTATAACATCTGTTCGTAACCTTTGTCACAAGTGGAACGGATTATAAACTGACAAATACTGATTCTCTGCCAATGCGCTTATGCTCAATTCAGTATTGCACAAAGCACGCCAATTAGATTTAATACAAATGTTCCCTCGGAAAGATCACCTTGATTTAATTTTTTTCACATGCGTAAAGTAGAAATGGTCTGAGGCTCTCTGTTTGTTCTTTGAAGACTAAGTGCTATATTTCTAGCTCTTGGCAGACATTGTCCACAAGTACTTCATGTTCCATTGGGCTTATGCCAAATTTAATGTACTGTGTGTACTGAAAGCATCAAAAACAGACTTACTTTAATTTTAGATTTTACAGCTACCATTACTGATTTTTCTTAGAGCTGTTCTATCCAATCTGCTATCGTTTTAATTTCTTTTCCCTGCAGGAATTTGGGGAAGGATCTTGACAGTCTGTATTTGTGTGGCTAGGAACTGTTTATGTGAGTGAGAGCTGTAGATCAGACGTCTCTGCAGTGGCCAAACTCTCCATTTATAGAAGCTAAATCAGCACACTGCATTATTTGTGAACTCCTGTCTTTAATACTGACTGSTATGCTGTGACTGAGGATAGTGTTATAAACAGAGTCCATCAACTGTTTTTCAAGAAACTTGAATTTTATAAAAACCTGAGACAGGAAAGGACTGTTACAATCAGCTAAACATACCAAAAATTGTGAACTTTCATTTTGCAGTGCTTGTACGCTGTGTGAATAGAAGTCTGCCCGTGAGACCTTGGACTCTTCAGARACAAAAAAGGGACGAGGTAGGGGAGAGAAACAGAGCGCAAGCAGGAGTTACGGTAGGTAGACAAAGAGAGGAAGGAAATAACTGAGGGAAAGAATAGGGTATAGTGCAAAACAGCCAACCAACATGGGCTGGAGCATTCACAACGCTACAGTCTCAGGTCTGCTGATCTCTGCCTGACAGCTGTGTCTGCTGGCCTCATATTTTGGCTGTTCATCTTTTATTTTCAACCCTCAGGGCCAAGTAGCTGTGCATAAGCATGGCTTCTGGCCAGATGGCTCATAGCCCTCAGAGTGGAGCAGGATTCCCTTCCGTTGTGCTGGTGTGGAAGAGCATGGCGCTCGGTGGAGCCTGATTTTTCCCCCTCCACCTCTTTTACTCCTGCTGCGCCTCCTTTTATTAAATGACAGACTGTTTTGGTTTCTGCTTTGCAACTTCACCTTCTGCTAGTGTTGCTGGAGTAAAGCTGCTCAGCTGTTTAAAGGCATGCATCTAAGTGGGGGACAGAGGTGTCTCTTGATACAGAGAGACTTAAAATCCCAAGGAGATCTACTCTTGCTATTAATAGTCATTATTGTAATTGAAGTATGTGGGAATTTCTGGTTAGTCTTCACTGTAGGCTTAACCRTGGCACTCAGTGGTTTTTGTTAGGCCTAACTCTTATGCCAAAGGATTGAACATGGTTTTAAGTCTAACTTCAGTTGTCCAGTCCTTAGCCGTACTTTATAGTTCAGACTTTACTTCGTCTTAGATATGGTGATTAGACTTCAGAAGCATCACTTAAGCTCTGACAATGTTCAGATACTATCCCACAGTCTTCAGGGACTGTATTTTCTGTCCTCCTCCTGTCTTCTCATTGCAACTTAGCACACTTAGTGCTGGAGTCTCTGTTGGGGCCTGTTGAATTTCTGCAGTTTACCTTTGCCAAGCAGTGCTAGAAGCTGCTTTCCCAGCATGCAACCAAATGACCAATTTGGAAGAATTATCGGTAGAAGAGTTTTTGCAACTGGACCCTAAGATGTGTTAATGTTAGTATACCCCAAGTTTTATTGTAGCAACTGGTTATGGAAGTAACTTGCATTAATGTTAGCAGACAAACTGTGCCTCATTTTTGCCTCCAAAAAGTGTTTTGGTAATTTTTATCTTGGTGTCGTTCTTCATAAGAGGAATTGGTGCTACATCATGCTGCAGAACTGAGTAGGCCAAYGGTGCTTGTCTTCCTTTTGTCTCTTGAGTTGTCCCAAGTCTTCGACCCCCAAGCATAGCAAAAACTAATAGAAAAATTGTCCTATGGAGAAATGTACAGGAAGTGACTAAACGTGATGAAGACAGAATAAAGGGTTGTTGCAAGTCTGCTTTTGTAACTGAGACAGAATTTGAAATTTCTTAGTTTATTGCTGTTCCTGTGCTTGTTTTCAAGCTTAATTTTCAAACATCCTTCATATAAGCTTAGTATTAACTCAGTATGCATGCTAATAAGATTATTGCTGTACTAAGCCRTCTTTTTTTGATGAATGTAGCTTTTGTTACCTAAAGGAACAAAGTAAGTTGAATAGAAGAGCGAGTATAAAGAAAACAAAAATTAGCTCCAAAGTTAAGAATAGGAGTGGTTATRTTCCCCTGTTTTTCAAGATTAAAAACAGCTTTTAAGTGCTGCTCAGGAACAAACCCTATTTCCTGTCATCTCACTATTAATTAGTCCATGCATTTAAAAAAACATAATTTAGCTCTTTTTCTGGAAATGAACACAAAGTCCGCTATATGAAAGGTGGTCCCAGCTCTCTGTTCCTGTCCTGTATTCAGATGCATGCGTGGAACCTAGTAAATCCAACTGAGCAACAGATTGGGGTGTGAATATGTGGACGCCATGGTTGTGCAAAAACCTTATGCCGCCTGCAGGACAGCAGGCAGGACCCCTGCTTTTGCAGGCAGTGGTGTGTTATGCTGCCTTAAAATTGTTTAACCACAGAATGTGCTCCTCCTATATGTTAGTGGTAACAACTAAGTGCAGGCATTCCTGCAGATCGTGAGAACAGGTGATAAATAATAGTTCTGTGATGCAGTGCTTCTGTCTTTGCATGCAAAGCTCATGCCTCTGCACTAGTGGCCAGGTTTGTCAATGAATAGAATAATTTATTTTGGAAGGGAACTCTGGAGATCATCTGGTCCAGCTCCCCCTACTCAAAGTAGTTTGAAGTTAAAGCCAGCTCTTTCATCCCTTTATTTTGCCTGGTCTTGAATAGCATACAGCCAGGGTGTCTACTGACAATACTTGTCTATAATGCTTAGCTGCAACTGTCAATCTTCTGTAAATGTAAAACTTAGACTTATCTAGTATAATTTCAGAACATGGAAATTTCAGTAAATTTCAGTAAATCTTGAACATGCTGAAACCAACTGACTGGTAACTGAATTCCTTGAATAATTTTGAACAACTGAGTATTTGAGTTGCTCTGCACTAGGAATACTGTTTGGACACAAGAGTATATGCTGTGTTCAAAGACATGTTATTCGTGCTTTTCTCAAAATGCATTTATTCCAGTAGACACTGAGCCAACATTGATAAACCTCTATGAAACCATTCTTTACAGTGGCTGTGAGCAACAGGTAGACTTGCCACCTCTGCCTCTCCCAGATGACAGTTCTCAATTGGTGATGCTAGCCGTTTGGTGCTAATGTGGATGGGGCTTAACCATATGGTCTTGCTCTCACTTTCTCTCGCAGTGTTGAAAAATGTTGTCCTGTCTGCACTAGCAGCTAACTGATCTGAACCCATTGTTGACAGCCACCATCATCAACAGGTCATTTTCCCTCTGCGAGTGTGGCTTTTGATTATGTATCGTAAATCCAAGTGGAAGTGCGGTTACAATCTCACAGTTCGTGGACACGGTGAGTTTACATCTACACGGTTGCTCTAAGAGAACAAACTTTTCTACTTGCACCTGAACTACTTCTCTAGATGAAAAATTTGAAGAGAAAATTCAGTAACTACTTCTACAATTCCCTTAAAATAGGCCTTTTATTTACCTCTTTAAGATTTTGATTGAGATTCGTTGCTAGAAGTACAAGTGTAGAACAATAGAAACTATTAGCGTTGTCTTGCTGTTACTGTCCGTAATGGTATTTGTTCTCTAAACATTGTTTTCTTTAAAGTAAGTGGAGAGAGAATGCTTTAAGTTGTTCATTGGACAGCGTCTCTCTACAGCAACCACCCCCAGCTTTTATAAAACTGCAGATGATGGTATTAGAGAGATGCCTCCTAAGCTGTAACAAATTGTACTTTCTGATGCCCTAATGTTGGATTTCTACTGAAGGAGGCTCTGGGCTGATACAGTTTTCACTGCCTGCTGAGAGCAATGCCTTCTCCCTCTCATCCCACTGGCCTGTGCGCACACACAGCCTCTCTCCCCAAATCTGAGTTGTGCAGCCCCGCACCCTTCTTTGCCCAGACCTGCTGACCAGAGTTTTTCTACAAGCTGACTTTTCTCACTAACTCAAGAGAAACAAATTTAATCGCAGGAGTTTTCTAAGAGGTTTGGGGAGCTGTGTCTTAAGTTTTGTCATTAGGTTGACTATATACCCTTCTGATGTGGTAGGCTTAAAATTCTTGCATGGCTTTCCATAGCTTTGTCTGTGAATGTATCTGTGGCTTGTTCTTTTTCCTTAGCCCTCTGGTTTGAGGACAACAGCTACTGCCTCCTCTCGCTATTGCTTGCACCAAAGTAATAATGTGGCGTTGTGAGAACATCAACTTTTCCTTGCTTGGACCAGCTTTCATACCAAGTTAATGCTAGTGAAATTGAGAGTACAACCTCAAGTACAATGGGTGTGATTAACAGTGAGAAGACTTTTGGCATATCACTTTGAAAATGTTTACAGTCGTCTTTTACATCTTGGGGGATTGGCACAAATAGACATGAGATGTTAATCATAATAATGTTTTTCACGATCAAAGGTATCAGTACTTCAATGGCTGCTATTTTTGTTTCAACTGTCAAAGTCCTAAAACTGGTTATGAGCAGTCATATTGGTAGTTAACAGCCCGAAACATTTTAAGCATAGAAAACTCCACTTCATTATTTATTTCACGTGAGTTTGCTGACTTGAATTCACGCTGCATATTTCTTTTAGTTTCTGATCAGCTGTATATTCCACAGTGCCTTGTGGTTTTCTGTCAAGTTTCTGTCATGAGTGAATTTTATTCCCAAATTACTTAACTCTGTCAGTGCATTTCAAGGTGAAGCTCAACAGATAGTACAGTATGGTCTAGAGCTTTAATAGTGGCGTAGCTGTTAGAGCTTTGTTTTATCAACTCAAGAGTCTCATCTATTAGGAAGAAGTTTCTATCTAATGAAATACAGTGGGTCAGAGAGGACTTACCATGTTCAAGTACTTGTGTACAAGCCAAAATACTTGCAACAAACTCCTAGTAAGAGTGTCATTCCTTAAGAGTTGTGGAACACAGTTGAAGCTGGTGGCTTGAGAAGCTGGAAGGTACCTGGCATTTGAGTGCTTCATCTCTTCAGACAAACAGTACACAACTTCAGTACTATAACTGACATTGAGCATTGTCTCTGACGGCACTGTAATTATTCTGAATGTCTGGGGCTTATCCAAAATCAGAGTGGTGAATTAAATTACACGTCCAGCCCAGATCTGCTCTAGTACAGTCTTGCTTAGGTAGGCTGATAGCGATCTTGCTTACAGTGGTTAATGCAGTTGGCTTCAATGCAGTTGAAGCCTTACTTGCACCTGCATAATAGGCTCAGGTATCAGGTTTGGCGAGGTGACCTGGTAGATGAACAAAAACAGAATTTGGACTTGAGTTTCTTTTCCTTCCTAAGTATGCTTTTACTTTTTTTTTTTTGCATAGTATGCCTAGAAACAAAGTCCTGCTGCTCAATACAATTGATCATCTGTTAAACAGATGAGCAACAAACCTCAGTTTTATTTTTGCGAAACATTGTGAAGGCTTAATATAATAATAAAAAGAGAGAGAGTACTCAGTCTGTTGCTACATTACTGTGCCAGGAAATAATCCTTCCTCCCTGACCAGTTCCTTAGCTGTTCCAGCCATGGTATGATGTAGTTTTATTTTTTTAACAATGGCTTTATTTAGATTATCCTTCTAACTAATGGTTTTGGCACGCTTTAAAAAGACACTTAAGCAAGAGGATCTTGTTGCAGTATTCCAATCTGGACTAAACTTATAGGCTGCAAGTTTTTTGTTTTTTGTTTTTTTTTTTTAATTCAATTAGAGATTCTTCATTTGTGCCACAGTAAAAACCATCTTTGGAGCATGCTGAGTTTGCAAGCAGTTACCCGAAAGGCTGAAGTTTTGTCAAAGGATGCAGTCTTCTGTATGCTGGAGCTGTTTTAGATTACTCTGTGCATTTCTGGTCAGAAAGAGATTCCATGTTGCTTCCGATTAACAAGAAAGCTTTTCTTCTGAGCTTTGATTTCAGTTGGCTGCCACTTCACTGGGAGTTTCAGTTGTAATATTTCAATGCCCCTTTGTGTTAGGTCTTCTGCTATCTTTGCTTAACTTTTGTATTCTGGACCTTTATCTTTGCAGGTAAATACAAGTCTTGCTGCTTCAGTGTATACAACTATAGTGGTATTGTTTTGGGGATGGGGATTGCAGCCTTTCTTTTTATCCAATTTTTACGTTTTAGGTAGACTTCTATATTAAAAGTTAAGGAATAAACACTATGCTATAACTTTGGGAAACACAGATATTTAAATCTGTTAATAAAAAAATTGGTAAGTAACATGTGAGGATGTTGGGACGGAAATCACATTTATTGTGATTGTATTAACCTTTTCATTTTGCTGAGTGAGGGAGGGTGACCTGAAAAGACAGGTCTAGATATAAAAAGAAGCCCAGTAATTCCTAAACTCGCACCCCTTAATGTTAGGCTCAGTCCTGTTCTTAAAAGAAGGACCTAGGACAAGTAAAACAGTTACTCTCACAGCTGGACTTTTGCAAATCCCAATCCAGCAAATAGGAGCATGATTAGTTTTAATGTGAGAAGCAGTAAAAAAATAGCTCTCTGTCACAAAACTAGGAATGTGCAGTTATTCCCAGAAGTGGTGCTTTGCTCCACAGGCGCTGAGCTCTAACTCACGGTTCTGGTCGGGCAAGTTTCAGGACTGAAGCTTTGTGTCAACAGTTGCGCTCCTGCATTTTGGCTATGGTGTTCGTATCCTTCTCTTAAGTAATTTAAAAAAAATTTTTTTCTTATTTCCAATATGAGATAGGTACTATAACCTTGTTAGATTTTAAATATGATGACAATTACATAGCTGTATATCTACTGTTACTGATACAAGTTCTTTCCCACCATGTTATTAAACTATACTTTCAAAATAAAAAGCTTAGGTCACAGATTGGTTTTAAAGTGAAGACTTTTTTTAGAAGATAGGGTTCTTGTATTTGCCTGTTTTTATTGTTGTTTTTTAAATTTTTCTGCAATTAATATGAAGTACCTCCCTTCTAACAAAGAAAAAAAGCCTCAGTCAGCTTGGAAGTGGTTACTAAAAGAAAAATGCTTCACCTCAGAAATTAATAAAATTATTGGAGCTGATACACTCCTCATTATGTTGGTTTGGTAATGTTCTATAGTGTTGATAGCATTTCAGGGATGTTTGGTGGGCTGACCTCACATCTTTTTGTCCTAGCAGTCATGTTTACAGACAAGGAATAAGTATTATAAAAGAGAGGCTAGAGGAGGGTGAGCTTGTGACAGTGCTGTATTTGTTTGTATAGTTCAGGGGTTATTTTGGGGACACGTAATTCATGCACTTCCATCAGTGAAATGCTAAAAGTACAGAATAACTTTAGCATTTTAAAGAGTTTAAGTACAACAGTGGCTGTGAAGCCAGAGAAAGTCTTTTCTTTCCTTTATGTTTAGAAAATATGTATTACTTCTACAGCTGGTGTTGAAGTTGCTGAAGTGAGACTGAGCATGCTTGAAAACTTGTTTTTGAAATTTTAAATAAAATGTCTGCCACTAAGTTGCATTGAGGCAATACATGCTGCTGAAGGCAGCAGCTTGCCTATTAGTTGTCTCAGCTGATCAGCCTGACAAACTCATAGCCTTTGTCCCTGTCATGGTTTAACCCCAGCCGGCAACTAAGCACCACACAGATGGTCGCTCACTCCCAGCCGGTGGCATGGGGGAGAGAATCAGACAGGTAAAAGTGAGAAGACTCATGGGTTGAGATAAAGACAGTTTAATAGGTAAAGCAAAAGCCGCGCACGCAAGCAAAGCAAGACAAGGAATTCATTCACTACTTGCCCATCGGCAGGCGGATGTTCAGCCATCTCCAGGAAAGCAGGGCTCATGCGTAACGGTTACTTGGGAAGACAAACGCCATCACTCCAAACGTTCCCCCCTTCCTTCTTCTTCCCCCCACTTTATATACTGAGCATGACTTCACATGGTATGGAATACCCCGTTGGCCAGTTGGGTCAGCTGTCCTGGCTATGCTCCCTCCCAGCTTCTTGTGCACCTGGCAGAGCATGGGAAGCTGAAAAGTCCTTGACTGGTGTAAACACTACTTAGCAGCAACTAAAACATCAGTGTGTTATCAACATTGTTCTCATACTAAATCCAAAACACAGCACTATACCAACTACTAGGAAGAAAATTAACTCTATCCCAGCTGAAACCAGGACAGTCCCACTCACCTGACACTTCATAAACTCGTTCCGGTTGTTTAGTGTCAAAYTGGCTACACTGACTTTGCTGTATTGGTAGTTTAGTTTTAGTATGTCTGTTGTATAGTTAATTACTTGAATGGGCTTCCTTAAATGTTTTTTTTACTTTGAATTTGCATTGGTCCAGGAGCTTGAATGTGGTCAGACATTTCTGCTGAGTCTGGGTAGTAACTTCTTAACGTGTGTCAACTTGGTTGCCTATGACTGTTTGTACCCTCTGTATGGCATTCTTCTGCTCCGCAGACGAATGACATGAGACATCCTTAAGCAGGAGGGTAACTAATGACAAGCAGCAAATTGAATGTGAGCAGGACTTCTACAAACCTTTATGAATGTGTGTGAACGAGGCACCACTGTGCTCAGTATGAGCAGCTGTTAGTAATTTGAAGAAATGTTCATAAACAATGTCAGTCCTGAGAGGGCCGGTCTACCCCTAAAAACTTGCAAAGATTACTTCTGAAGAGCCAGATTTCTCAGAATGAATCAGTCTGCGCTGAACTGCTGACTAAAAAAGGGCAAGTGAAACAGCTCCTCCATACTAATTATTACTGTTAACTTTGCTATACTAGAAAAACAGGACTTACGGTTTCCGTGGTACGCAGAGGTGCACTTGAAGATAGCCAAACAGTAGTCTATTGGTAGCCTGTACGGGTATCTGGAGTGCACACTGTGCGTTAAAGTGGAGGCTTCTCTCAACTTCTTTCTAAAGATTCAGAAAGAAGTCTGTATTATATTAACCAGTCACTTTGGTTAATAAATAAGTGCATGCTGTAAATCATGTGAAATTGATTTCAAAACTGTGTAAAGCACTACTGTGTTCTGAATCGTCTGGTACTGTTTAAAAATTACTTAGTCGTGGTGCTGTCAAAACTGTGACTTTTTGTGGCTATATGCTCTTTTCGGTATATTTGCCCAACGGTGTTTCCTATTTCCTGAATGGAAAAATTTTTCTTTGAGAGAAAATGAGTAATTCTTTACTGCTTAAAGCCTGCCTTTCAATGCATACAGGTACAAAGTGCAAAGCCAAGGTAATTGCTAGAATTGAGTTTGCAAGTGTTAAGATACTTTTGCATTTATCTTTGCATGTCAGAGAGATGCCTGAAATGGGAAAGAAATGTAGATTTTTCTTTTCATGCATGTGCTAATTCAAATCTAGCCCAATCTGTAACTGCTCAACTATACTTGGTTTTGAGGCTTCTTCAGGTAACTTTGAAATATGAGCTGGTATCTACAGAGATCCAGAGTCGTAGCCAGGACACAGCTTTAAGCATGTGTTTTTTCAGAAGAAATTATTGAGCTATTTTGCTTGAGAACATTATGTGGGAAATAAGTAAACTTGTATTGGATGATGAGAAATACACTGAACTTGTGTCCCCAAACCTCAGTTTTAGGAATCTTATCAATTTCTAGGCCAAATYTTGAAGGTTTGTAGTCACACAGAATTCTGTTGAGTTTGGTGGATCAAGGAAGAACATAATTTTTTTTTTTTGTCTTCAGGAGCATTTTCCTCACTGGTAGAATTACTAAGAGTCAAATTGCTGTCTTGCTAATGTAATTTCATTAGGGTTAGTGATGTGACTTAACATCATTGAAAATGCGAGGGCAGTCCATGCACCTACCAGCTGAACATTTTAACGCTGCCTASCAATGGGTACACACTTTGCCTATTGCTGGAAAAGTGTTCTGCCACAGTGACCATCAGTATCCCTGTACTCTACCAATTTAAAATTACTTTTGTCTTCATATGCTAGATTTTTGTCTGATTTTTATTTCCTCAGTGACATACTCTGAGAGGGAAAAAAAGCAATACAGATTCTGGAGAGCGTGGCTATTTTAAAAAATAAACGTGCCACTATCTTGGTACAAAAATACCTTTTGTTTTTTTTCAAAAATGTATCTTATGACCCACACACTTGAAAAAATTTTTCCATCAGAGTTGTTCTGGTTGTGACTGAAGACTATACTAACTTAAAGTTGCCATATTCAGCTAGGTACCTTCTCTTATTTGAAGTTAAGATTTTTCTCTATACATAGCAAACTGAAAACTTGAAACTAGTGACACCTTGAAAAATTCCAACTGTAAGTCAAATGTTAAACATAACGATTTCCTTAGCTCTTAATTAAAACTGGACCATATGGTCAGACCAAAGTCCCTTGGGTCCCTATAGAAGTAGTACAGCTCCATCTCCATGGTTGAGGTATTCTATCCTTGGCTTTTTTTGGTGAGAATATATTTGGCACAATAATGCCAAATGTCGTATGTGACGAGAGCCAAGAGTACCTACCAGCTCTCTCCTTGTACCTGTAAACAAGAAACTGGATTCCTGTCTCAACCAAGGAGTAAAATTTAGGGATGGCATCCCTAGCACTGAATTCTTACTACTCTTTGGGAATGACCTTTTTGTTGTTAGGTGTTAGTGCCTGCACAGAGGTAAAGGAAAAGCGCAACTGCTTGTTTATTTTTATAAGCAGCAAACCTCTTATCCAAATTGGATTAGAAGTGTAGGAAGTAAAGTATTGCTCCTCTCTAGATATGCTAGATCATGCATTGCCCATGGGATTATAAAGGAAAGAAAAAGATAAAATTGAATAGCATGGGATTTTTTTTCTCTGAGCAGTAACAAACTGGGAACAGGTAGGTGATCTAACATGAGGAGGTGGAGGAGATATTTGAACTTTGTCCTGTTTGAATTGCTGGCTGTAGGAGGCGATTAACATGGAAACTTAAGTGTGCAAAGAGTTAGTTTTGTAGTTTTGTGTTTATGTATAAATACAAGTTGTATTAGCATAAAAGCTGGCTCACCTTACTCATTAAGAGACAGCTTTTAATGTATCTGGAGATATTTCAATATACCTCTATTAGAAACCTATTGCATATGCAAAGTAATCAACTCATGTTCTCTTGGGTTGTTGCCTAAAGTAACTTTTGTTCTGTACCTGAGGTCATACAACACTTAAAATATTCCTAAAAAGACATGCTTGAATGGCAGAAATGCGGGAAACTGAGGTACTGAACCRGCCATTTATGTATAGGGCTGTAATATATCCTATCAGGCCACTATAAAAACCTGACACTTGGCTTGCAGAGAGTAGGCAGACCTCTGACAGCTATCCAGAGGTATGTAGGTCATATGCTTTTAGATGTAAATGCTGGAGGTGATATGTTTAGAAAGGGCCAGGTTTTGTACCTTATATAAAGACTGTCCAAAGTTTGAAGTTAGGAGGAGGAAGAATATAGTAAGATGGTACATTTATTAGCAGTGACTTACAAAATATTCAGGTATGAACTACAGATTTGGGACATTCACATGCAGAGGTGAGAACAGCAGTGCGGAGGATATCCAGCACTTTTTTTACTGGAATTGCAGATGAACTACAGTCGAAATGGTGAGTGTCAAGAGTGTAATAAGTGTGGTGAGGAATTTAGGATAAAGCAGAGGGAAACTCTATCAGATAAACTTGGCTTTTGTGCTTGTCGTGGTTTAACCCCAGTCGACAACCAAGCACCACACAGCTGCTCGCTCACCTTCCCCCCCACCCCAGTGGGATGGGGGAGAGAATTGGAAAGGCAAAAATAAGAAAACTCAGGGGTTGAGATAAGAACAGTTTAATAATTGAAATATAATAATTAATAATAATAATAATAAAATTGTCATGAAAAGGAAAACAACAAAAAAAAAGAGAGAGGAACAAAACCCAGGAAAAACAAGTGATGCAACTTCTCACCACCTGCTGACCAACGCCCAGCCAGTCCCTGAGCAGCGATCACTGCTCCCCAGCCAACTCCCCCCAGTTTATATACYGAGCATGACATCATATGGTATGGAATATCCCTTTGGCCAGTTTGGGTCAGCTGTCCTGGCTATGCTCCCTCCCAGCTTCTTGTGTACCTCCTCGCTGGCAGAGCATGGGAAGCTGAAAGGTCCTTGACTTAGTATAAGCACTGCTTAGCAACAACTAAAACATCAGTGTGTTATCACATTATTCTCATGCTAAATCTAAAACACAGCACTATACCAGCTACTAGGAGAAAAATTAACTCTATCCCAGCCGGAACCAGGACAGCACTTCATGACCTCTCTGAGTGAAAAGGTACTTACCTTATTTTAAGATACCCATTTGCATGATGTGGGAGTTGAATAGAAACTGTACTGAATAGTTTTTAAACTTTGTCCCTCTTAAGATACCTTTTTTTCCTAGAATGTGAGTGTGGGGAGCCAGCCGGTTATAGCTGAATTTCTATGACTGAATACTTTTTCTGTCCTTTTTTTGCTAATCTATGTGAAATGTTTTTCATCACTGAAAGTGAGGCAAAGATGTGTTAATACTCCTGGCGACCGTCTGTCTTAACTTTCTCTGAAGAAGTCCATGGTCAAATGATCTAGCTTTGTGGGAATGAAAACTTTCAGGTAATGCAGGTTCAGCTAGTTCTGCTAGAAGGTACCTTAAAAGTTTTGCAAGTAGGAAAACTACGTCTTGGAAATGAATTCAAATTGGGCCTCCCTTTCTTTATGTAGGGGAAACCATAATACCTGAAGCTTAGTGAATCTGAGTTCTGCTGTTCAAAGAACGCAGAACTACCACTAAAAAGGTCTTTGAGGAAGTGCTTGTGCATAGCCTAGGTTAATTGAACTTGCAGATACGGTATTTGGTTTGCAGAGTTTTCAAGATCCAGAAATGTTCCTGGAGAACTTAAAAAAAAATCTTTCACAATAGCTGTTTCCAGGTACCTGGGAAACTCAAGTTGGCTGTCTTGAAAAGAAGTCTGGTGCAACTACATCTGCGTGTTTCTGACTTACAGATGGCTTACATCAGTTTGACATTTTGGGAAACGAACATGTTTTCTTCAAAATGATGCCTTACCTATCATCCTTTCAGCCTTTGATTTTTAGGAATCCAGCATGTCTGATGCTTCAGGCCGTTCTTGATAAGCCAGGTGAAGGACCATCTTAAGAGCAGCTCAATTCCCTAATGTCTGTCTTGGGCAATGATTGCTGTGAATAGAGTTCTGTAGTGTCAGTGCTGAACTGCTTATTGGGACACATTTCTCTTGTGAAGCTGTTGTAAAACACAGAGTATGCTGTGGGTCTCACCCTTTCAAGTGTTTAATCAGCCCAAAAATCTTTGGTGTGGCTACAGCAAGCTCTCTGCAGTAATTTTTGCCAATTGTTTTATTTTAAGCAAATGTTGGATCAAACAGTCATAGGAAGGCTGTGAACAAACACGAAGCTCCAGACTGGTCTGCAAGACTGCTTGTCATCTGCAGTTCTCCAGCATTCGGTACGCCTTTCCTATTTCCTGAGGGAACGTGTGTCTTGGGAGGCCGTTTCATACTTAAAGCTCCCTGTCTCTTGCAGTAATAGCTCAGTATCTGGGAAGCCAACTCCTGCTTTGAGCAGGAGGTTGGAGTAAATAACCTCCTGAATTATCCTGTGATTCTGTGAAGTCCCTTATGAGGAAAGGACTTCACTCAGCCTCCTGGAAACACATAAGCACATAAAAGTCAGTAGTCCTGCTGTCCTGTAGGTATTTCTTTATTCCTGCCTGAAATTCCTTCAGCTCGTAGTAAGGTTAACTGTGAAATATGTTCTCGGTGCAAGGATCAGGAATCTTGCATGCATTTTTCTTAATGGGGTCTCTCCCCTGTAGGGAGTTGAAAGTACTGAGTTGGTACAGTGCTAAGAGCCATGTGTGCCTACTAAAGCAGAGATAAAACTGAAGCAGGGGGACAATTGTTTTTCAGTCTGCAGGATGGGATATGCATTGATGGTAGCACGCTGTCCGTGAGTAGAAGGGCTTCCCTGGTGTACCTGAAGAGCAGGCGCACAAAGATCTAAGGGTGGAATAGGACTTCGTAAGGAATGCTCATTAGGTTTGATGGCAAAGGATGACTCGTGTCATGGTAAATGCCTCTCTGCAGCGTGATGATTTGTTGCCTCTCTGTAACTAGGCTACTGCAGCTTCAGCAACGAATTGCTCCACAGTTGCCTAAGGATCACCATGGTTTTGGATGACAGGCATTTTAGAGTTGGCAAATCCCTTTGAAGGAGAATTTGCTGTGCCTTAAGAACTTGAGATTCTACTTAGATCTCTTACTCAGCTGTCCTGCAAATCTAGTTAGCCTCTCCCACCCCTTCCAGAAGTGGTCAGTGTGGAAAAGTTCATAAAGTACCATCTACCCTTCATGTTGCAGCAACTTGAGATGCAGTGAAGCGTTCTCTGAAAGCTGTAGCTATAACAATGGACCTTTTGTTTGCTCGGCCCTTACAAGAATTTTCTTACTTCTTGCCACAAGGCACCACACAGTAGTGCAGGGGATTAGGTCATTTCCTTCCGTCCTCCTCTTCCTGCAGATTATTTGATTAACATTTCTATTGTATACTCTAATTAGCATGTTCTTGGCTTCAGGCTGCTTTTCCCCCCATAATCTCCTTAAAACACTGTAGTATAACTTTATTAACTGTATAACATGGGAACTCCTTGCACAGAGATTACATGTGACGTAACACAATGAAAGATTAATGGGGCTGGAAAGTCAGTAATCTTCCCTCCTTTCTTCTTCCCCCATGCACCTGGGGTTAGACTTCTGGGAACCCCCTAACAGCATTCACACTTTCCAACGCATTAAATAGTTGTCTTTTTGGGGTATCGTTGGCTTTGATCAGAGTTCAGCCACTGACTGTTGGAAGCAGAGTTAAGATGGTATATGTTGCATGTTCAGCCTTCAGTATTGACTGTACAAATATACTTCCCCTTGGGGCCATTACAGATCCTATTCTTCCACATTGTTGCTCTCTTTTCTCAGTGTTTCTTTCAGTCTCCTTTTCTCTGCACCCTGTGTGCGGCAATTTCAAGCACTTACCCTGTGTGGGGTTTTTATTCCACTCCCTGCCTGTTTTGTTAAATAAAATTATCAAGAGAGACACGTTTAAAATGTCCGTCTTGAAATTTAGCAGTAATATACTGATCATGTTAAGTCTAGGATGAAGAATTTGCCACTTAGGCTTCTTGGCTGTCTGCACGCTAGGGGACATAGCATTGCCCTTTGCCTGTATCTGCAAGGCTGTCTTTTTAACTGATACAGCTAGAAATGCATTCCTCTTCAAAGCTCATTTTGAATGTCATGTGAAATCACGTAATTATATCAAACTGTACAGCATCTGCTTGTGAGTCAGATAGAAGAACATGACGATACAGCCCTTTATTTCCTTAACAACTTCAAGGAAAGAACCTCCCCTGCAGTTAAGCATCACTTCATGAAATTAGCAGTGATATCTTGGGCTACAGATTTCGTTGTTTCAGTCTGGCATGGTCAGCAGCATCTCTTCTCCAGGGAAAGTCAGACAGCTTGCCTGGCGACAGCACGCTTGAGGCATTTGCTTCCAGTCTTCAAGGCAGAGCATGGTTCTTGTGTGGAGTGGAAATCATTAAACCCTTCTCTTAATAAAAGTGAGGGACAATGTTGACACAAGAACAGATGAGTAGAGTGTGGCTGTGAGTAAACACGGGCAGGGAAACAAAGTGTTTTGAACTCTGTAGGGTGAGGTTCAGAGGCAGCCATGTAGCAGTGTGGCTAGGGGCAAAATAAACCCCCAAACACCCTGCTTTAAGATGGGGCATGATTAGCTATGAAAAGGGGATTATGTGGTGCATTCGCCTGATAGCAGAAGACTGCGCTGCAGAATACTGTGGCTTCACTAATACGAAGGCAGGTGGGATGTAGAGATAAGAATTGTTATCTGTGGCAGGCTGGGTTGGGCGGTAGAAGGCATATCTACCTGCAGTTGCTGACTCTGTTACTTCTTATGTGTTTGCAGCATAAAGTAATCCACAGGCTTATTAACCTGGACTCTGACAGTGGCATCTGTAAAATGAGAAAATAAAGGAGCTCTAGAAGCTAATTAGTCCCAAGTTCTGCTTTTCAGACTGAACACTTTGGAAACAGTGCAACTCAAGTGTTACGACTTGTGTGAGAAACGTAATGCAACCTTGGAAGTGGTCATACCAATGTAACTTATCACTACAGTGAAATACCTGAATACAGAGCACCTTTTGTACTCTTGTTGCCATATCTGTGTGTTAAGTGATACTAACACATTCCTGATGGTGTTGGTTTTAAAAAAAACAAACAAACAAAAAAAAAACAAAAAAAACCACCTTAGCCCTGATTTAAAAAGTATTAAAGCTGCTAACCTTGTATAGGCCAGGACAAAGTATAAAATACTTGAAGGTGATGGGGGAGGTGGGATTGGGTGACTCTTCCACTACAGTGAACGGTGCCATTTTCAGGTTCTGTGAGTTACTGGTGGAAAAGCTAGGTTCATGTGCCAGTAGAGTGAGGCTGTTGATTTTTGGCAGGGCGAAGGCTCAACTTTAATCTCAAGATCTGGCTTGATGARTCTCTGGCTTTACTGATGAGATTGATTCAGAAGGTTCCTATCCCCTCACTTGCATTGGTATAGTGGGTTTACAGAATAAACYCACAAACAGATTAGCAAAATGATTTGGGTTAAAATAGTTGGGGTTTGTGTGTTGCGTTTTGGTTTTTCCCTAAGCCCTTTACCAGCTTAGTAATCTGACAGCTGTGATAATGACCATACCATCTCAGATCAGCATTCAGTAGCATGTCCTTTTTGGTGGCCAGAAGAAGAGTGGGAACAAGGGAGCACATGTACATTGATGTTTCTCCAAGCACTTTTCAGTGTTCAGCAGTTGTGGCTCAATCAGTTCTGTGGAGCAAAGTGGTATCTTTGTGCTTAGTAATCTATGATGGGAGGRAAAAAAAAAGTGTCTTTGAGCCTATGTAGAGTTTTATTATCCAGAATATCTTATGGCAAGGTGTTCTGCAGTTGAGTTTTTCAGGTAGGTGACAAGAACCTGTAACAGGACAGCCTTACGGTATTACTTTGGGGGGAAGGTTGGCTGTGGAGTACAGGTCAAGGAGAGAGAAAACAGGTATGCATTCACCTTGTTCTCAGCAGTGAAGCCGACTTACATGGAGTTGAAACTTACGCTGTGTTACGGCATTATGAACAAAAAGCTCGTTTGACAGYGCTTAGCTTTGAGTGCTGCCGAGTAATGCGCCTGCCGTTCCCGCCTTCGGTTCTACTGGTACGACTGCACGGCCATGCTGTGAGCTGAACTGGGAAACGGATCCAGCTGAAAAACAACTGAGTGGGTAAACCAACTTCTAAAAACATGGACAGATCAGGGAAACCAGTCCCTAAAGTTGTACTTGCAAAATGGAGGTGGCAAGCCAAGGAAGGAGCAGCAGAAACTGGAGCAATAGTCACCTGTAGAACTTGGAGATGTCAAATGTCAGCCTGAGTACACATCGTTTGAGCCAGGGTAACTACACATACCTTCTTGGCCCACTACAACAGTGATATAAAACTTGATGTAAAGGTTAAGCTACTGCGTCATATCATGCTTGCAGCAGCCTCGGAGCATTTGCATGATCAATTCTAAGAGGTGGTAACTTGGAAGCTGTGGTAACTTGATCACCATTTTATGGCTCAGACATTTAAATGATCCCACCCACTGGCTTGATGCAGTGATTTCGATGTTAGTGGAATAAGAATAAGAAATGAGCTCAGAACCTGGTCTGGCATGTGCAGATTTGCCTTTCTAAACGTGCATCCTACAGGAATGAGCTGTTACAGCATCGGCCATGGGAGTCCGGTATACACAATGGTGTCTGCAGGTCTGTCGTGTGTCCAATTCTATAGCATTAGTGAAAACAGGGATAGCAATGCCTGAAGAGTTTCTGCTGGTTTAATTCTCACTGTATTAAGAAATCACTTTTTGTGTGGGAGGTGAGGAAAGCTAGCTGGGCTAATAAGTGATGATTAAAAAAAAAAAAAAAAAAAAGAAAAAGAAGAAAGAAAGTATAGCATGCATGGGTACAGTTATGTAAGAGAAGTGGAGAAGGAAATAGATCAGTGTTTCTCTGAGAACCTCATCCACAGAGCTGCCGGGGAATTGGGCTGCAGGATCGTTCTCAACACACCCTCCGCTTCCTTTTTTCCTTTTTGGGGCCAGAGATGGATGAATTTATGGAGTGGCGAGCAGGATGCAGGCTCTGACTCCAGCCAATGGCGTGTGGCGCGGTGGTGTTTACCTAGCTTACGCAAGACAGAGCCAGCCCCTCTTTAGTCAGAAGGCGCTACCCACGGCTTAAGTAAAAGCACACAGAGCAGAGGCACTCAGTCTGGCGGTTGCTGGGGGTTTAAAGGAGTTGGTGGATTTCAGCTGGTTTTAAACAAGATTGAAGGGGTGGTTTTGGGGTTTTTTTTTTTTCTTCTCTACTGTGCAGAAATACTGAAAGGACAAAAAGATACTGGTAAGTGCTTTGCATGCCATCGCTTTTCCCTTCTAGTGTTGTATTGTTTCAGTCTCTCTTCTAAAAGCCKCCTCAGTTGCAGTGTTTTTCAGTGAGAAGTTGAAAGATAGTTCAGTGATGTGGTCGAAAGGAAATCTGAGAACAGGCAGTGTGTCTGCGGGCTGCCCTTCCTAAAATAGGAAGAGACGTTCAAAGTGTATAGTATAATAAATGCTTCTTGTTCTTAAGAAATGTCAGTCGCTTCTTATTTTCAGGGTGCAGAGCAAGATGCCTTGAAACTGTCAGCGTTGTATAATAAAATCATACCAAGGGGAATTTCTCATAGAGCTGTTAAATATTTGTGTTGTCTAAACCAGAAAAAGGCTTTAAATCTAATTGTAACTCCTATTTTTGCAAGATTAGATAGTATGCTATGTGAAAAGGCTTTAGTGTAATACAAACACCTATTTAGCTGATACTTTGGTACATAAACTGCCTCATCAGGAAGTCAAAGGCTCATGAAAAGCAAAATGGTAATGTTCAGATCTGTAGAACAAGAAGTCGTGGTTTTCTGCAAGCACATGGTCCTCGGCTGTGTATTCTAGTTCAGGTGCATCAGACAGTAGATCTCCCTGGGCTCAGTCATCAAAGCATAAAAAGCTCCATCTGTTTGCGTAACGGCCCTTTTAAAAAKAAAATGCCTCTGTTTTGGTATAAACTCTTAATCTGTGTGTGGAAGTTGTGCTTCTGTCACTGACTTGCAATGGAAGTTGGGACTGCTTATTTTTAAGGTAATACTGTGTAATTTGTCTGAAGGCAGTAAAGAGGATAATTTTAAAGGATCCTGACTGCAAAGTTCTCTGTATCAGAACCGTACTTTTGCCACATTATACCAGTCTTCTACAAAGTTTTTTGTTTTCCTGCTTCTACTTTTGCAAGGCACTCGAATAGGTAGGATACAAATAGGTAGTGCTATGGCTAATGAACACATAACGTTGTCCTAGCCTCTACTGTATCATTTTATGGCTTCATACATTACAGCTTATATAAATACTCTTCATTTGATAATCTGAGTATGAAATCAAAACTATCCCTTTTTAACAAAACATACAGAGTTTGTAGTAACAGCCAAAGTGTGAGTACAGCCAAAAGCTCATGTAGAAAGCTGCAAATTAATCTTCTTAAGTAGCTCGTGTGAATAACTTTCACAGGTAGCTCAGCTGATTGAGCAAGTACAACCTGTAGCATTTGGCCCTCGTGCTGCAGGGGCGGTCAACGGAGGAGCTTTGCCTCGTGCGAGGTTGTGTGCTTCGTCACTGGTATATCCGAAAGCTGACGTGGAGGACATGGGTGGTAAGGGGGTGTAGACCACATGTAYATGTAGCAATTTAACTGGTGAAGAACTTTTTCTCAGCTAATTAAGGTTATAGATAAAATTGCAGTGACAGCTTTAAAATAGACACCTTGTGCTAAAAGACAAATGTTTTCAGCTTCCCACACGCAGTCTGAATTGCATCATTTGTAACCTGTAGGAGGCTATCATGGTTTCCTCAGGAGAGGATCAGGTGTTACTTTTTGTAACTGACAAAAATGCTGGATTTTTTTTTTCCAGGGGAGTATTTTCAGAATTTATTTTTGTCAATCTGTCGGAGTGGATCATTAGCGGTTACGTAAATCTTCTGGGTTTAATACGCCTGGCCATGTTCTCACACATAGACAGCAGTTCAGAATAACAGAACTGAAGTTAGCAGAGGCCTGATTGAAATCAGGCCCCTGTGCTTAGATGGTTTTTTCCAGCTTCTGAACAGGAATGCTATTTTTGAGCACTGTCATAAAGTACAGATTTTCATATAGGCGCCTATAATAGAAGTCTTGTTCTAAAACGCTTGCCTTGTTCATTGAACAAGGATGCTTGTCCTCAACAGTGCTGTTCCTGACTTTCCTAAAATTGCTAAAAAACGCTCAGACTTGCTTCTGAGACTGAAACAGAACTTGAAGCAGGATACTGGATGCCAACCCCACTAAAACTCCTGCTTCTTAGACTGGAAAAAGTTAGCTGTAGCCTTGGTGCAAAGCGGTAGGTTTGTTCTTGTGTATCAAGTTAATGCCCCTTTGAAAGTGTCTACAGGTGACGTGCCTTTTTTTTTCCCTGTGCTGTGACTCTTGCATGACTTGTTTCCAGGCTGACCAGCCTACTCATGGCAGATGTCCGTGGTAAAAAGATGCTTTCTTTCTGTTTATGAGAGTGAAAAACCCCCCTCTACTGAGATTTTACAGATGTTCTCAAGGCACAGCAGCAGATAGTTGTTCGCATTGTTTTATGCTTGGTGTCCTGTGCAGGAGAGACTGCTTGCTCACTTCAGAGCTTGGCGTTGTTGTCTTATTTTCAATGCTTTCATATCGTAAGACACTCTTGTGTGTATAGTGGATGACTAAGCTTATTCAGAGGTTATAAAAGAAAAGGCAAACAGTATAGACTAAGGAAAGAATAAGCCATACAAAAGCAAAAGGCTGGACTGATTTTCCATATTCCCAAGGCTTATTCTTTTTTTTTTTTCCTTTTGGTGCTGAAAAACTCCCTTTTCTAGAAAGAAGAAAATTAATTATCCTTCCTTGCAAAGGTAAAGTAGGGCTACTGATCTAAAGTGACAATGCAATTTGAGTACATAACAGCTGCATCGCTATACCTTTCCTGTGCATCTGTAGCGAGGATGCAAGCTGTAGACAGAATCTGGCTAATCTTGAAAGTGGAATATAAAACCTGCTGAACTTAAAGTTCTGGGTATGTGTGTGAAGGAAATGTGAGCTTGTTTTTTAAACTGGAAACTGGGAGAAGTGTGAAAACTATGGCTGATAAACACATACTCTTCTGCATGCTCTTTTACCCAGGTGATCACTTCAGTAAAAACGATTTTAATAAAAGCTTCCAAAAAGATTGCTAGGAAAAACAGTTAAAGGAGAATAACTTGCCAGTGGTGATTTAACCATCACGTAGAAGAAAGTGATTTCTCAATCTTGTTTCAGCTTTCAGAAACATAGTGATGCAAGGAGCTGATTCCTTGTTGCTCACACCAGTGTAGATCAGCAAGTAACATCATTGATACTGTTTGTGAAATCTGGCAACCTGGACTTGATAGGGACTCATAATCAAACAAGAAGGCAGTCTGCTGGGAATTACTTTGGGTTTTTTTCCTTCTCTCTCATTATTGCTTCTTCCTTCTTCCATGCTTGCAAATATCTTCCATCTTGAGAGACTAGTATTCTGCATGGATCCTTTGTGTCTCATAGTGACTTTAACTTGGATATTCTGGTCCTTTATTTTGCCTTTGAAGGGATGAGACGTAACCACAGAAGAGAATATGCAGCACTGAATTACTGTGCATGCATTCAGAGGAGTTTGGTTTCTGATCTTGCAGCCGCAAGACTGCCTAGTGGAAACTGGAGTGCTAAAGAGCTTAAATGYGTAAATGGATGTTGGCAAACTTGGGTCCTACTTGTGTTTTGTCGGGTAACTGCACAATTCTTTGTTTGAAGAGCAGTATGGGGTTTTAAATCCAAATAAAGCTATAGACAGTAATATGTAAATCTCAGGAGGATAAGGCTAAAATTTTGTTCCATTGGTAATGAAGTTGCTCATAATTTATGTCTAACTGATCAAAAGTGCACCTAAGGTGCATATTTCAGTTGCTTGATGAAATTGTGTTGGGCTTCCTAAGATTAATTGTATTCCTAGAATAATTTAGGTTGGGAGGTTGTCTGGTCCAGTGCCCCTACTCAAAGCGGGACTGGACTGCCTTAGATCAGGTTGTTCAGGGCCATGTGCAGCTGAGGTTTGAATATCTCCAAGGATGGAGATCCCACAGCCTCTCTGGATTGGTTTTTTCCCTAATAGCTAATCAGGATTTTCTGTGTTGCAGCTTGTTTGTTGCCTCTTGTCCTGTCACTGCATACCTGTGAGAAGGGCTGGATTATTATATTTTGTCTGTATCCCCCCCGATTTAACACAGAATTGCTGAGGGAAGAGCTGGATATGAGAATTGCAAGGATAGTAAATGGAGAACTATAAATAGCAAATTGTATTAAAAAAAAAAAAAGTCAGTAGACAAGCTGTCTTGTGCTTTATTTCTAAAAGCCAAAAAAAAAATCCAAACCTTAGAATATGTAGATATAGAACATAAAGAAGATAATATTATAAAAATGGAAAAAAAAAATCCAGTTTTTGCATCTGAATCAGCATATTTTTATTTTAATATACTCATTGACAGAGGACTTCTTTTTATACTGTGAAAGTGGTTTTTTATGCAACATTTTAGAAAAGGGCTAGTCTGGCACTAGCTACAGTTGCTAGCAGCCTATAATGCTGGCTCTGTGTTTAGAAAATGATGGTAATTTATTACAAAGAGACTTTTATTCTAGTATTTTTAGCTCACAGCCGAGTGTTTAATGAATCTCTGCTTGGGCTCATTGAATTTATGTTCTCCCCTCCCCCTGCCCCATTTTAACTCTTAAGATACTGCTATTCTTGCTGCAATTCCAAAAGCTGTACTTGGTCTACTAAATAGGGAACTTACTCACAAGGTGCTGTGCCTCAGTGCAAACAAGATCTGAAGACTTTCAGTAGAAGCCACCAAAGACTAGTCGTGTATGAGTCTCGTGATCAGAAAAGGCAGCTGAATGATTGAGGATGGCTGGGAAGCTAAAGCTGATAGTTCAAAGCCAACCAAAATTCATTATATCTCTGCGTCCCCCACTGAAAATGGCATGTTCAGTGAAAGTGAGCAGACTCTTAAAATCTTCATCTACTCTGAAGCATGGTTTGCTAGGTCTTCCTGGAGAATAGTCTGCCTGCAGATTCAGAGACTAGTGTTTGAATGTGACAGGAGAGAGTACAATGATACGGCTTTTCCTTCTGCTTGAATGTAATCAGAAATCTGTGGCTTGCTTTCTGCCATAGCAATCTTTGCCTTCTGTGACTCAAGTGAATATTGAACGAGAAGGCTTGTAAGAAACTGGATTTCCGTTCCTAAAACAAATTTAAAATACTTTTTCAGTTTAGATGTCATCTCTTTCCAGTCCCTCAAAACAGTTGCACGTGACAGTATTGTGCAAGTTACCTTCTGTGAGCTTTCTCCCAGCTCCAGAGGAACCAGTGTTAAGAATAAAAATGTATTACTTGTTCATGAGTTCTTCCTGTTCCAGTTTCCTATTTTTCAGACTAAAAGGTGCTAACTGGTACCCATCATGTTTTTGTGCTAACTGCAAATAGTTGTGCTCACCTCTTACCCAATCAAGTAATGCCTTTCCAAAACAGTTTTCTCTGTGTGCAAGTTGCTTTACTCACAAAATCTATTATATTATATAATACAGGACTGTGCACAGGTAGGGGTTTTCAGGCTTCAGTCTCTTCTCTGTAGCAGAAGCAGAGATCTTGAGGTGAAAATTTGCTGCTACCRGTTCTATGATTTTGGCAGAATGTAGAATGGGGTGGGATCTTATAATTAACACCTTATTCCTCATCAGCGTGGAAGGGTCTTGGAGGAGTTTTGGAACAGTTGGTTGTTGAGAGCCTACTTCAATGAAGCCTGCTCCACCGGTGGCCAGAGATGCTGCTGCAAAGCTAATGGTCATGGCAAAAAGCTAACTTGCACATGTTTTGCTCAAGCAGTCGGTTGCTTAGTTGTATACTGGCACTATAGGGCCAAGTTGTCTTTTTAACGCATTTAATTAGCCTTTCCTAACACTTTTAAGTCGTCTCTGGTAGTATTCTAGGAATAAAAGCTGGACAGGTTATTCTACAAGAGAAGGCTCGTTATATAAATTAGTGGATCCTTCCTCTCAACTCAAGAGCATTCCCTCCTGTAAGTTCTTAAATGCTTTATCCAGCTTTAAATGATCCGTAAGCCTGCTCTGTTTCAGGAGTGGAGATGTTATCTCATGGCCTGTTAGACTCCTCTCCAGTGGGAGAACACCTGAGTTTTATTTGCAGACATCACATTTCACTTGAACTAGTCTTCAGGACCTCATTGGAAGAATGTAATCAGTCTTTGTTATTTCTGGGAACAAAATGAGTCTTCCTTTTGGGTACAGTGCATCAGGCAGATCATTCTGGGTGAGAAGTAGCATGTATGCTGCGCTGATTTTTTTTTTTTTAGGGGCTCTGAATTTTGTATGTGCTTGAGTTGAAGTTACTGGGTGTTAGTAGCTGTGAAAGTGATGTGTGCAGCTCATAAAGGTTCTGAGATATATTTAAAAAAATTAAGTTCAAACATTCAAGCCATGCCTTTGAAAATGTAGGGACAAGCTGTTTTACTAATGGTAGTTCTAGATTGCTAACTCTTGAACCTTCCTTAAGTCAAATAAGAAGTGGGTTTCCATCATATGTGCTGGTCCCAAAATAAACTTGGCTCAATTTCTTTAAATGTGAAACAAAAAATGTATAAGGGGGAGCTGAGTGTTAGATGTTGGTCACTTTTCCTTGTATTAAGATGTTCTAGTTAACTTCTTCCATTGCTGAAGTCTGTCACTTGGAACTGTTGGCCCCTTTATGGTTTCTGCTCAGTTATCTTAAGAGGAGGTTACTGGCCACCTGTTCAGGTAACTCTTTAAAGTAGAGTCTCCTTTAACTGTTCATGTGTAATTACTTTCAATGAGACTCAGAAGCTGACTCTGTGACTGGGATATGTATTTTTTAGCCTTCCATGAAATTGTTCACTTGGGTGAAGAGAAGTTATGCCAAACCTTTTCGTGTACTAATGGCAAAAGTTAAAATTATTTTTAATGCTTGCCTTCCCACCTTCTCTAAGTGAATGGTTTAGCTCTTTTTCAAACACCATAGTGTTGGGTGGATACTATTCAAATCTTTTTTTTTATTTTTACCCTGTCATGGTATTTACTAGTCCTATGCTATTTCCTAATGGGTGGTGCTATAGATTTCATACCAGTATTTCTTCTGAGATGTTAAATGCCAATTCAAAGGACAACCATTATGTATTCTAGCAAAGAAATGTGAAGCATTGCATGTGAAATGCAGTGGCTAAGATGAAGTGAGTTGTATGTGGAGAAGACAGAATTGCAGGGGAGAGACTGCTGAGGAGATCAATATTCAAGTAGAAAATAGGTTAATCATTTGGGGAGGAGATTAAAACATTAGGAGCTGTTTTTAGAAGACAATATATAAGCAACTATGATGCAAGAAGATTTTAAAATAAAGCAAAACAAGAAATGCTGAAGTTGATAGTAGAAATACTTCATAGTAAGTATATTTATATCCTGATACCTATATACAGATAAATACTTAAGTGTTATCCTCACTTAAGTAGAAATACTTCAGAAAGGGGATGTGGCTAGAGAACCAAGCGCTGTTAAGCACTAAGAGCTAGATAGTTTAGTATTAATGTCAGTAAACCACCCCTGCAGTGTCTTCCAAGGCACGTGGTTTCAGAGAATTGCTGATGTGGTGCTCCGAGGGGGGGTCGTGATGCCAGGAGGCAAGGAAGACCCCAGATGGCCATAGCAAACATGAAAATTGTGAACACAGTTAATGTTGTGGGGCTCCGTTTATCAAATGGGACAGTCTCCACTTCGATGTGTTAATGGCTACTGGCATGATAGCAGTTTAAGGTCACATTTTCATATGATAAGTTTGCTTTAAATTCTTCATTTTAGAGTTTTGAGCCCCACCTACAACAGTAAGTACCCTCGCCATCCCCGTTAACTTATTGCTATGTGTGGGTCAGCAATCTAGAAATGCTTCTGAGCAAACTGTAGTGCTTTGCTCTCTCCTGTGCTGCTGTTGCTATTCCTGTGTGACAGATGGGGACCGTTGGATCATTGTAAGGCACTTTCTGCACCAGCTAATTGATGGATACCATAAGGCTTGAACCAGGATAGCTGCCTAGTGAAAATGCACACTGTTTCCTATGGAACAAAAATACATTGGTGTAACTGCCGTGTAGACGGGACGCAGACACTTCACAGTAGTGTTGTGCACATCAGGTTTATTACAATGCACTCGCACATCTAGCAGTAGGTCAGGATACTGTTGTGATGTTACATGTGTGCTAACCACAAAGACAGTCTTCAGTTAACTTATTATTCCAAGCACTATGAAATCCACGGTACCCAGGCTTGAGAGCAAAGGAGAAGAGATCTGGAAAATAATGAGAAATGAAAGGAAAAAAGAAAGGTTTCAGTTTAGTTAAGTTGCTAAATGCAGGTAGATGCTGGGCCGCTCATTTTACTAGACCTAATAGTAAAGCAGATCTAGTACCAGATCTTAGTAATAGACAGAAGCCTCCTGGTTGTATTCTGCAGGCATCACAGCAAAAGTTTGGAGGACAGCAAGATGTCTTTGCAGGTATTTGTGTGAAGCCCTCCCAAATATGTGGGATAGCATGTAAGAAGGCAATGTGAAGGAGCATACTGAATTCTCAGATAGCACTGTGAGCTGATTGCAGGTGGGGATCAACATATCCATGCTGAATAAGAAATTGGTAGATTGAGAAGAGATGTTGAAGGCCAAGCTTCTCTGTGAAGGAGCAAAGATGACCGGGGGAAGGTAGAGATCGGGTCAGTAAAGGGATCTTTGCATCAGCTTCTGAACGAATGTGAGCAGGGCGTCAAGCACTGCCACATCCTTTTCTCTGTTGTTAGGACAGAAATGGGGTAGATAAAATCTGCGTGATGACCACTTTTCTGCTAATATCTATGGTCTAGTTGAGGTAGAAGAAAATGGAGATACAGCACTGTAGTCGTGATAAAAGTTGATGACAGGATACAAGAAATGTTACGTGGGCCAAAATGTGTATTTGAACAGAAGGCAGAATGTTAACCATCACTGCTAAAAAAACTTAAGTGTTTTGAGTTGGTATGAAAACTTACTTGGAAGAATCAGGGGAATGTTCTTGTTTCTGTCAAAGAAAGCCTCAAACAGGCTAGCATCAGCTTTATTTTTTATTGAGCAAGTGCTCTGTTGGGTAGGCTTTCTCTAGGGGAAGCCCAGGGATGGGTTGGGTAGGTCAGAGGTGTCTGGAAATGTTACTAATGAGAAGCTGTGAACTAGTGTGAACTGTTCCTCCAAGCAGAAGTATGATGAAAAATTGCACTTCAAGAGACTGTTCTCATTAAGAATTATGTGGAATTCCCTCAGGAATCTCCTTCAAACAGCTGTTTGTATCACTTCTGTCTCTCTGGTTAAAAATGAGAGATCATGTTGCACACCCCAAACTTGTATGGTAGACTCGATATCAAATTGTCATACAACTTCCTTCCATCTGCAAATCCAGAAATTTCTTGGAAAGCTCTGAATCAGATACTTTCCATGAAAACTTCTATGTCTCTAGCTAATGGACTGGTCTTGCTTTGTGGTTTGGTTTTTCCCCCCCCCCTCCCCCCCTTTAAATTTAATCCCTGTCTGGCTCTACTTCTTGATAGTTGAACCAAACATACTAAATGAGGGTATATACTATTTATACTAAAAACTAGCATGAAGGAAAACAACTGTGGATGTTTTATCAAGCCCATACTGGAATTTTCTAAATGCACTTGTGGTTTTTTGTGATCTGGTAGTTCTTCCAGGCAATTCAACCTTAATTGATGTGGTTTTATATGTATGTTTTTATTTCAGGCAAAACCAAAATATGGAAAACACAAAATATTGTACCTACTGTATCAGATAGGTGTGCAGGTTTGTGTAATTGATGGATTTGAGTCTTTTCCCTTACACTTAATTTTATCTTTGTTTTTACAGGAAATAATGAAAAAAGTGTGCCACAACTCTTGATCAGAGACCTGAAATTTGAGAAGAAGTCATTAGCTAAGCTCATGTTTTCTCCTGATCAAGAAAATCATCCATCAAAAGCACCAGTAAAATATGGTGAATTGATTGTATTAGGGTAAGTGTTTGTGCCTTGGATGGAAGTGAGAATGAAGGTGGAATTTCAGGGTGCACTTAAAGCAGATAAAATGCAGGTCACTGTGAGAGATGGTCCCACAACCTCTCACTTGAATTCCCTCTTTTCCAGTGTATCTAGTGAGCGTGCAACTAAATGGTGAGTTGATCAGCTTTTCTTTGGTAGCTGATGTCATGTAAGGGAGGGAGTGGAGGGAGGGCTGCCTTTTTCAGGGGCAACCAGGTGTTATCTGTAACGTGGTATATTGGAAAATTGCACTGCAGCATGCATACTTTTTTGTGACAGCGTGAGCATAGAGGTAGGGCTCTAAACAGTTGAGTAGATGTAAGTTTATTTTCAGCTCCTGTGTTCTTCCCAGGTAAATGTTTCATGACAAAGGCAGCCGATTTGTGAAGGGTTTCCCAGTTGGTTCCAGGTTGTACCTAGACAGATGACTAATGTGATAATGTGGAAGGAGAGGTTCCCTAGGACTTCAAGTAAGATGAAAGGAGTTTTATAAGAACATGGTAGCTGACTCTATAATATCTAAGTGCAAACAGAAGATTTTAATAAAGCAAGTTTGCTGGCTGGCCTGTTTATGTTGACATGTTCAAAGTGAGGGTCTGAGGGTTTTCTGGTGGATTAAATGAGTCTCAGAGGACAGTATGTCTATTTCTTTGAAGGGGTTTTTTTCAACCAAAATTCTGTAAAATATTAGCTCTCCACCAGGCTTGGTGAGTGTTCAGGTTCCTTCATTTACAGTGTGAACACACCAGGTAAAGATAAAGCTATAGATAGGCATATAACCTTGTTTTCATGTTTGGGACCAGAGTCTCTTTCGCCTGTCGATAGTAGCTTTGAGATTAATCTGGGTAGCATTCCTTGCCCTACAAGCTGTATGTGCATACGCTGTAATTCCGTGGGTATGTTTCAATATTGTGTTTATCAATTCTCAGATTTAAATAGATGTGATTAATTGGAAATCTGTAATTTTTTCAATACTGTACTAATTGAGACGACTGTGCTTAGTATGAAAGTTCTTGTGGGTCTGTATCTTGTGAGAAGCTAAGTAATACAGGAAAATGGACTTTGTTCTTTTTCTGTCTTTTTTGATAGGTACAATGGGTCTCTCCCAAATGGAGATAGAGGAAGAAGAAAAAGTAGGTTTGCTTTATTTAAAAGGCCCAAGGCAAATGGGGTGAAACCTAGTACTGTGCATATTGCCTGTACCCCTCAAGCAGCAAAGGTAAGCTTGACTTGTCTAGTTAAGTCTTACTTTTCCTGGTTGCTGTCTAAAGAGTTCAGTGAAGTCAGTGCTGTTAGGCTGAGATGAAATGATGTAAAAAGCATGAAGTTCTGGCTGCAAAAAGAATGGTTCATGTTTATCCAAATTTTTTTGGTACGTGTCAGGGTTAGCAAGAAACCATTCAGCAAAACAAATCTGGTGCCCAGTCCTTGCTGTGTCCAGAAAGAAAAATGTTTATTTTTGAAACATGAATGTTCAGGGCACAGGCTAGTCATGTAAAACACTTTCTATTTTGTTTTCCTTCCAAACTCGCTGCAGACATCTGTTCTAGCCTTCCTGTTTTCGCACTCATTCATGCTTTAGGGCTAACTTTGCTTCACGTGAAGCTGACTTTGAAATGGTCCTTTGCCAAAGCTCTGTGTGCACTTGCTATTCTGTCCAATGGGTAGGAGTTCCCCAGGGAAGAGGACAGGTGGGTTTTGCAGGGCACGTTTTATACTGCTCGTAATCAAGTTCGGAGTTCCCATTAAGAAGCAGTAAAGGAAGGGCTTAGGTCCTGAAGTTGAATTGTCTTTCATGTCAAAACTAATATATTATAGCTAAGGTATTACCATTAAATACTTCTGTATTGTGGCAATTCAAGTGTATGTGCAATTATGTTCAATAACAAATGGAGCATTTTTACTAAAACCAAAGGAATTTGAGAATGCTTGGTGGTTGTTTAGAGATCTCCAGTATTGAGATCAGGCCCTTAAATACAGTGGTGTTAAGTGTTTGACTCCCTAAATACCCTGACACTTAAGAATATTGATTCCTAAATTCAGGGAATGGCATAAAGTATTCTGAAATCAAAAGCATTTTGCTAACCCAAGTTCTTGTAATAGAATTACATCTATAGGAGATTGTGAAAAGAACATTTATTTTGCTAATTCTTTATGATCTTCAAGTAAGTGCTATTTAGAAGCATTTTTAGAAGAGTGTTTGTTCAGTTCCTAGTAGGTAGTTGCAGAATGAAAATCTAGATTAACAAACTGAAACCTAGATAACTTTGCTACAACTTCTGCAACCTATGCTGAGTTTCTCCATTTTAGCCTGTTTACCACCACTACTTGTTAGGGTTTTTTGTCTGTGTATCTTATTAATCATCACTGATTTTAGTATGAACTCGGATCCYGTTTTTAGAATGAAGTCCCTAAGTTTTTGTCCTCACTTTGCTGTTGGCAAAGGCTGAGAAGGCCATGAAGGTGTTAGGTTCAGTTTTAGCCTTTGCACTCAGTTGTTTTGTTCTTTTGTATTAAGGCCAGCGTTGCTTTAACATGAAGCATGACTAATAATATGTCTTGGTTACGTGTATTTTGTTGTAGCGTGTGGTGAAGAGACCAGTTTGGTCTGTTGCTGAATCAATCCTGCAGCTTTTTTTAATGGCCAGGACTGGTTTTTGTGAAGTTTAACTACAGGTGTGTCACTAACAACCATCTGTGTTAATGCATTAATTAAACAGAACAAGAGCCTGGTTATGTGTATTGTCTGCTTTGCTGCTGTATTCAGTAGAGTTATTGTTCACTGGTTCAATAATATTTGGCGTTTTTTCCATAGGCAATAAGTAATAAGGACCAACACAGCATATCTTACACTTTGTCTCGGGCCCAGACAGTAGTAGTTGAATATACACATGACAGCAACACAGATATGTTCCAGGTATGTGAAGTAAATACGATATATAAATGTATTCTCGCTTTTAGTAGTTTCTAACAAGACATCATCTCAGCAGGCTTTTTCCCTCAGACCCAAAAGTTTGCATGTGTCACTTTCTGCACTTTACTATTCAGAGACGTTTAATTCTATTCATTCCCAAGGCCATCACATGAACAAGGCTGTATATCTGTGCATCTCTTTTAGGCTTGGTCAGAGGTGAAAGTTCTTTTTTTTGTGACTAACGCACAGGATTATGGTTTTGCCTTTGATTGCCGGTCTGCAAGTCACGTAACCTGTCTCCTAGTCCCTCCTTGCAAAATGAAGAATAAAGTGCACGGTTCTCTTTAAGCACTTGGAACTTTGCTTCTAGCATTTACATGGCATTTGGGATCAGCCAGTTGAAGACGGGGTAGAAGAAATACAATGGGAAACTACAGAAAAGCTTTTGACACAACTAATATGAAAAATACCCCTAACTCCTTTAAGCAAACCCAGAAATAAGTCAAAGCGCTGGGAAAGGTGGAGAGAGGAGGCCCAGTTCTGATGTGCTGGCAGTTTAGAGCAACTTTGCTGCAGTTCCTGTATATATGAGAAGGAACCACAAACACATTTGCAGCTGTGGTGTGCGCTCATATCTTATAATCGTTTCCTGTTTTTCTCAAAAGGAAGGGTTTTGGTTTGGGGTTTTTTGTGTGCTTTGTTTCTTCTGATTCCTGGACTGATGTTGCGTTGACTTTTTTTTGTTGTTGTTGTTGTTGTCGCTAATTTATGGCAAGGAGTTTTGCTGTCACAGCATTTAACTGTGATGCCACTGCAGGATCTAAGGAGGTGGGAGGTGTTGGTAAGTGGTGAAGGAAGCTGCTATGCAACTGCACATACCTACAACAGAGCAAAAGGGCTGTAACGAACTAACTGCAGCATAAGCTATTGTTTGTGTAAGTGTTCTCTCTTCAGGCGTGCTGTGGCATGTATGCTGCTCTAAAATTGCCAGTGGCAAATCCATGTGTACTGATGGGTTATCCTGCGTAAGAAGCAATAGAAAAATACATTCTGACAAAGCAGTTTCAGTCTCATGAAAGCTCTCCAGCCTTCACCAAAAAGCACCTCAGGCTTTTGGGTCTTCTGCCCAGCAGTTAATAAGTCTCAATATAACCAGCTATTTTATAAGAGGCTGTTGAGAGCTCTGGCAGTGAGTGAAAGATAGTAGTGTGTAAGTGGGCTTTAAACCTGGCTGCGTGGATGTTTGAGAGAGGGATATAACTTCTCTTTATGCTTTATAAGGAAAAGGACAAGATGAGTTGACTTGGAAAAGCAGTGAAACCCATGCAATTCTATCAAACCCGGTAGAGTTGTGTGGGACTGCAAAACTCATTCTTCCATGCAACCAGAAAAGAAGGCACAGCTACTAGAAAAATCTGGTTGTAGTCAGATGTTGTATTCCTGTTGCATTCTGTGCGTATTAAAGTAACCCCTCCCTGCCACAAACATCTTGTACCTGGTCTTTCCTGACAGATTTGCTGCTTCTCAGTGCCCCACCGGAGCTGGAGAGTCAGCTCACATAATCTAATTTTCCTACATCTATACCTCCACCTAGTCTGGCATTGTTCAGAGCATTCTGGGCATGCAAAGTGACCAAATAGCACTTTTCTTCCATCTAACTGCAGTTTCCTAGCTGTTTTGGCACTGCTGCAGCTAGTCCGGCTGACCTGAGTGTAACCTTTCTGATGAGAAGGCCTTCAATGGGAAATCGTCTCAGAATTGATTTAATTACATCATTTTATTTCCCCTTCCTTCAGTTGGCTATACTCAGCCTTCAGAATAACTTTGATCACATGGAGGTGGAATAACTCATCAATTCAGATTAGGCTTTAGAAACCTAAATTTAGATTGGTGGTGGGGAATGCTTCAAACTAGAATGTCATGATTTTTTTCCTGATCACTTTGAGTTTGAATATTCCTAGACCCAAAGGAAAACTTCTAAACAGGTTTGGGTTTTTTTTTTTTAAATCCCTTTCCAGATTGGTCGGTCAACGGAGAGTCCTATAGACTTTGTCGTGACAGATACAGTTCCTGGAAGTCAGAGTAATTCAGATACACAGTCTGTGCAGAGCACTATATCAAGGTTTGCCTGCAGAATCATATGTGAACGTAACCCTCCTTTTACAGCAAGAATATATGCTGCAGGATTTGACTCCTCAAAAAACATCTTTCTTGGGGTAAGGGAACTCTTTCTTTTTGTCTCCGAGTTCAGTGCAGGCTTATTTTTAAACTAATTCATAGCTCCACTTCAGCCAAATTAAAAGTTTTCATTGATGTAATTTCTCTTAGGAGAAAGCTGCGAAGTGGAAGACATCAGATGGGCAAATGGATGGACTAACCACAAATGGAGTTCTTGTTATGCATCCCCGTAATGGATTTACAGAAGACTCCAAGCCAGGGGTGTGGAGAGAGATATCTGTGTGTGGGAATGTGTTCAGCCTCCGTGAAACCAGATCAGCTCAGCAGAGGGGAAAGATGGTAAGAGTAGTGACCGATGTTTTATGCAGCCTGTTTCAAATGGGTACAACCATAAGTGGTACAGCTTGGGCATAAACAGAGGCTGGAATCTGCCTCATTCGGTGTAGATGTCACCTCTGTAATTAGTTACGCTGACTTCTTATGTGTCTCTGTTCATACATGAAGGTGTCTTGCTCAACCTGAATAACTGACATTTATCTGCAAACTGGTACTTAATTTTGCAGATCTAGACTGCTCTCCTAAATTGAGTTGCCAGTCTACTATGCTCTTCTGCAAACTGTCGTAGTCATGCGCACATTTTAAAGAGTATTTTCCTGATTCTCCCTCTTGAGTTTATGCTTTTAAGGTTTTCCCAYTTTTCCTTTTTTTATAGAATAATAAAGAATAATTATAGTTTTATTGACACATGCCTATATACCTGGATATCCATTTCCACCTTGGCATTCTGAGTTCTCCTCTTCCTCTTGTTGCCAAAGGACTGGCAACATTTCCAGGAGATGATTGGTTTTAGTATGACTTGGGATCTCTTAGCAAAAAGAAATGCTACATGAACACTTAAGTGATGCATTCAGCTAGGAATGCTGACAGCTGACTTCTTCTGAAGGAGAGGAAAGCCATGTGTATAGGTGTGTTTGAAGAAAACAGTCTAAAATGTGATGGAGGACTAAACAAGACTTGTCAAGAAGTTGGTTGTTTGGTTTTTTTGGTTGGTTGGTTTTTATTTTTTTGTAAAAAGAGGGGAGGGAGAAGCTGACACTGGGCTTTCCATGGGTATCTTGTATAGGACAGTCAGGAGCTGCTTGAAACTTTTTGTCTGGATCATCCAGGCAGATTTGTATTATGAGTGCCTTGTGTTACTCTTCACGTAACCTTAGGTGACACCTCTCTTCCTCTTTGTCCATCACAAGGTTGAGAACGAAACGAACCAACTCCAAGATGGCTCTCTAATTGACCTGTGTGGAGCAACGCTGCTGTGGCGCACTGCGGAAGGGCTTTCACGCACTCCTACTGTCAAGCACCTGGAGGCACTAAGACAGGAAATAAATGCGGCAAGGCCCCAGTGTCCTGTGGGGTTTAACACCTTGGCGTTTCCCAGCATGAAGAGAAAAGATGTTGTAGACGAAAAGCAGCCGTGGGTGTATCTGAACTGTGGCCACGTCCACGGCTATCACAATTGGGGAAACAAAGAGGAGAGAGACGGCAAGGATCGCGAGTGTCCCATGTGCCGTTCTGTCGGCCCCTATGTGCCTCTGTGGCTTGGATGTGAAGCAGGATTTTATGTGGATGCAGGACCTCCAACTCATGCGTTCAGCCCGTGTGGACACGTGTGCTCAGAAAAGACAACTGCATATTGGTCCCAAATTCCTCTTCCTCATGGTACTCACACTTTTCACGCAGCCTGTCCGTTCTGTGCACATCAGCTGGCTGGTGAGCAAGGTTACATCAGACTCATTTTCCAAGGACCTCTTGACTAACACATGTGTTACCAAGGACTGCAGTAAACTGATAAGCTAAGCGATGCTGATTTTTAAACCAACTGTTTTTCGTATTCTCTGGGCTTTGCTGGTTTGCATTAAGATGAAGAATTTTTGGGTTTTTGTTACAACAGCTAAATCCCTCTCTATTGAAAAAAGTCTGGAAATGGAAGAAATGGGGGGAGAAGGGGGAGAACTCCTGCGTTTTTTAGTTAATAACTACTTCTGAAGAGGTGAAGGAAGTGTTGCAGAGTGAACTTCGATGCCTTCTGTTTAATGGTTTTGAATCACATGCCCACAGTGTTTGAAAGTTGTTTCATTCTTTTTGTATATGGAGGGTAAATAGTTCAAAGAACATTAGTTTACAGCTTGGATGCAAACGTTGTAAAATATAACGTGTATATTAACTCTTTTCTATTTATCTTTATTATTGAAAATACGTAGAATGTTTAGAGAGTAGCATGGTCATAGTGTGTTCATCCAGCAATTGGATGTGTAGAGTAGTTCTGGATGGAGAAGGACATGAGATGGAAATGGTAGAAAAATCTTTTTTAATCTAAAATACTGAGTTCTTAGAATAGTTAAAATGCTTTTTAAACAAAGCTAATGCAAATTATGATGGCATAAAGGTGTGCTTTAACCATGTTGAAAGGTAGCTAAGAAGGACTTCTTAAAATGTCTTTTTGGTAGGACTGTACTTAAGATCTGGTTATGAGGAGAATATTTACCAGACTCTTTGAATATGCAACTTAGTCTAGATTAAGGATTTTTTCTCCCTTCATGCTAACACATCTCTTTATTTAGCATTAGTGACATTTGTGAGGGGTTTTCCAATGTTGAACATTAACAAACCTGAAAGACGAGGCTCATTTTGTTCCTTGCTGTTTGGGGCGGGGGGTGAGGGGAGAGGCAGATGTGCCTGTGCAYATGTGTGGGGAGCAGGCAGCAATTTGTGAATTGGCCAAGGTCACACCTTGTGACAGGCTTTTCAGTCGGATGTTCTGCCTTTCTTCTGGCCCATTGCAAACTGGCACACTTGGGCGTGTGGGAGCCACAGGCTTCACAGGCTTGCTTTTACCCTGTTGCGAGGAGCTGGGTGCAAATACTCATCTAGGCCACGCACAGAACAAAGTTGAAGCCTGGTACGCAAGGGACGCGTGCCTGCATCCTAGCATCCTTGTGCAACTTGACACAATTGGCAATCTGTTAGGGGAGAGCTTGAGCTGGGACTGGACTGGACTTGGGGAGCTTGGTGTGGGATATTTGCATAAGGTCTGCTCGCGCTGCGGTGGGCTCTAGTTAGTAGTCTCTCTCTGCTCTCCCCTCCCTACCCTTCCTTTCCCTCTGTATCCACCAGAAAAGGCCAGTGCACTACATCCAGCTTTGCTGCTAACCCACTGTGCTTCGTGGCAAATACACAACCTGACCTTTTTAGGATTGAGTTGAGCTTTTTTGGCCAGCTTCATACTTTTTTTTTTTTTTTCAAAATACGTACTGTATAATTGACAGTAGCAAATTTCTGTACTTTATAGCATAGCTTTAATTTTTCCTTTTGAAGCTGTTCTAAAATTTTCTTGGTTTAAAGAGACCTATGTTGCTTAGATGTCATGAATTATTTACTTTGACTGTCAATTGTTTCTCCATTTTTAAAAAGAAATTATATATATTGTTTGGTTCACTCAGGAAATGCATGTGTCAGGAAACCTGTATTATAAGTTCAGTTAGCTGTCATGTACAAGTAACTGCTGTTACTCCCTTTCCATAGAAATATAACTGATTTTGACATTTTCCAGATTATATGCATTAAGTAATGAAACTTATGCAGCAAGAAATCCCTGTATTGTAGTTGTTCTAATCATTTTATTCAAACTATAGTATACTGTAGTTTAATTTTTATTTGCAAATTAATTTATTCAAACTACGTGAGTAAACACTTTTCAAAAATAGAAATTCTGGGATTGTCTGTTGCTTTGTTTCCAAGAGATGGGAGAGGTGCCTGGAGATGGCCCTTCTGCTGTCACGTAAGGTGTCTGTTCTGCACATGTGGATTAAGATCACAAAAAAGAAGTAACTGTAAAGAGTTTGCATGTTATCCAGGTCATGGATTTGAATGGCTCCTTTCAGATGTCACCTTTCAGTGTGTTTTATATTTAACCCTACATTAACAAAGGCGAGATTCTTGTTCAAAAGACATAGTTAAATGATCTCTTCCCTGAGTAAGTTACAAATAACAAAATGTAAGCAAAAACTTGAACCAAGTGGCTGGGCTCTTGTAAAATGTCAAGAGCTCTCGATTTCGTCTTCCACAAAATCGGATTGACACTTCTTCTCTGGTACTGATCTTGTTGATTACAGGGATATGAAAAACCAGAAAAGGACATGATGAAAGCTACCAAGCAGTATGAGTAATATAAAGACAAATTGTGAAAACATATTGAGAATTGGATGGTAGCAGGCACATGGAAAGCAGTGTACTCACCCCGTGTTGGAGGCACAGCTGGATGCTGGCGTGGAGGCAATAGTGCAGTTGGATACACACACATCTGACTGTAGAGGGGAAGAAGAGAGGTTCATGCCCAACACATAACCATCATTAAGCTTCTCCCCCATTAAGATGATACTTTATGCTTTCATTATACTTCTCTAGCCCTCCCCCCCCCCCCCAAAAAAAAAAAAAAAGAAACACCACAGAAGAAGGTGTAGTCTCAGTGGAACCAGCTGTTTCTCTGGGTAGTGTTATGGCATTATGCTAAGATAATCCTTCAAAGTCTGCCCCACGCTCTCTGCCTGTTGTGTACTTTTCTTGACCCAAGCAAGGCTTGTTAATCCCATTTTTAAATGGGCAGAACATGGGCGTTCAAATGCCTGAGACACGTAAATCCCACTGTCAAAAGCAGGATAGCGGCAGTTGAGTAGTTTGAGGAACAATTTCCATAAAACATGCAAGCTAAATAAAAGCAGTAGCTTTGACTGCGGTTCCCTATTTGAGTTCCCCCCTGGCCTCCTGTTCTTTAATAAACAATTTAAAGAGAAGGTCTTGTGCTCTGTAAACTGTAAAATGAATGTCAGATTAAAATGATCCCTTTGACTCAACCAGCTGACTGAAGCACTCTGAACTGTAAGAGCTTTCCTTCTGAAGAAGTTTGGGAACTGGGAGAAGTGCAAGAGGTTGCACTGTGCTGGCTTTGAGATGATTACAGCTCTGCTTGTGTGCAGCCTAAATCAGCTCCTTGCACCTGCAAAAACCAGCCCTGAACGAGATCTGATGAGGGAATGCATGTGGAAAATGAGGTAAGTGTAGGCCCTTTTTTAGCCTTAAAGTTTTTCGTGAAGATCTGCAGAAATGCAACTGGAAATCGGCAAGTAGCTTTCTGCCGTTGGTTTGTGCGTGGCTGCTCTGTTCTGTGCAGTTCTTGTGTGTGATGTGTAATGCAGGTGATTTAATGAGGTAATTTGCTTTTCAGCTGTAGGAAATTGCATGGATTTAACACTGGTAAAAGGCAGCAGCTTGGCACAGCAGCTGGCTAATGAAGCCCTTACCGCCCCCCACCCCCCCCACCCAAAGCAGAAGTGGGGCAGCTCTTGGTGTGCTGACTCACAGCAGGGCAGGAGCATGCTGACGGAGAGGTTGCTGGGGGCTTTCCCTGGGAAGGCGGTGGGTAGGCCAGCACTGACAGAGCGCTCTGTTCCCTTCGCTGACTCAGCCATTGGGTTCAAGCAATCCCACGAGCGTGTGGTGTGGCTCTGAGACACGTGGTGCAGGCTGGGGATGAGGTGTTCTAATCCCATCTGTGCTAGGCTTGTTACACCTGCAAGAATGAGGCTGGTATCCTGAAAGGTTTAAGGACATGATGAAGTCACCCCAGCAGTCCTCCTGTATTTGAAGGTGCTCTGCAAATCCCGTAATGACCCTGCTGTGGTATGCTTGATCTCTTTCTGAAGAGACACTTTCCAAGCCCGATTCTAAAAATACATTTCCAGTTTTGCAATATAAATCTATCATGATGACTACAGCTACCTACCTGCACACTGTCTTTCAGCCTGGATTAGGCCTGGTTGCTGTTGGATTAGACCAGATTTCCTGGTCCTAGTCTTGGCTTGTGCAATCCCTGCTTCCTTTTCTGTAAAAACACTGGCAAAGCTCATCTATTTTTAATTGTAGCACTCAGCTTTAACATAAGGGCTGTGATTATCCTGGAAATGCAGCTTCTAAGGCTCTTTTGTGGCTATAGGAGATCACTTGTACATGCGCTGTTGTGCATCCTGTGAAAAAGATCTGGGAAAGCATCTCTGCAGGAGCTGTGATGGTTCCTGTGACTTGTGTCAGGGGCTCTTTGGCAAGTGTGGCCTCTGCACAGGCAGCAGCAAACCTGCCCCTTCCCAGGTAGGGGAAGGGCTCAGGACCCTGTTTGCTTGCAGAGAAGAGCACTGTGTCAAACTGTGCTGTTCGGATGTAGCATCCCATGGTAACGTACCCGGTGACACAAGCCGAGCCGGGGAAACACCGATGTGTGCTATTGCACAAGAAACAGCCAGCTGCTTCAGCTGTGCTGGGTGCTACTGGTTGTCGGTCTGGTCCTGTCTCCCTCCTGAAAGCAAAAGGGTGGCAGATTTAAGTGCTTTTATTCCCTCAAGCCTAAGCTGCCTGTGTGAGAGCAGCCATCCCAAACACAGCCTCRGGGGACGGCAAAGCCTGCAGCGGGACCGGTGGCTTCGGACATGCCTGAGGTTGTGCATCAGTGCAGTGTTAGGGAACAGTGTCAGCCGTAAGTCCCAGTGCCTGAATCTTTATGTTCTTGCCTTGGTCCCCCTGCAAGCTGCTGCCCATCTTCCTCCTCCCTCCAGCCCTGGCAGATATGGTCCTTGCCGCAGACGCGGTAAGCAGGCGACTTTGCAGATGCCAGACCTATTCACCTTGCCTGGCATGAGCTTGTGTGGGATCAGGTTAGGCATCGGCTGGGGCTGCATCCCCCGAGGCTGAGCTCGGGGGAGGATGAGTAGCCGGCGGTGAAGTGCCAGCTCTGGTAGTCAGGAGTTCCCTGCCCACTCCCTGGCTCCAGCCTTCCCCCAAGATCTCCCTGCATCTTGGCTGCTGCCGYGCAGAGCGACAGGGACATGGCAAAAAGGGTGGACAGTGCCAGGTCCTGGTGTGGAAAAGAGGGGTGGACCCTCAATCTGGTGTCTGAACTGTAGAGCAGGRGAGCTGACAGTGGTCCTCCGAGTCTTCCTGCATGAAAAGCATTTGGATCCAGAGTAACTGCTCTTTTAGTAGAGSAAGGTCCACCCAACCCCACTGTTTGGTTTCCAGTGGTGGATCTAAGTCTGTGCCTGGGAGGAATAAGAACAGCACAAGCAGATGTGACACTGCCCAAGCCTCATACAAATTGTGGCTCGGAGACTTTATGAGTAAGAGGTGGCAGCCTTGGATTTTTCTTCCTTTAATATAACTTCATTTGAGCTCAGATAGTCTTCCAGCACCTGAAATTCTTGTGGCAAGGAGACCCACGGCTCAGCTGGACACTATGAAGTGCCTTTTGTTTGTTTTGAGCTTGTCTGATGACTGATGACTTTGCTTTATGTTACAAAAGTAACATAAATAATAAATAAAGAGTAACATAAAACTTTGCTTTGTGTTACAAGAGGCAGTGAATAACCATTTCCCATTCACCTTTTATCTGCCACTCTTGATTTTGCCACTAGCGCGCCTGGCTGTCCGTCCTTGTCCTACTGCCCCTCTCATGGGGCTGGCAGGAGGGAATGGGAACCAGCACCAACATCGCCCTATTTTCTGCCCTGTGACGTTTGCCTGGCTCTGCTGGCAAGAACGCATTTGTGGCAGCAGCAAAAGCACCAGCAAATACTCAGTTCTGCCATCCCTGCCAAGGGCCCAGCGCTACCATGCAGGGGGTACGAGACATCTCGCATCCTCTGCATGGGCGCAAATGACCTTACGGATCAACCAGAGAAGCACTTTCCTGCCGGCAGAGGCAACTCCTTTGTAATCTGGCAACGCCTGCAATATTGTGATGTTTTTATTTTGAATGTTTTTGCTGATTTAGTGTGACTAAACAGCTCTGAGGCAGGAGTGAATTATTAATCTGCTCTGACTTCCTTCCTCTACCCTGTCTACGTACGTAATAACAGCTCTGTACTGAGATCTGCTGCCTTTCAGAAATATGATGAAGTTAAGAGTCCTTCGGAGTTACAACTCACGCCAGGATCGTCTATTTTTCCTCTTCCTAGTGGAAAGGTCTCATTAAAAGGCTTCCCCTCCACAGCACTTGCACAGCACACAACAGACTCCTAACGATTCCCCGTGAGCGCACCGCACAAAGCATGAGCGGCAGGGAGAGGGTAGGTAGGAAATGATAATTCATATTTTCAGACAGTAGATGAAAGTAGAGTACACAGTTAAATCACTCAGGGTGGGGGGGAGCTTCCTTATGTGTATTCTCTACTAATAACTCCCAAGATCATCCTGTTGTCTTATTTACAGCTCATTGTCTTTGAACTTTTATTTGCTTCTGCTTAAAAAAAAAAAAAAAAAATTAAATCAGATTCACTTTTCTTCTGCAGTTGTTTTATCTGACAGTTTCTCACTCATGTTCACTGTGGTTATGATTTTTTTAAGTGTTTCTATTGAAATATGTGATTTTTAATGCATTGAACCATGTTGGCTGGACTCAGGCACTGCAAAATGTGTTTTGGGGTTTTTTGGTAATCTATTCTTCAGGCTAGATAGGGTTTCCCTTCAGCCTTTCCTGGAAAATGCTGGAAATGTGAGCTGGTAAAGGGTAAGGGAAGACCAATGGCTTTCCTGGGCTCCTGGGAAACAGCCACATGAAGGATGAGCATTTCACCTCTGGGCTGAGGACATCCACTTCTTTCCCTGGATGATGCTCAGATCTCACCGAGTCGCAGCACCTCCCACATCTCAGCACTCTGATAACTGTAAAATAACTTTTAAATACAACCGCCTCACAAATGGGATCTACCTGTGCTATTCCCTTTGGTCGGTTGCAGTTTAGGAGCTGAATGAACACAAAGCCTTTAGTGCTTCCATATCCTCTTCTCTCCAAAATAATATTTTTAGCTGATCCCAGAAGATTTGAAACAAAACAAATGCATGCAATGATATTCTAAACTTGCCTGGATGCAAAGCTAAAAACTGCAGCTTGCTGTCATGCGCTGTAGGAAAGGAGTCAACTCATCCTTTCCAAAAAACCCATGCTTTTTTTTTTTTTCTTTCTTCTGTTGTGTGGGAGGAGGAGAGAATTAGTTATTCAGTGGAACGAGGACAATTAAAAGCAAATGCAGCTTCCAGCGATGCCATCATCTGTTCTGTTAGCCCTGAGCAACACCAAGACAACCTGGCTTTTTAATTGGCCTCTTTTTTTCTCTCTGGCCCGTGCTTCCAGTTGGCACGGTGGCTGGTATTTTCAAAAGTCTCTGTAGGACTGAGATGCAGGCATGCCCCCTTTCCTGTTGCTTGGACAGTCGACTTTAAAGGGGATGAAAGGCTCCAAATTGCAAGGGATTGAGAGGTCATGGTCTCACCTGCCCAGCTTGCCCTTCCGTGGAGTGTTACCTTGTAATGGGGACGTGTCTACGGGTCCCACCACGGGATGAACCTGTGGTGCCACCTTCCAGCATTGCTAGAGGATAAATGTTGTCCAAGATGGGTCGCAGGGATGCGGGCACCTCTCCCGTCTGCTGCCTCTTGCCTGCAGCCTGTGGTCACGGCCGCTGGCTGGGCAAAGCCGGTCCCAGACTCTGCAGAGCAATGCGGCCGGGGCCTCAGTTCATTTAATTGGCTTGCTTCACTTGTAAGAGGGAGCTAAATCAATCAGAAGGTCTTTTAAATGCTGCATAACAGCATGGAGCATGGCTATTTAATGCTTTTTCACTTATTTGCATTAAAAGTGGATTCAGAGCAGCTTTCCTGAGAGGCAGGGTAAGCGATGCCGAAGACCTCAGCTCCACCGTCGCTCCGGGTGTTTTCAGTGTTACTCAGCGTTTCTGCCAGCGTCACTCTTTATCACTTGGAAATCTCACTCCGCCTGTTCTGGAGCAGGAGGAGCAGAAGGTGTGTGCAAGCGCCTTTGGGCGTCAATGAATCAGTGCTCATGTCGCACTCCTTGGCAGCTCCTGGCAACCGCCTGCCAGGGAAAGCCATCGCCGGAGCTGGGGCAAGTGCCTTTGCAAAAKGAGGGCTTGACTAGAGACCGTGCCAGCCCTAAAGAAAAAAACACCCCAGCCCCCCCTGTCCTTAAAACAATATTGCCAAATGCACAGTATTTATACAGTGGAGTGTTTTTCGTACCGTGGAGGCCTGGGATTAGTGTTCCTCACGACAGCATAAATATATTTATAGACCGTGTGTGTCTGCATTTTGTTATATTTTTATCTTTATAGGCTAATGGTTAATAAAGCCAGGCTGTATTTATGTTTCTGCAGCGAAAAATATGTTGAATAGTATCACGCAAGAGGCTTAGGCTCTGCTGCCCCCAAACAATCTTTCAGACTGTAATTTAGGGGCTAATTCACACTACAGAAGTATAAAGGTGGGATGTCAGAGGTTGGCTTCCCCAGGACACAGCGGAGGAAGAGAAGAGCAGCTGTGGGAGTCCCTCAGGGTGTGGGTATTTAATTCACCTTTGCTCTTGGTACTCAAAAAAAAATAGCAATGCATCCAGTGTATTCTGTGTAGCAGCAGTTTCTAAATGACTTTCCCCAGCCCAGCTTGCCACCTGGCTGATCCTTGCATCCTGTATACGTACTGTCAGCGATCACCTTATGTTTGTTCCCAGATCCCGAGCGGCAATGCGAAGCAGCGTCAGGTCTGGGCACCTCCCGGGTGATTCTGTCCCATCCGTGGCAGAGCCTCCACCAGGGAGCTGTCAGCTGATGCATTTAACATGGGCTTTTCTGATAGTGGGGAGTGCTAATCTTTTAATCATAATGTTACTCCGTACTGAGTCAAACGTCTTACAAAACTCCATTACGACTGCCTTTTAGCCGCCAAACTTGTTATCTCAAAGGAGGAAAGCAGGTTTGCCAGATGTGAGTTTTTCTTCCAAAAAAACCCCATGTTGACTGGCGTTATGTTATTGTCCTTTACGTGTGAGCACTGATCAGCTTTCTCTTTATTTTGCTCAGTATGGATGTCAGATGAGCTGGTCTAAAATTATAGTTCTTGCTCTCTTTTGAGTACCAGATCTTACAGTCTCKGGAATTTCCCTACTATTTCAAGGGGAAAAAAAGAAAAGAAACCAATAAGGGTTCGCAGATTGCATCAAACAATTTTTTCACGAGTTTTAGATGCAAGCTTCTTTGCATCAGCTGATTTTAAAATGTATTGTTCATAATGTAATCACAGATCCATGGAAGGTCCTCTCCTGCATTAGTCCGCCCTGTGGCAGGGTCAGCTCGACCCAAATCCTGCTTGCGAGCATTCATCTCACTTACCCTTTCAAAATCTGCAGATTAATGGAGACTCCACAACCTCTCCAGGCAGCCTGTTCCTCAGTTCAACTATCCTCCTACTGAGAAATTGATCCTCATCTTGAACTTAAAGCGCCCCAGAAGGAAAGCTTTAGCACATTACTGCTTGTTATTGCCTCCACAACCCAGAGGATGTGGAGGCAATAGTTTTTTCACCCTCCTTCTAGCAGCGTTTTACATATGCAGAGGCTGTGACCGTGTCTYTTCTCAGCCTTTTCTTCTCTACGCTGAAGCAGTCCTTTTAATCTTTCTTCATAGGTTGTGCTTGCCAGACTGCCGGGGTTCTTGCTTCTGTTTCCTGAGCTCTGTCTTCAACTTCGCCACGTCCTCCCCGAGGCCCTCCACTTGCTAAGTGAAGTGAGAAGATCCCTGCCCGTGTCCTGCATGCTGTATGTCCCTCCAAACACTCTCACCCAYCTCCTCCATTGGGGAAAAATATCCCGATGGTTCTTTGTTTCAGTACATTTCTGCCCATCGASAAGCATTTCAGTTTTGGGTGCCTGAGCCCCGGACGCTGAGCAATTCGGATCTTCTACAGAGTCCTTCTTTCAGGTTTTAACCGCAAGGTGAGGGGCATTATCCACACCAAAACAACCCTACGCAAGCAAATATTRGTGCTGCTGGCAGTGTCACTGCTGCTCCCCGGAGAGGGGCTGTGCACCCCTGGGATGGCGGTAGAGCAACTTCCACCCTGAAAAACATGAGGGAGAGGCTCCCTCCCTACCACGGGCTTCTGTGCTTCTCCTGGAGCATCCCCAATTTACCGCTTTTCAGGGGATAGATCCTGCATTAGGATCGGTCGTACGCAGACCAACAGTCTTACACAGCCAAGCCGCTCCCATCTTCCCTGTGAAACCAACTCATTAATGAACGAAGCTAGAACTCGTCAACTCCCACTCTAATAAAGTCAAGTGAAGAGCAAGTTGAGACCAAAGACTTACCTACTGCTTGGGGTTTTGGTTTTCTTTTTTCTTAAAGAAAAAAACAACTCAAAGCAAAAGCTTTTGTATTCCAAGCACTTCTGCACAGTTTGGAAATAAAGACATTAGAACTTTCTGCAAAAGGTACGCCTGTTATCGATCGACAGCTTCCCCTGCGTGACACTGAATGAACTCGTCCAACAAATGGACCTAGTAGAAAAAAAAAGGGAGGAAAGGTGCCTAACAAGGCTTCAACCCCTGATATTCAATTTATTAAAATTTAATGATGAGTTATTAATAATGAATGCAGCCAGGAAGGTGGGAGAACTGCAGTATAATGGCCTCAAGATTTCTAGTTTCTCTRCAGAGCTGGGAAAGAAGAGGGCAGCTTTCAAAAGGATGAAAAGGCTCCTCTGAGGGACAGATATAAGCAGCAGTCTGCAACAGTCTCTGTGGGCTGGGTAGATTGGTGGAAGAGTATTTTAAGTGTTTCTTTCATTAAAAGCTGAACTGGGGGTGGGTGGCGCGCATGTCGTGTAAGGAAAAGATGATCGTGAATGCCAAAACCTTGAGTGTAACATAGGGAATGGGGGTCATTTCCTTGCTGACGGTGATTTCCTGTGCGAAATTAACTCTTTCTCCCCGCGTCTCCCATCCCTCGCGGTACATGCACAGAAATACAGCCTCCTGCCTCTTCGGCCAGATTTCAGGAGCCAACGTTCCCATGGCGGTGGCTGTCAGGGACACACCAAGGGATGCGATGAACGTTACACCTTGAATATAAACAAATCGCCTGTTCACCTCGTACTAATGTTGTCTAGACCGTTTCCTTTGGTGGCTGCATGAGCCAGCGTTATTCAAGTGAAGATACAGCACATCTGTGACTTCCCTTTCCTAGCTGCCAGGCCAGCTGCCTTATCAAAGAGAGAAATGGAGTTGGTTAGACACGGCTTGTTTTTGTAAGCCCGTAGCGGTTGCTCTAGGATCACGCGGGTCTTTAAGATTAATTAACGCTGTATTTGGATGGCCCCCTAGATATTGATAATAGGTTCTCCGGTCCTGTGGGACCTCTCCTGTCCCCAGAGTTTTTAAAGTCATTCACTGACAACCGTTTGATTAGTTTCTCGAAGGCTCCAGAGTAAATTTTACTCGGCCCTGCTGATTCTGAATTCCTCTCATCTCTCTCAACTATTGTTTAAGCTGTTCTTTTCCTCATCTGGCCTGTATTTCCTGTCTCTGGTTGTTAGTATGAAACGTGTTAATAAGCATCTGGATGCCATTAACATATTTTGTGAGAACAGAAGCAGGATAAAAAGTAGAAATTGAAGGCAGAACCTACATAGAAGTAAATCTGTGTTCTTTTGTGTTTGCATCAGGAACAACCTCCCAGAAGAAGACATCTTTGCACCTCTCTCGTGCTTGTGAAACAGACCACTAGGACTGATTAATACCAGTCAGGTAGGTATAAAAACACAGTATGGACAAGGGAGCTGCCACATGGTAATAAGAAATGCTTCCACAGGATCTAGAGGGTATTAGAAAGAGCTTGGTGTGCCTGTGGTCATCTCAAAAAACCCTGTCCCAATAAGCATTCCTGTTCTGGCTCCCAGAGCAGGGAATAAGAAGGGGCAGGACAGAAGAGTGCTGATCACTTTTCTCCTTGCTTTTCAGGGCTGGGTGAATCCACAGAGCGTATCTGAGGCTCTTTTGAACAGTCACCAGCAGATGAAGTAATTTGAGGCCTCGCCCACACCACAGTTTATTCAGCCAGCTGCTGTAGGTCGTTTAACAGAGGTGCTTTTAATACGGCACGAACAGCTCCTTAAATCAAGCACTGAAAAATGTCACTTTGATTTTGACATACTACCCACAAAGTATGATGTATTTTCTGTTATGTATTGTTGTCAAGGTGAAGAAATGAATTAGCGTGGATTTTTAATTACTTTGATCTTGAACTCTGATATAAGTTGGAAGGGAAACATCATCCTAGATGAATAAAGAGGTGGTGCAACAGCTGATCAGACCTCTGGTGAGGAGCCAAGCCCTGCAAATGCAAGGAGGTGATTTCGGTCTTGTTTCTATCTCTAGCTTCTTCGATCCAGTTGCTCAGTTCCTACTGAGGCTTCTGCTGGCGGCAAGCAGACACCAGGAGACAAGAAAAGACATGTATTGTCTGAAATCCAGGTAYGCTTCATTTCTGGAAATTTGGGGAAAGGCTGCCATCTGCTGTAATACAAAGCAGTTGCTGGAAATAAATCGGACCTAAATCAAATCATAATAGTCACATTGAAACTGTGATGAGCTTAGGATAGAAGCAAGGTAAGACAAGCGAAGACGAACTGTGTGCTTAAAGGCATATTGATGCTTTCCACACAGATCACTCTCCTAATAACAGCTATTACCTATCCCTACAAAATCATGCCTTTAGAGGAAAAGAACCATCCTTGTGGTCCCCATCTGCTTTAATCTCTGGTATTTCCAGTCGAGGTCAGAGATGGGCAGAGGGGGACTGAGGCAGCGATGCATGTCGCACTGTTCAGGCTGGGGAAGCCTGCTGTGAGGGGACAGCGTGCTGCTCCCTCAATTTAATCTAGGTGCTCACGGTACTTCCACAGCCTCTCAGCTGCAGAATTTTAAAATGCACAAAGGTGTGTGTTTTTCCTCTCAGTGGTATGTGTGTGATACCTAAGATAGCAACAAGTTAGCTTGGCCGCTTCTGCATTACTTGGTTAGGATTCCTGTGGCTGTACCCTCTACCGGTGGACCTTGCAACCTAGAGCAGAGCAAAGTCTAAAACCACCTATAATTCAGGGCCTTTATCTCTGATCTTTAAAATAAAATCTGTACTGAACCCTGTGGTAAAACTAGAATCGAATTCATATCTCTGGAAGTCCCTAAGATCGCAGCCCTGCTTGCTTGGTACCTTCTTTAGACATCACCAACTTGGTCTGCTTTTTCTATACTTTTTTCTCACTCCACATCATCACTTGCTTTGAAACTGCACAKTTTGACTTACAAGTAATCTCAGAAACAAGAGCTTTTAGTCTGCCTGAGTAAAGGCAGACTAAGAGGCCAGAAAGAATTGTTCTAAATAGAGTTAGCATGGAAAAAGCTGGGATTAAAGGACAGATGCTACGGACACCCTGCTTGTTTCGTAAAAAGAAATTTACTGCATGGCTGTGGGGTGGCAACTCTGGCGGACACATGTTCCTGGAGTCCTTGAAGAGTCAAACACCTCCTCTCACGCATGCTCAGACAAAAAGGATGCACTTAGGAGATGATGTTTTTAAAACATTTGGGTTGTGTATTGTCTGCCTGCTTGTAGGCACGTGTCCATCCCTCTGCCAGATGGTGCCTAATACACTAAAATCCAGTAACGTCAAGATGTTTCACTGCTTCTGGGGTACCAGGATGGTTGGAAACAGTGAGATCTGGGAAGGAAAGTAATTGATTTTTGGCTGTGTTTTGTTACAGTGGTCAGGAGGTCTAACATCAAATATTGCTGAAGAGATGGTCAGATCAAGATGGTAGGTACTCAAGCCTAACTGGTGGAAGCGGACAGAGAGAGAGATGCCAATGTAAGAGAGGCAAATATTTGTCAGCAGTACAAAGGTGTGGGTCAGACCGGTGAAAACACTCAGGGTGAGATGCAGACAGAAAAAAGATGAGAGAGGAACTTCTCCAGGTGTATCTCAAAGAACAGCAGGATTGGAGAAAAAGTCTACAGGCTGCAAAAGGAGAAGTCTTACTTATACCTAAAAAGCTGGAGAGCTTGATAAGGCATCTTAATCCCCGTGGATGATGTAAGTAAATGCTATAGGTGAATTCCATAGGCATCAGGCACGCCTGGTCCTTACACGGTGATTCCTTGTTGCCAAACAGGAGAATCTCCTGTTGTGTTTTTCAATAACTTCCCATGTCACCAYTTAATTTAAAAGCAAAGCCCTGTTTGAGTCCATGGTTGATGATACTGGAGTTGCCGCTCAGACCAGACTGTTTCCCATTACACTTCCCTGAAAGCATCCCACTAGAATCCCTCCTTTTGTAATGTCGGGGTGGCAGTGGCCGAATTCAAAGGGAGCACTGCACATAACAAAGCTAGCCTGGAAAGCTGACATAAAAAAAGCCAGAGCCCCTGATGACTCAGGTATTAATGTACTCCACTTCATCAGAATAAGCTGCTATCTGATAAAATGTGCTCACTCCAGATACAGAAGCAAGAGCTTTTAATTTTACGCAGCCTCTTTACTGAAGACTGACAGTACCAGGAAGAAACTCGGTTAAACGCAGATACATCTGCAGCATGTCTAACGTGCTGAGGAATGACTTAGAGCCAGGAGGAGCTCCGCTACCATTGCAGACATGGAGGAATAAATGCCGTACCATTTAGGAGCAACAGGAGAGATTTGGCATCCCTGTTTTATGGGCTGTCCTTATGTTGTGACAGTGTCTTGATGGAGTATATTAAAAAACTATCCTAGACAGAGCCATTGACCTCCATTACCCTGATCCAGCCACTTTTGCTTCCTGCAGGCCCATTCTTCTCACACTTTGTGCACTCTGACATGCAGCAGTGGCCTGGCTTATTCTCATCTCTGAAGGAAGATGTGAGTATTGTCCTCCAGGGTCAGACCAGGTACCCATCCTGCTCCGTATCTTGCCTCTAGCAAGGATACAGCGTGTCAGGTGGTGGCCCGTGAGTGCAGAGATGGGCCAGTCATCTGTCTTCTCGACATGGCTCTGATCATGGCTCTACATCAGCTCTGATCCTGAGCTCTAATAGTTAGTATTTGATTGACGTGATAAAAATAATCTTCAAAATTGTCTTTTGTGTTCATTTTGAAAGCCACTAATGTTGCCCTATAAAACTGCCATCCCATTCTGCATCTTTCTAAGCTCCTGTCTTGAAAGGTTTTCTGTGGCATTGAGTGCCGCACTCCACTTACACAAGGCATGGAAATGTTTTCCCCGCTATTGGCATGAAAAATTCAGTCTTCATATCCCTTCACATCACTGAAGACAAGAAGAGCCGAAACTCTCCATCTGCTTTCTCTGCAGTGTTCGTTATTTTACATATTTCTTTTATATCCCTTGCTTCCTCCAAGGAGAGCTTTTCCTTGATGTTTGGTTGTTCCTATCATTGTTTAATGCTGCTCTTTTAGAGACAAGACTACCCACTACACTCAGGGTTCCTGGGGGGACCTGCCCCTCTAATTACATTTAATCATTATTTTCCCTCATATTCCTTATGGATCCCAGTACCTTGTTCATTTTTTTACTTGCAGTACAAGCTGAGCAAAGATTTTCTGTGAAAGTTTCTGAAAGCTAGTGGTACCAGGACCCTGCAAGCAAGGACCTTCTAAAACACTATAGCATCCCAAGAAAGGAGCCCAAATATTACTAGAGATAACCCAGCTTTCACAATAGTTGGCTACTAGTTCTGCCACCGAGCAGTAATACGCATTTCCTTACTTTTTATTGTCTCTTGCATTCTCTCATATCTGGGAAAATGTCGAGCTACTTTGTTCTTTTTACTGTTTATTTTCTACATCACAAAACCCACTGTTTCCCCTGTTTCTTTTCCAGGAAGACTCCGCAGAAGACTCCTGAACCAGAGTGAGTGTAGGAAAAAACCCTGTCATATTTCTGTTGTTTTTCAAGAATGCCAATTTAACTCACGTATCTGAAAAAGTAGCCGTAGAAAAAGTTTCCTGGCTAAACCTACTGGGGATTGGAGTTGTTTACCTAGGAGATTCTTCGTAGGACTGTGTCCCACATGCACAGGAATAAGGATGTTTGTCATTTTATATCACCGGGGCACTGTAACACATTGGCAGCGCTGAGTCACGTTCTCCTGCAAAGCTGACGTGGCCCTCGGCAATCAGTAGGAAGCAGAGATAACTGAAATCTTACAGTCAGAAGAATTACCGTAAAAGCATACTTTACGGACATAAGCTGTACTCGAAGACGTAGATAGACAACACATCAAGTGAACTGTGGTTGACTGACTCACAATTTTCTYACCAAACTCTGCTGGTAAAGAAATGGCCATTCTTATCTGCAGAGAACCGTCAGCACRATCAGGTTGTGAATATGAAAGTTCACAAGACCAGCCATGCTGCGTGCCCTGGGGAGGTTTGTTATGATTTAAACCAGCCTTTCTTCTCAAAATCACTAGAAATCACCCACTGAGTATCCTACAGTCTGGGGGGAAGGAGATMTCTCGGGCTGGACTGGCGTTGTTACTGCCACCATGGTGTTTAGCCAAAAGATGACAGTCAGAAAAGCAAGCAGCGGGAGGTAACGGCATGTCTGTCACCCTTCCCTTCTGGTCCACAAATATTATGCAGCATTAGTTTATTCTTCCCAAGGGGAACAGGGGGCTTTGCTGTTAATACAAAATGCAGCAGAACAGTAACAACATTTAACTCAGAGATAACATCAATGAAGCATGAGGTAGAAAATCAAACAATTAAGGTAGAAAATCAAACAATTTGTTATTTCCCTGTGTGAGCAGATAACAAGACTCTCTTCATTGCAACTGAAAAATATTAAAGGTCATGGGAGGGCGCATGGCTAAAAGGTCATTTTGAGGGTATGGCTTTCCCCTGTGCCTCTGGCACAATGAATCATTGTGCATTTGAATGTACCTCTCTGGTGAAAGAGAAACACAGACCTGAGGTTTTCAGCCAAATCAGTAGTTCCTGGGCAAATGTCAACTGAGGGGTAAGTCCAGCTCTACATAAAGGTCATTTCATGCTAAGCGAGTGATGCAAAATTTCTTTTTAAAGCTGCTCTGAGCCATCGACTGAGATTAACCTGGCAGGACGTCTCCCTGACTCGGGTGAAGATGCTTCAAGATTGGAGATCTGAACCTCACCAGCTGAGCACAGAGGTCAGTCCTGCACAGCTGGACTTGGCTCTGGGTCAGTTTGTGGACCAGGACTGAACACATTGCAGCAGTGAGTGTATCAGCCCATGATTCATCCAAGGGAGGCATAGAAAATGGTATCCACGCTGCAGCACTTGCCTTCAGCCTCAGGCTGACCCATAGGGCCTGGAGCAGGGACACTTGGTTTACCACTGACGCTGTGGGAAGGGCTTTCCCTTCAAAAACAGCGGCTGTAGTTAATAACCACCCACAGCAGCTTCTCTGCTGGGGATTCCATTTCTTTTTGCCTTTCCCTTCCCTTCCCATCCCCTCCCATCTGTCTCTTTGCCAGTGGAAAGTGGTTATGTAGATACTCCCAGGTCCCTTTCCAGAAAGGCAGACTACTGAAAGCAAACAATGAACGTGATTTGGGCAAACCCAAACTTTCCGTCTCAATTGCGAGTGCTTGCAGGAGCCATGGGGACACCCCCAGCCAGCTGGCAGCAATGACGAGGCAGCAAGGCAGGAATGCCATCCTCAACCCACACGGCTGAGGACGTTCATCTGAGATGACAGTAACACAAAGCAGAACCGCAACGGAGGATAGGGCTAACACTGCCTCCGTCCCTCCCACAGCCTCTCTGATTTCATTGACTTTATCCACGTGAATAAATTCTGCAAACTCAGTCTTTCTGCAGTCTAGATCTATATACAGCAATCAGTTTTACATTATGCTCATGATCTCTCACTTTATTGCAACTATGTCGTGTTTTAGGGATTAGAAGACAGATAGACTCCAACTAATGGGATCCCCAAGCAAAAAAAAAAAAAAACAAAAACCACCACGCTTTCCCCATGAGGAGCGTGTCGAATGCGTGCCTGCAGTCTGAACACAGCTGAGGCTGTTAGGGACAAAGAGATTTCTGCTAGGTAGTGGAAAAGATGCTATGAAGATATTGTGAGTGACATTTGCAGGTTGCTGGAAGGAAATTCCCATTGGCTTCCAAACAAGCATTTAATATTTAACATGTTTTTTTACTGCCTTTGCTGTTCCAGCTTCCAATAAAGCCTGTTTGAGCTGTGCTGAGCTGATATTAATTCCAACACCTCAGAAAGCCAAGGATGGTATTTTGAAGCATGAGAAGGTACATCTTTATTTTCTAAAGCACGTCTAGGAAAGGTATAATGGATGTAAAGAGAGTGCAGCAGTGGTGGTGATGACCACTGACACTGAAGCCAACAGTTATGAAGTAATAGTAACACTAAACTAGTATTTCTTTCTGGTAGTGCCACATTTTCTGCTCTTTAAACTCATCGAATAAACCAATTACCTCTTGCAGGGTAAGACAAGAGATCAGATTTCATTGCAATTTCAYGTGCGAAGCAGCAAACGGTGCTATTTCAGCCTACATCAGTGTCTCCCAGACTGTCACGCACATGTGAGTGGCAATCAGCTGGCCAGGCTGAGTAGCCAGCACTTCAGTCCACATAGGAGCACATTAAGCTGCGCTTTCAATAAGCTTTGCAATGAAAACTTTGGTGCTGCGTGAGTTGTGAGCCCCAAAGACATTGTAAAAACTGCTATTCTGATGCAAAAAGCTTGGGATCCACAGCAGCAGTTTTCACTCTCCAGTCATTGCAGCTTTAGGGTGTTAAGATGAATCAACAATAGCAACAACAACAAAAACACCCAAACCTCCATCTGGGCATGAAATGACCACTTCCAAACAGGGCTGGAATGTTTTGCTTACTGGAAAACAGCCGTACTCATATTGTAAATAAAAAGGAGTCAAAGGTGCTCCCCGTGCCCTCAATAAATTGTGATGTTGCACAACTAGGGCTGCAAGACATGCAGGCTGAGGCTGTGATTATCTCAGGGAAGGGTCATGGACTGATCTCCACCATATTCACACAGAATCACAGAATCATAGAATCATTAAGGTTGGAAAAGACCTCTCTAAGATCATCGAGTCCAACCATCAACCCAACACCACCATGCCCACTAAACCATGTCCYTAAGCGCCTCATCTACACATCTTTTAAATACTTCCAGGGATGGTGACTCAACCACTTCCCTGGGCAGCCTGTCCCAATGTTTAACGACTCTTTCAGTAAAGAAATTTTTCCTAATGTCCAATCTAAACCTCCCCTGGCACAACTTGAGGCCATTTCCTTTCATCCTATCGCTTGTTACTTGGGAGAAGAGACCAACACCCACCTCACTCCAACCTCCTTTCAGGTAGTTGTAGAGCATGATAAGGTCTCCCCTGAGCCTCCTCTTCTCCAGACTAAACAGTCCCAGTTCCCTAAGCCGCTCCTCATAAGACTTGTTCTCCAGACCCTTCACCAGCTTCGCTGCCCTTCTAATCCCTTGCTTCCATGTGGATGAGTTTGTTTGGCTTTGTAGCATCAGGCCATCTGGGGCCTTGCAGATAGGGAAGTGAGAGGGAAGTAATTGCAAGGTAGGTATCTTAAGATCCTTATTTGTGCTCCATGGCATTACTCAGTATTTCACAATCYGAAACCTGGGGACCTGTGGGCACATCCAGATGTGTGGTGGTCTGAGAAAGTGAAATGAAGCTGTGAAAGCGGGAAAACTGCAGCCACAAATTTCCATTGACCTCTGAGGGCAAACACTAATGAAATCCTCCCACCTACTTCTCTCAGGTGTTCCTTTCTGCAGTGTCCTAAGGTCTGCAGGGCTAACAGCTGGCTTGAGCTCCACAACCCCACAGGAAGATAGCTGCGTGCTGGGTGGGACAGCAGGTCCTACAAATAGTTGTCACCCAGGAGATTCCATGTCTGGGTCCAAAAGCCGTGACTCAGCCTAGCGCTCAAGTCCATGCTAATGCGAGGTGGGAGAGTAGTCCCACTGGAAATGGCAACCCAGGTGTGTGATACCAGCAGCAATACACAGGTGTGACTACCTCTGTCAGTCTTGGTGCTGGAGGCAAAGCAGTGGCAAAACACAGCCTTGAAGTGACACAGAGGCATGCAGTTCGCCCTGTGAGCACAACATCCACGCACCTGAAACCACAGCCTCCACTGCAGGATGTACAACGGCTTGCTTGCTGATGGGTCTGTGCTTTAAATGTACCGAATCTGGTTATCCTTTGGGATAAACCTTTCGCAGCCTGTGGTAGTGATGCTAGTGCATACCTTTAGCCTGATGCAGCCTTTTGCCATGTTGCCAACTAAGTCTGACGGGAGGAATGAGATGCGATACTGCAACCACAACATGCAGCCTCCCCAAGACAGTGTCTGGAACAAAGCAAATAATGTCCTTAATGCAGGGTTGTGTGGGGAACAAAGTGTCTCCACAATTCTCTTGTATTTTCTTCCTGCTATTTATTTATCTTATGTGTGTGTGTATGTATTTCTCCCTTCTGCATCTACAACTCATTCCTTCTCTGACAAAAAGCCCAGCCTGCTGCACCAGCAACTGGCACGGGGTCGTTACAGGTGTCAGCAACTTTCTGTTGCCATTAGTACATTAGTGACAAGAGAAAAGCTGAAGACGGGAGCCTGCTACCTGACAAAGGAGCATCCCGAGCCAAAGGGTGAACACAGGTCAGGGCAGACACGTCTCTCAAGGAAGCCATCGAAGAGTCCCTGTGACTCCCAAGCACCTGATCCCGGTGATGGCTGTTTGGGATTTATCAGTCCAGAGTCTGCAAAACAAATTATACCCAACAAACATCTGTCAACATCGACTACTGAGGAGCAAAAAAACATCTTCAGCCCAGCTGGGGTGACACCAGTTTGTCTGGTGTCAGCGCAGGGGCAGACACAGAAATGAGTTAGAGAGCTGCAAGCCAGGGTGTGAACCCATGGATTTCCACATGCATGTGTTTATGCGGCCCATAGCCACGTGCTCACGTGCCTCTGCTTGTTAACACAAATGGAATTAGTGCTATTAATTAATCAGAGCCTCCCTGTGTTTTGATACCTTTTGTTGACTGCTGCAGGATTACGGCCAAGAATTTAACTGTGTTTAAGGCACAATCAGGCATGAGGCTGTTATTGCTTAATTGAGACCTATCGTGTCCCTGTATTCCAGCATCTTTTGTGGCCCGATGAAGAATTACAGCCTAAAATATAAGTCTGAATAAGAAGTTACCAGCCAGGGGATTGCTGCGTACGATGCTTGATTAAAGTCTCTGAGCATGACTGTGGCCACCTGGCACAATTTCCCCACTGCTGTGCAGCGCAGCGGCCATGGCTGAAACCTGTGCAGGAGCAGCCGCCGTCACAGAGCCTGGCTGCTACGGCTCCCCTCCTCTGCTCACCACTGGCATGGAGGGAAGCCACCAGGCCTCCATGGCGCCAGGGAGACCCTGCTCCCCTCACTGGGGACACTGCTGGGGTGCATTTGTGGGACCCCTTGCACTCCAGGATGGCAGCGCCTTGGCTGTGGGGCACTTGTGGGACTTCTCAAATGATGGTGCCTCAGCCATCGGGCACTCATGGTGCCTCTTAAATGGCGGCACCTTAGCCATGAGTCACTCGTGGGGCCTCTCACACCCCAGGATGGCAGTGCTGTAGCTGTGGGGCACTTGTAGGGCCTCTCAAATGGCAGTGCTGTAGCTGTGGGGCACTTGCGGGGACGCTAAAATGGCAGCACCTTCTCCGTGGGGCCTGTCAAATGGTGGCACCTCGGCCATGGGGCAACTCATGGGGCCTCTCACACCCTGGGATGGTGGTACTGTAGCAGTGGGGCACTTGTAGGGACTCTCAAATGGTGGCACCTCAGCCATGGGCACTCGTGGGGCCTCTCAAATGGCAGCACCTCGGCTGAGAATCACTCATGGGGCCTCTCACACCCCCGGATGGTGGTGCTGTAGCTGTGGGGTATTTGTGGGACCTTTCAAATGGCGGCGCCTCCGCCGTGAGGMACTGTGGAGCCTCTCGCCCCCCGGGTGGGACGGCGGCACCTCAGCCCCGCAGCCTTCCCCAGGGCGGGCCCCACGCCAAAAGCCGGAACCGCTCCCGAGGGGACGGAACCGCAAGCCCCAACGCGGCCTGGCAGGGGCAGCCCCTTCCGCCGGCCGCGGCGGCGGCTCCTCCCCCGGGCGGCGGGGAGAGGCGGTGCCTCGGCCCCTCCCGCCACCGCCGCTGCCGCCGCCCGGGCCGCTTCCTGCGCCGCGCCGCCCTGCGCGGGGGGGAGCGACGTGTCGCCGCGGAGGCGCTGCGCTAGGCCKCGCCGCCCGCCCGGCGCCGCAGGTAGGCAGCGGGGAGCTCCCCGGCCGCCCGCCGCTAGGCCGCCGGCGCAGGTGCCTTCCCGCCTCCGCCCGCGGCCGGGGGGGCTCTCCCGGAGAGCGGCCGGGAAAGTTGAATTTTCCCGAGTGCCCTTTGTCTTTGCGGGGCGAGGGCCGGGGGGCGGCCTGGGCCGTGTGGAGGAGAGGAGGGCGTGAGGGAAGGGGTGCCAACTTCGAGGCGTGGGGGGTGCCGCCCGGTTCTCCCCTTTTTCTGCAAATTTACGTTTTGTATTTCCATGGTAACCCCCCGGTGGGAAACGGGTGGTGTCTGAAATCGGTGCCTGTGCCTGGCAGGGAGGCGTTGAGCGTGTGTGGAAGTGTCAGCGTTAAGCCAGGCTTTCCTGGGCCGCCCTGAGCACGGCCGTCGCGGCCCTCTCTCCTGCAGGTCACCGACGCGCCGACCCCAAGCTCCGAGACCAGGCAGTTTTCCGTACGATGCGACGGGGAGAGGTATGACGACGGCCTCCCTGAGATACTCCTGGCGTGTTCTCGCTAAGGTACGGCTGGCTCCTCGCGTGGCGGTGCCGCGCTCGTCAGGCACGGCTTTTATAAGCAGTTGGCGCTGGTGCAGGGAAGTAACGTTTGGAGCAAGTATTTGGGTTTTTTCTCTGTAATGCTGGCACATGACACCCATGTTAATGGCAACCGGGATCGACTGGGATGTGGAGAGCTAAAGGATTTGTTGGTTCCAAAAGCCATTTAGGGTTGCAATGGTTCCTGGGTTTATAGACGATCCTAAAATTGTATGCATAGGCAAACATCGTTTCTTACCTTTCCTTACTGTAATTTTTCAAACGCATTATGTCCTGTTGAGAGAAATACCCATATGTGTTTGTAAAATACTGACCTCCTGCACTTTCAACAAAAAATTAACTTTCTGTCTCTTTGACTGTCCAGTTTTGGCCTTAGTATTTTAATGATTCTCCTTTCCTTCTCCGTTTTTCTTATATTTTCTAAGTACTTAGGATTTCTGTTAAAGACCACCGAGTGATCCCAAACGTGTAAAGTACCTGTTTTAAAGTACATAAAAATATTTACTTGATTACAGATTTGCGTGTATGTGTTTGAGAATTTTAAAGTGCAGGTGGTGTATTGACTTTACCGTCTTACCTATACTCTATCTGGTGGAGTCCTGAGCAAGAAGAAGTCCTGTGGACTTCTGTGCAGCTGTGGCCCTGTGCAACCACAGCTGCTTTGCAACCCTGTGAAAAAATGCTCTTACTAAAAAACCTGACTGCAGTACGTTAATTGTTGTAGTGGCTGCAGTAATTGCTACTTTAGCCTGAGAGCCAGTGTGACTCTTTCCCAAACTGTAGTATAGACAAAAGCTATAGTTCCCTTGAAATCCTCTGGGCATAGGATGGTGCTTCTGTTGGGTAGGAAAACAATGCCTAAAATGGATTAATCGACAGGAGATCTACGGCTGTCTAAGCAAAAGCTGATGTGTATCGTGTGGGCAGCCTCACTAGTGAGGTCTGAAGGCATGCTGAGAAGCAGCTCTACCTCTCCCATCCCATTTGACAGTAATAGCATCTGTCCTGGGTGTGCCTGCATCTTCAGTACTGTCTTTCTCTGTAGTAGGAGTCTGGCGCATGTGTGGAGGAATTTTGCCTTCCTGTTGACAGCACAAACTTCATGGGAGGAGAAGGGGACATACATTTCCAAGGTTGAACAGGAATATTGTTTGCCTGAGAAGTGTCAGGAGCTACTAGAGAGAGTGGAGAAAGCAGACCGCAGACTTGCTCTTTGGCAGTTTGAGTGGGAAGAAGTTGGGAAATGGAATCATGTAGGTATTGTTTCTTCTTTTGGGGCAGCAACTTTGTGTAGAAGCCACTTCTGCTTTCCTCCTTCAGACTTTTGGGGAAATGAGCTGCAAGTTTCTCAAGAAGAAGTGTGAAGGGCCACAAACATCTTATCATCCTTCCAGTTGGGAGGCTCAGTTTTCTTTTGGTTTCTGTTTCTTTTTCTTCTTTCTTTTTCTTTTTACACATTATTTTGTTTATTCCTCGTTTTGTTTTATGAATATAGCATAAAGAGAGAAAGGGTGATCATGAATGGATGTTCTACATACATATTTTTGGGGCCTCATATGATTAAGTCCAGAGAAATATTTACCAGCACATCTAAGATTTGTCTTCCCCATATTTTTAACTTTTTGCACCCACCTCACCTACACTTTAAAAAAAGATCTTGAGTATTCTTTTCAAAAGGTAAAGAATCCTTAATGTATTTCCTTTGTACTCAAAAATGGCGGATCCATTTACAGATCAGATGTTCCAAAATACTCATCTTTGGATAGAGAAAAAGCCAGGATATTTCAACTATTAATCTGGTTCTTAAAACAAAAAAAGGAGCCACTTTGGACGTAGGGATGTGCGTGTTTAAGATAGATTATTAGAGTTCGAGTGGCGTATCTGGTGCTTTGCAATATGACAGAGAGTTCCCATCAGTTTTACACACTTACTGTAAGCAGCGGTGTAAGGTCTTCCTTTTATTTTTTGGCATTCTAAATGTAGCATAACCATACTGTTTTTTACGTTTATAGAAATATTTATTCTTCTTGTAAATGGAAGCTGTTTGAGGGATGAAAAGGAAGTGATGTGAATAGAGGTGATCCGTTTCATTTAATCTTCTGTTGGGCAGGTATTAACACCACAAGAACTATCAACAAACATGGGTGGCACTCTCTGGTGCTCACCAAGGTAAAGTTTGGATGGTCTTGTTTGCTGAGTACTTGCCCTACAGAGTGACTTACTGCCTCCAGCTAGTGGACTGGCATCCTGTGTCAAGACTGCTCGATAAGACTTGCTATGAGGTATGCTGTGCCTGCTTTTGGATAATCCCTGGTCTCAGCTTTTTGCATAATGTCAAAAATATTAAATATTTTTATTTGGTTCTTTCATAGCTACTTGCAGTTGTTCAGGGCTTTGGTAAGGCTTCAGAAAGACATGATTCTCGTGAAAAATTTTTAGAAAATTAGTTTCAGATTAACAAATTAAGCCTAACCCCACTGAAGATAGCAAGGGGAGACCCTGCACAGGGAAACTTGCTGTTGGCGCAAATTGCCGTCAGCTTCTGTCAAACTCCTTTTGTAAAGTCAGGACCTAAGTGCTATGATTTTTGCTCTGTCTGGTGCAGTTCTTCTGCCTTTCCTCAAAATGTCACTGCTCCGTGGTCTCTGCCATTGACAGACTTCTAGCTGGAATGCCTGCCGGGGCTCCTTGGTCTTTGTTCAGCTGCATGTACCTCTGTGGAGCCGTACGAGATGCTCGTATTTCACCATTTTTGAAGGGGATAATGCACACTGTAATGCTGATGCCTGAAAAAAAAAGAGTACAAAGAGATTTCACTGTCATGTTGTGTGATAGTGTGGCAACTAACCACAAGGCCTTTTCTTTTCTGACATATATTTTTACTGCTTTGTTAATTGTTTCTGAATAACTCTACCACCCCTGGCATGGAAGAACTTGACACGTGATGACCTAAATAGCTGTAGGAGGGTCTGTTCCTCCAGCAGAGAAGGTGCCTTCTGATTTCAAATTAGTGTTCATCATTGGGAAGTTAGGTTTCCGGATGAGAGAAAGTGCGTTTGGTACATTGGGTATATCACAGATGTTTCATTTAATTGTTTTATTCAGTACCTGAATAAAAGTTAAATATTACTTTTAAGATAGTTTGTCTATAGGGAGATAAATTGCTTTCCAAGTTCTAACAAAATGTTTACGCTTGTGTATTATTCTGAATAACTGGTGTGTATGTGCATTCAAATAACAATACGTTGTTCAGTGATGGGGCTTTTTGGGGTAATTTTTTTCACAGGATCTTATTCTTGTATTTAAAGAAGTGAAGCTAAACTAAAGCTGCTTGCTTTTTTTTTTTTTTTTTTTTTTTTTTTTTTTTAATCTACTGTTCAGGTGATTTCAGSTGGGGAGGGCAAAAGAAACCGGTACAAAATATARTAATRTGAAAGTCAGATGCTGTTTTACCCTGGCCTTGCAGTCTATCCACAGCGCTTTGCAGTGGGGATGCAGCTGTCCTGTTCTTTCTTTGTAGTCGGATTACTTTTTTCCTTGCCTGTTTCCCCATGTGAGGACAGCATTTTGAGATGGCATTATGGAAGAAACAATATAAGGAGAGGGTGGTGGCATTACTTTTCAAGCTATTCAAGYGCTCTTGCTTTTCCAYGGTCCCCAATACGCAGTTTGCTGAGAAAGTAGCACAGCCTGGCTCAGCTCAGCACCRTCCAAGGAATTACAGAATATGCTGGATCGTAACAGCACATGTGGCTGAGCAGGGCTGATGAGAAACRCAGATAACTCATATATAGCTTCTTTGTCTGGTTGCTTTCATCCCAGCAAGGCTAATCTGGATGGTCATCGCTCATGCTAACTTTGCAGAGAAGGTATACCCTTGGTGTGGGAACATGATATTTGGGATACTATTAAAAGATGTGCAGAATGCACTGAAATAATGTGTGTTCATGAATACAAATATACATATATTTATTAGGCTTTCAGAAAGGCTGGGCTGACACAGCCTTCTCTCCAAGTTGTGTAAGGAGGTTTGGTGTTGGAGCGTGCACCAAATGTAGATGGCTTGCCATGGGGACAAGTCACAGCTGTCCTCTGACTCTAGCCTCATCRTGCCCCTGACAATCATCTGCTTCCKACTCTTAAAACCCCAGGGTGGAAATAGGTATTCAGAAAGAGCTTGAGTTAGCAGAACAGCTTCCACAGCCTTAACCTCATTCTCTGAAACTGCTTAAACATTTCTGCTGAAAGCTAACCTTCTTGGCTCCCCTGCTGAAAGAGGGACGTCCCTCTTGGGGCACARGGGCAAGCATGGAAATTTCAGCCCAAGGAAATAGCTGGTTGAAAGACATGGAAAGCTTGCGTTAGTCCAGGCTGGTTCACATTGCCTTACAAAGGTGGTGTGTACTTTGCTAATACCATGATTTCCTTGTTACAGGGTTAAATCCTGCTGATTTAGCAAAAAGAGCTGTATAATAATAGAGTGGGAAACCTAAACTTTTGAGGACAGTAAATATATTAGACCAGTAACAGGCACGTTGTTGGCTGTTGAGGTCCTGGAAAGGATCCTTTGTGCATTTTTTCTCTTTTAGTTATGTTTCAGGTATCCTTTTCCTTAGTAAGTATCTCCGGTATTAGTTGCTTCTTCTAGAAATGGTGAAATATTTTGTTTTAGTGTGACTTGTGGGTGGCTTCTGATGGTTTTCTATTCCGAAGGGTCTTGGGTACCCAGAACAGTACTTTAAAATGTTTTGTTTTCACTCTGTTGCTGCCAGACAAAGCCATGAAAAGCAGCAGGGACTTCAGCATGCCGTTCATGTTCACGGAGAAACTTCTCCTTGCCCTACCTTTGGGATGCAGAGGGTACCTCTTGAAAAGTACCTAGTGGTTTCCAAGTGTGGCTCATTGTGGACAATGTGAAATACTTAAAGGAGAACTTGCTCAGTGTTGTGTGGTCAGGTGGAAGCCCTGGGCTCTTTCCCCTGGGTGCTTAGTGTTTCTTCTCAGATGTCACTATTTTTGAAGCCAAAATCGAGGTGGGAGAGCAGATTCTATGAATTGTATGAAGGGCTGGAACTGATAAGCTCCATGTTCCTGGGTGCCCCTTGTAGTACCAGCTAACTTATCAAAACTACCAATTTAAGTTGAAGATACTACTAGTAGGTTGTAGATTTATTTTCATTTGGGAGGGAGAGCATAGAGAAAGGAGAAATATGGGTTTCTTTAGTGCATAAATTGAGACTTACTTCAGGCACCTTGCAGGGATTGTGCTGGCTTCATAAATTCTAATTTGTATTGCTAATACAAATTACAGCTTTACAAACTGAAGTGTGCACATGTGAAAATTCCCAGTAAAAATGATTAACTCATATAAAGCTATTATCTTAAGTAGGAAGTAGAAAATTGGTTGATAATACTAATGGAAAACTGCCCAAAAATGAGGAAATATGAAGTTAATATCCATGAATAGGCGAAGTTTAGTTTGCACCTTCTCTAATATCATGTTTCTATAGAGATAATACTGGATGTTTCGGTAGCAAAGACTTACCATCTGAAAAACAAAGCATGCAAATAACACTCAGAATATGGAAAGGCAGTTTCTGAAGAACTTTGTGCAAGTCTTAATACTTAGAAAAACAAGCACATGCTCAAGAGTTATAACCGTCCTGTGCAATTACTTCTGAGTAATACGCTTTGTTGGTTGTTGTGCTGTTCTTCTAACTGCTGAAACCTTGGGTGTGAAACTCAAGAGTCAGAGAGTAGTCACCACAGAAATAACATCTTAAAATTCATGTGATTAATATATTACTGACTGGACAAATCTTCTGCTTTGCTGACTGTACTGTATCCAGGCATGTGGTTATTACATTTGTCATCACAGTCATTTTATTCTATGCTGTATGTCATACAACTGTGTCATATCATAGTTGCTAAGCATGTTATTGAACAAGGATTTTTTTTTTTTGAGAGAGGAAACTGTAAGATTGTTGAATATGAAATACTAATCTTCATGTGTTCAGACTGTAAGAATACCATAAATTCAAATCATCAAAGCTGTTTTCATTGTTGCAATGGTTGATTTTTTTTAAAAAAAAAATTTTTTTAATGTTTAACTTCAGTGATATTAAGTCATTACAGTGACAGTGTAATTTAATGTCATTTTTTAAACTAAGGAAATTAATACAGTGTGTACAAAGTAGATTTAAAATATTGACAGCGTGTTGCAATTAGAGCCATAATCCTGTAAGTATTTCCATCATTACTCTTGTATCTAACCCCTGAAGTTTTTTTTATTGTGTTAGTTTAATACACATTGCTAGACAAGATGTGAGTAAATTATGGTGATTACTGGAGAGAACAGAGTTAATCTAACCCAGTTTTAATTGTATATAATTTAAATATTGATGTCATTAAGTTACACAGTTGCATATTCTTATTGCTGCACATATGCTCTTCTAAGTAGGAGGCTCAGGGGACTCACCATTTCATAATTCATTCTGCACAGCTTGTGCAGTTAACTACATTTACCTGCGTTTCACTTGCTTTTAAAGTTGAATGAGTTAAAATATTCTGCAGCAGTTTTGTTCTATGTTAACACTGAGTTTCATTTTTTTGTAGTRTGTTTAAATCAGCAAATGTATACGTTGTTGTGTATTTAAAAATGCTGATTCAGAAGGCTGGTTATAGATTCATTTCTCTATAAAATGTTTAGTAGTGTAGCACAAGGAACAGCTGTTCTGTTAGTGAACGAATGAAACTATTTTTCTGTTGCCTGCAAAGTTAGGGTACACAGAAGGGCTCGGGTATAGGGCAGGATTTTTGTCTTCATATAGACTTGTCGCATATTCCTTTGTAATTTGAATTGAATTCAGGTAATTCTGTCCAGTTTTCCTTCTCTCTCTGAAGCTATACTTACTTGGCTAATCTAGGGACTGCAGTTTGAGGAATGCCTGGTTTTGGGCAGTACAGATGGGTTTATTCCTGTGCAAATGTGGCTGTTCATTGAGGTTAATTATCCATAAGGTCCTGACTTATGAGGCTACTAGAATAGCTGTTAACTATGAATAATTTAGTACAGCATCATATTGCGTGCCACTTAAGAAGGCCTCTGCCTGTGAATCCTTATATCTTGTTGAAATCCACTCAACAGTATGAAGGTTACTGCTTGCATTGATATTTTATTGTACTCTTTTCATTCAATTTTAAGATTTGTCAGTGTACAAAGGCAATGTGAATATTTTATGGTGGTAAGTAGTAAAAATACCTGTGCAAGAGTAGGTATAGTTTGTTTTTGAAAAGTTGATGTATTGAACCAGTCTTCRGTGATAAACTGTCTTTTAAATTTATTTTAAATCTTACACTGGCATAATACAGTTAGCATTTTCTCCACTGAGATTTATGTAGTTGAGACAATTCACATCTTAGAATATACTTTTAGGCAATACCTCATTATGGGGAAAAGAAAGAGGCTTAATGAAAGACTTGCTCGCAAGAGTACAGATTTCAGTGCTTTCTACAAATTGTCTTAGTTGCTCATACATCTGGCTAGAGCAGACTGTGTGTCTTATTACAGAGGCTTTGTCAGGAGAAAAACTGCAAATAGAGAACTTCGAAGCAGTTCCAAGTGCAGATAAATTTACTGTATGACTTTAGGAGACTTGATCATTATAACTTAGCACTGGATATGTTTTTTAAGAATGCTAAAATGATAGAGTTCTGTCATTATCATAAACTAGATTTTTCACAAAAACACCTCAAAACATTAGGGAAGAGCTTCATAAAGAAAGAAGTTGCTTTGGAAATGTCAAGGGAAGAACATAAGAATATGAACATGTAACAGAAGTAGTAGTGAATAAGTTTTCTTTGGGGCGTTTTGGGGAGAGAGACTGATGCTTTATGATATTTAAGGAAGGTCTGTCAGACGTCTGGGATGGTTTTTCCCCTTTCTGACTACTTCCAGTTTTCTATTAGTGCTCCCATTCTCCATCTTGACTAGTAAGTTTTTCTACTATAAGAAAGAAGGGAATCCCCTCCCAAGAAAAACCAGGAGACAGATTTTCAGTCCTTCTGCAGTGTTTTTAGAAAGGGTTCTGGTGGTCTATTTTCACCCCTTTTAAAAGTCACTTCTGACAGTGGAAGCATGTCATTTTTGTCTTGCTGTGTTGTCTTTGTCTTGCTGCATTGTCAGATAGAAAGGGAGAGAGGCAAGCGAACATCAGGAATGGTACCCAATGGACAGAGTTTTGGCCAGAATACACGTTTGTTAGTCATTATGGGCCCGTTTATTGGGATGCTCTATTATAGCTGTACATATCTTAACTCGTCTTTAGAATTGTTTTGTAGGGCACTTCCAACCTCGTTTAGAAAGTAGAACTTTTTTTTTTCTTTTCCAAATGAGATTTGCTGTAATATATGTGATGCTGTTAGAAGTTGACACAGTGACATACAGTCATCCCTTAGTGCCTGCTTCAGCGATTGAAGATAAAATAGGCCTTTTATCTTTTTGTGCTCCTTCACAGGGTAGTAAGTAATTTAGGTGTCCCTTAAGGGTTGGTAGTTAAATGCTAAGATCTTGCTAGATGTGTTTATTTCTCCTTAAAGGCAAGGATTCAGATCGGTCCCTTTGAACAGGCACTCTTTGAGCTGTACATTATGGGGATGTTTTAATAAACTCTCAAACCTCTAATAGTTCTGCAGTTTACTACTGACTCAACTGATACTTTGATGGAAATGCAGCTTTGTTCACAGGTAGAAAGAACACATTATGTTGTTCAGCCCTGGTGTAAAATTTTAAGGCTGTTTATTTTCAAATTGGGAGCTTAAAATTCAACTGAAAATTGGTGAGACTTCCCTTACTCCAGAGCTTTTTGATCTCTGTTTTAATTGTCTTCTCTCTGCAAGTGCTTTTTACGTTGAAATAAACTATAATTTACTTTACTAGACAGCCGTGAAAAGTTGAATTGCCAATTTTCCTGATTCAAGTGATAAAAGATGTCTTATGTTCTATGCATAGTACGCGCTTGTGCTTCTCTGATACACATGGAATGCTTGTATTCTTCAGATTCTGATTTGTCTGAAACGTGAGAATCATTTCAATTACTATAAATAATTAATGATATATTGTATCTGTGGGTAGCTGTTGCTGGGCTTGGCTGAATCATGAACACAGGTTGCAGACCTCCTCCTTTGGAGGAAACGGTGCACCTCCTGTTGCCGGGCTCGTAACGTTAAGTCAGTGCAACAAAGTGAGGGCACAGAATATCCCACCTTCACCCGTTACCTTTTTCACTGCAGCATGTAATGCACTGTGGTTAAACCTCCCTGAGTGTGGCATGCCTCTGCAGGTGCAAAAGGTGATCTGCTCCCTGCAGTCACTGAGGATAGTAGGTAGGTAGGAGGGAAGAGGAGGTGGAAGGCTGGAAGGCTATACATTTGTCTACCCGAGCTTCCTGATATCTGTGAGGAAGTTCCGCTGTGAATAGTTAATGGCAATAGAAAGGCAGAAGTGCCTGAAAGACGTTTGTGGTTGTTTGGGGTTTTTTGTTTGTTTGTTTGTTTTTAAACGTATGATTTTATTGGTGCTGTGTGCAAGAACAAGCTATCCTCCAAACCTAGAGGTGTGGGAGGAAACAGACTATGAAGTTATGTTCTGCCTTTTATTTTTGTGTTTAAAATAAACTTTCCCCTGTTGCTGTTGAAATGTGTCAGTTGTTGTGTGAAATGTGAAAAGTGTTGCATTTAAAAAAAATACTATATAGCTGATGGAGTGCCATTGTTTTGATMCAATCTGTAACCAGAAGTTTATTAAAGCCTTGATATTTATTGTTTCTTATTTAGCTTTTATCAAGTGGTGATTTTATGCAATGGCATCAAGCCACAGTTCTTCACCAGTGCCTCAGTCGAACAGCGGTGATGCTTTCTTTAAAAAGGAAATGGATGCCGCAAAACGTTTTCGACCTGTGCAGTCACTGCCTGATGTGTGTCCCAAGGAACCTACAGGTAATGTCAGTGTCAAGGAGAGTGAAAATGCAGTTAAATTTGCTAATCCATTTACAATTGTTCGGTCAAATTTTCTCATATACTGGGTGTAGTGTACTAAGCCATAGTCTTATCTCAAAGTATGCTGTAATTCTGCTTTATACCACCCAGTGTCCTTTTGGAGCAATGGGAGAGCCTTCCTATTTGCAGCTTGTTTTCAGATGTCCACATTATAGATGGGATCTCGCTTGTGTGATTTCACATTATAGCTGTGATCCATACTACATGCAAGAAGAGGGTATATTCTATCAGAGCCTGGAACAGACCTGTCCAGTGTGCTTGGAGTCTAGCTGCATTACTTCTGTGAAACACCCCAGCCCTCTTGCAGTGGGAAGCAAGAGACCAGGACCTGTCTCTAGCGCTGTCATAAGTCTCTAGTGCTATCGTAAAACCGGGTTTTGGTCACAGTTACAGCTGCTGTGGTATACTAAAACTTAGTTTATAAAAAGGAGTAGGTGGGGTGGGATCTTAAGAATTACGAAATATAATGCTAATGAATTTCAACTGTTATTCTGATCGAGTTCAGATTATTAAAAATATGTTTGTGGTTGGAATTTTTTTCTCTTCAGTAGAAGCTAATGTTTTTGAGCTAAATATATTTAATGAGTGTGAATACACCACTGTGTTCAAAACTTGCGTTGGTTAATCTGATAGAAGAAATGCAAGTTAAAGTGTTGCACAAGGAGAATATCATGCGTCTTTTGCGTAGATAATTCTGATCCACTATGTAACTGTGAAAACATGGTTTGCTTAAGAACCATATTTTAGCAAAAATACAACTTTCGGTTTCTCACCTTAACAAACTGTCTTGTCTTTTGTGCTGCAGGCGATCCCAGTAATTTATGTGACAGCCCATCTCTAGTTGTGGATCAGCACAGATGGACTATTTATCATTCCAAAGTCAATCTCCCAGCAGCACTAAATGATCCTAGGTTAGCAAAAAGGGAATCTGATTTCTTTACAAAAACATGGGGAGTGGACTTTGTGGACACTGAAGTCACGCCTTCATTCTACCTCCCACAGATCACCAAGGAACATTTTGCATTATACCAACAGGAAATCACTCCGGTAAGAACCCAAAATTAGATGCACGTAGTACTAGGGGCCAGAAGGAGATTTGAGATCCTTCTTCTAATTAGAGATTGTCCCTGTTAGTAGTCATCATACAGTTAGCTGATAATTAATTGGCTCTTCAGTGCTTGTTGACTCTTCATTAGGCATTTCTTGTTTTACAATCTCAGTATTCGTAGTGTGGAAAATGCTGTCTAAATTCTCTCTAGGCAATTTCTTTTTTTTTTTTTTTTTTTTTTTTTTTTTTTTTTTTTTTTCTTCATTTGTGTTTCTGAATACTGTGCTCTGTACCAGGGCTTACAGTTCCTATTTATTCTTTCTGATTATTAATCCTTTTTCTGTAAGGATTGTTTAACAATTGGTCTCTACAGTACAACATAGCTTTTTCAGACCTTTGCATCAAATATAAAACATGACTATGTGCTGCAAGGCTTGGAGATATTTTTTTGAAGTGTCCCTAATGTAAACATTTATACGTGAAGTTCTTAAACTATAAATAGGCCTATTATCTTGATGATTTCTTTTGTAACAGGAAAGTTTAAGCTACATCTAAGGACACCAGGAGCAGTAGGAGACTTCTACACGCTCTTAAAATACAGGTGTCAGTAAGTATGTAGTATTCTTTCTTTTTTTTAACTGAAAGAACATGTAGAAGTCTCCCACTGTTTTCTGCTTCCTTGGTTTGTAACTTTCTTATTTTTTTGCTGTTACAGAATTAGCTGCAGGAAGTGTTACTTCTGTAAATCATAGTTAAAGTATGTGGAAAGGAATTGTCTGTAACTGAACTATTGCCATTAGTTCACACATTCAACATTTAAAACGTTTAAGAGCTCATCCGTTAGCGTGTAATGCAGTGACTGCGAAGTGAAAGAAGGTTTTAGGAAGAGGGAACTGACCTGTGATGTAGCTTCTAGCAGAGATCTAGCTAACATCGGTGTTCTTTAGAAACATAATTTCTCACCGCTATGGTTGCTGGTGGTGTTTACACCTGTGGATAAAATTTGAAGCTCAGCATGACGACACAAGATACGTGGTTTCAGCAAGGTGCTCATTAGTAAGATACGGAAGAAATTTCTACTTTGATCTGATTTAATTTAGCAATGAAAAAGCATTCATTGTGTGTTAGTGTGATTTCTGGATTAGACAGCAAATAAATGTTTGGATATGTAATTACAATTGCTCTATGGTTATATCTCATTATGTAGAGAGGTTATTACACCTCTTCAATAACTTTTGTGTTCATTTTCTCTTGAGATGTAAAGATACTGAAAAAACAACATATAGACCAAAAATTTCAACCTGTGTTACCTTTCACCTGGACAAACATCATCTGAGTTTTTAAGAGGGAAAAAAATATTACTGTGAACTTGTCAGAATTATTTGGTGTAATGCAGTATGTTTCACTGAAAACGTTCTGAATGTTCTGTTTCAAAGAAGAAAAAACTTTTTAAAGCATCAAAGTAATTTTTTAATATATTTTCTCTTTTACAGAGAGAGAAGGTTCATGAAAGATTCAAGAATATTTGTACTCCTAAAGATACCTTTGACAGGACTCTATTACACACTCACGGTACAGTCAAAGCTTTCCTTTAGTCATTAAAAAGTAATTTCTTTAATGACCACTGTAACATACTGATCGTCTCTTTTACTTGCTCAAGGGCTTCATGTGCAAAAATAGCTGCTGGTGAACAATATGTGAAAACCCAGACATGGTTGACTAAAAGTATTCATGACCACTGTGGATATTTTATAGGTCAGAATGCTTGTGATACCTGCTCTTAAACTTTTCCTTGACATGTTTGCATTCATGGCAGGTCATTATGTCCCTGCAATGTTTTCTTTAACTTCCTTTTATTTAAGATCCTTTGAAACTGTTGCATCAAATTTCTAGCAGCTGTTGACTTTGCAATGAAGAATGGGAGTGCGGGGCCATTCCTGTCTCTACTATGAGGATCACGGAATGGCTAAGGTGGGAAGTGACATCTCAAGATGGTCTAGTCCAGTGACCTGCTCAAGCAGGGTCACCTACAGGAGAACAGTGTTCGGTTGGGTTTTGAATTTATCCACGGATGGAGATTACACAACCTCTCTGGGCAACCTGTTTCAGTGTTTGACCACCCTCACAATAAAAGTATGGATGAAATTACATTCACATGGAATTTTTCGTGTATCGGTTTCTGCCCATTGCCTCTTGTCCTGTCACTGGGCATCACTGAGAAGAGCCTGCTCTGTCTTCTTTACACCCTCACATCAGATATTTAAAAACATTGATAAGATCCCCCCTGAGCTTTTCCAGGCTAAACAGTCTGAGCTCTCTCAGCCTCTCCTCCTATGAAAAATGCCCTGGTCTCTTAATGATCTTTGTGGCCCTTCGCTGGACTCACTCCAGTATGTCTAGGTCTGTCTTGTACTGGGGAGCTCAGAACTGGGCACACTGCTCCAGATGTCTCACCAGTGCTGAGTGGAGAGGGAGGATCACCTTCCCTCAACCTGCTGGCAATTCTCTGCCTAATGCAACCCAGGATGCTTTGCYGCAAGAGTGCACTGCTGGCTCATGGTCAGTTTGTTGTCTGCCAGGACCCCAGGTCCCTCTCTGCAGGGATGCTTTCCAGCYGCTAGACCCCTAGTGTGTACTGGTGCTTGGGGTTATTCATCTCCAGGTGCAGGACTTTGCCTTTTCCTGCGTTGAACTTYATGAAGTTCCACTCTGGCCAGTTCTCTGGTTAATATTTCTCTGATTACTGTTAGCAAAGACTACCTGGCAAACTTTTTTTGGTGTCCGCAGCTGTAGCAAGGCTGAATTTCAAGATTTTGTGGAAGTAGTTCATCTAATATGAAACTGGACAAAGGAAGGCGAGAGGCAAAATGAAAAACAAAAGACAAGCAAAAGGAAAAGAAACAGTCATAACCTGGAGCAAACTTTTAATATTTAATTTATTTTAATTCATTTTCTCAAAAATGTTAGCATAAAAGGGTTCGTTTGCCAATCACTGTTTGATCAGGCTTGTCTATATCAATGTCTACAGCAAGAAACATTCGGTAGTTTACTCCTTTTGATCAAGTTCTTTCAGTCAGCTTTCTTCTTCCTTTTCCATGCAAGAGGAAGCCCTTCTGTAGGGTTTCTCTGTACTTAGTGCTATTTTGGAATAGCTGTTCCTGAATGAGTCTGTCTGTGGCACATACTGCAAAATAAAAGTTCCTTCTTCAGGCTTAGCTTAATCCATTTTGAAAGAGGCTTTTGTTTTTTAAAAAGAGAAAATTACCATGTCACCAAAGTAACTGGGAGCTTCTTGTGTAGATGGACAGTTCCTAGTAGAAGCATCATTTGGTAAGCTGAAACTCTGTGTTTTCTACAGTTTCTTTTGTTAGCGTTGCCTGTCTTCCTCTAACTCCAGCCCACAAGACTTGGTTTTTCACTTCCATAAGAGCTGGTTTGTCCAAAGACTGAGGACAGCAGGATGATTCCTAGGTTGCCTTTTGTATTTCAATACAAATAAAGTAACAAACAAATAAAGTAAGAACCAAAGAGGTGACAGAAATGCAGAAGATAATGCTGATGTGGCACTTACCATGTTTGTCAGGGACAAGTAGACCGTCCAGCTGAGGTATGGGCTTGTTGTTTTTAAATTCCTCACCTTTTTTTGGCCTCCAATGTGCCCCCTCTTCATGATGCACACTAAGTTAATGAGTGGGGGCAGAAAAGGGGATTTTGGCTGAACTTCAAAAGTCTGAATTTGCTTTTTCTTCAAGTTCTGCTGGTGTACAACAATGCACCTCTTTTCCCAGCTCAACTATCTTACCCCCTGCAGTTGTCAGGTCAGCTTACTTCAAGGGAAGGGCTACTTCTGTGCTACTTGCTCAGTCTGCCTGGGACTCTGTCCTGAGTCCTCACTCATTCTTCTTGCCAGCCTTTGTGCATCCATCACGTGATTATATGGGCAGCTTCAGTCTGGAGCATTAAATTGGGGTGATGTTAGAAGGACCTTTTACTGGCGTTTGCCAGTTGATTGAACAGTGTGTTAAGGAATGTGAAGTGCTAAGTAGATTGCTTTGTATGACTAACATTTTTGCTGTCAAAGCAGCCGAGTGCGAGCACCTTTGAATACTCTGAGCATGAGACCTAAACTACAAAGGACAACAGAGTGTTTCAAAGAATCAGAATATTTCAGGTTGGAAGGGACTTCAGAAGGTCTTTACTGCAACTGCCGTCTCAAAGCCAGTTCAGCTGTGAGGTCAGGCCGAGCTGTTTAGGGCTTTATCCAGACGGGCCTTGAAAACCTCCAAGAATGGAGAGTATCTAGCCTCTCTGGGCAGCCTGCTCCAATGCTTGATTGGCCTCATGGTGACAAAGGTTTTCCTCATGTTCAGTCAGAACCTTTTGTTTTAATTTATAACCACTGTTCCCCGTGAGGAACCTGGCACCGTTGTCTTGAAAACGTCCTCATAGGGTTTCATAGTGTTTAAGGTAATTGTTTTCCATTGTTTGCTCATGAATGACTACTTGTATTTTGTTTAATTTTAGATAAATCCAGGACAGATCTGGAACAAGTACCTAAGGTATGGTTCCTGTGCACTCTAAGCTTTTATAAGGACTTCTCACATGTAGTCTTGAATATATGAATGTACTCTCTTCTTTGTAGAAATTTTGTCCAAGMTGATTACTTGAGCTGATTCTCAAGAGGATCTGCAGTGCTCAGAATTTACAACAACTAAGAACAATCTGCTTTTTCTTTCTTTTTGTTGTTGTTTCCTGTGGTCTTGATTTTTCTCTTACTTAAAGTAGAATACAAATGCCATTAATTCTTTCATCTTTAATAGTTAAAACCTCAGAGCTGGGCAAAATTAGCCACTCTGTGTTTTAGGAGGAAAAGGAAACTGAAGAGTTTGATAGAAACTGAAGAGTTTGATAGAAGCTTGAATATCGCATAGTGTACAACTTAGCATTAGGTTTAACTCCTTGAATCTGTGAGCAAAGCCCTCTTGCATACATGCTTGCAGCATATATGATGTGGTTTTTCTGTGACAGGTTAACAAAAGACACAACTCCAGATTCCATTTCAGACTGAATAATTTTTTCTAGGTACATTAAGAAGTCAGAGTGTTAATATGGGTCAGCATCTCTGTGCCAGTCRTGTAGGCTGTTACTTGAATAGCTGTCACTGCAATGTTTAAAGTCCAGGGAACGAGAATCTTTGAGTGTGTGTGATGCTATAGTCTCTGTTGAACCTTTTAAAATTATACTTCATAAATACAGGGAAAAGGGTACTACTGTCTGCCTGGAAGCTCAAGGTTTGTACCAGTTCTGTCAAGTAAAACTTAACGTTATCAGAGAGAACTTTAGATTAATAGTTCTCTGGGATGTGTGGAGTTAATGTTACACGTTACTGACTTTCTGTGACCAGCACGTTTGCTGCACTGTGCTAAAGGGGATCAGCTTGAGGTTCTGTTCCCACCCAGGCAACACTTGCTGCACCCTGACAGCTGGCTGGATCCTCAGTCTGGTAGAAGCTATGGCCCCAGAAATGAGCACATCAGCAGTAGGATGCCCCTGCTATTGAAGAACGTTTGCTCTGATCCTTTAGAGGACCCACCTGCAGTTTAATGCTGCCTACGTTTTCATGCTCAGGATGTTTAGATCATCTTGGGTGCTTGATAACCTATGTAATTTTGGAGCTGTGACTTCCACTTTTAGGAAGATAAGACTTTGTCAGATCACACAAGCTTTTAAGATGTAAAGTAAATCGGTTATAAGGTCTGGRATGAATTTGTTTGCCTGGATAAATGAAAATTTGTTTTCTGAAAGATCAACAAGTAAGGTCCCTGTTAGTTTCATGAGTCAGGACGTGTGTTAAACTGGAGGAAAATGTAGGGGTGAGAGAGGTGCATTTATTTCTTTTGTCTTTCTGTTTCAGATTTTTATGAAACCAGATTTTGCCTTGGAAGATTCCTTAACATTTAATGCCGTTTTACCATGGTCTCATTTTAGTACTGCTGGTGGAAAAGGAAATCGTGACGCAGCTTCCTCCAAGTTACTTCAAGAAAAGGTACAACCTCGATACAAGGTGTTGTTATCCATCACAGCTGGTACTTACTACAGAGAAACTCCGTTGCTGCTGTTCTGTACTGTTTGTTGAGACATCACTGTTGTGGGCTTTGTTATCTCCCATTTTACATCAGGCTGCAGATTGTTAGTAAACAATGCAGGAAGCATCTCACTGAAAGAGAGCTTTTTTCCCCGGCTAAATAAATGTATCTATCAAATCTGGAAAAAAGAATCTGTATATGGCATAATAATTGGCTGTTCATGACCTCTAAAACTTAGTGAAGCAGATATGTATTAAGAACTTCAGAGATGTGGAGCTGTTTGTTGGGGAGGAAGAGCAATTCCATGAGAAGGGAAAGCTAGAGGTTGTACACTGTTTAAAACTATTGCTTTCTCGCATCTCAGGAAAACTCCAGATTCAAGGCACTGTGGTTTCTGTGCTAAAAGAAATACTAAATCCTAAGGTTTTGTATGTCRGGAGCTTCCTCTTACCTTTTGTTGTCATGTCATCTGCACTGATCCATTTTTGCATTTCACAAAGGACTTGAGTGCATTGGAGAGCATGAAAGCAGAACTGTTTCCTTCATATTGGAAACAGAAGTCTTTACTTGGTCTTTTTTTTTTTTTTTTTTTTTTTTTTTTGTTATGTAGTCATGGTGTAGAAAATCCCATAATGAATCATTTTTATGGTACAAATACCCACAAAATGCTTATAGAAAATCTACATAATTTTGGAGTCTGTTTTCTAACTTTAATTTTCCCTCCTGTTTAACCTACTAAAGCTTCTGGGAGCTAGGGAAAAAAAAAAAAAGTAGTGAGGTGCCTTAAGAAAAAAAAAACATGAGCTCTTCTGGAAGATGTTTCCAAATTTCCAGGAGTTTGTCTTCCTGCTCTCCCTCCAGGTCAGGAGGAAGAGGCAGGCTCTGCTGGAGGCTAACTTGGTGCTTCATTGGGTTGTCCTCCACACCTAAAGTTGGAGGAATGCTTCTTTGGAGTTTCTTGTGGCAGTTGCTGTCTGAAGATGAAAAAGCAGTGTCTGGCATATGCTTTAAACTTGCAAAGTGAGCCTGGCAGCAGCAGGATGGACACTCAACAGGATGGACTTTGAGCGAAGGAGACCCAGAGCCCTCTGTGATGCAGTGGAGTGAAAATAAGGCTTTGAATAGCTGTGAGCCACGCTTCTTTGGAGTGGTGATACGAAGAGCTAAAGAGTATAAACCAGTTCTGTTGCCTCCAAAGCCACATGCCTGACAAACAAATTATTACACTGCTTCRTGTTACTGAAATGGGCCCAATTTTTTTGTTTTACTTTTTAAAGGCTCTGAACTGCACAAAGTTTACGCTTACAATGTGTAAATAGGCACCCTGGTGCCATAATTATCCTTAGCTCCAGGCACTATTTTTCAGCAGGATTTGGAAAAATCTGCCTTAAGCACATGTACTTAGACTATTAGTGCTTTTGGACTGCTGCTGATCTACTTGAACAACTTCCCCCTGACATTTTTTTTCCTCCTTACCTCCTTCCATGTCTTACCCTACACTGGAACTGTAAGCTGTTTGAGGCAGGTACTATCGTTTTGTTCTGTTTGTTCTACCTCGCTCAGCATAGTGAAGGGACCTGGGGCATCTGGTTAGTACAATCACATAACTAAATGATCATAATAACCCTTTCTCTGATCCCTGTGTCACAGTCTGTCTCAGCTTTTCCTGTGGGCTAGGTGTGTCACAGCTGTTTGGTGGAGGATGTTTTTGATTAAATATATTACAAAAAAGATGGGTTTGCATATTGTATAAATCCCCATGCAGGATGAAAGTAACTATAAGAAGGAAACATTCTCCAGCTGATTTTCTTTCCATCTCTGGATGGGCCTTTTGAAATTCAGCATGAGGTTTGAGTGCTTTGGCACCTCTTAGAAACCAGGTCATCTGAGTGTTAGCATTCAGATGAGCATCCTAATGCCTCAGTCCTTTGAGCCTGCACATTCAGCATAAGCCAGAACACAGAGCTTTTACAGCTCAAATAATCAGGCAAACTCAGTGGTCTGGTAACTATTCAACATAGAGAATTTGAATTTCAGGTTCTAAACATGTAGGCATACTCTGTCTCTGGGAATCCCACAGTGCCAGTGCACGTGAAATACGTTTAATAGGAACTCCAAGTGGTTGGCAAAAAAACAACTGCAGCCAGAGATATCCTGAGGACTTTTCTACAAAGAAGATGCTACAGCCTTTTTAAATGAACAGAGCCATTCCAAAGCTATGTCATCAAGTATAGTCGGGCTGCATCTTTAGCGACTTCAATGACCCAAAGTACATAGCATATTTGCATGTGTGTACTGTTCTTGYTTGCAAGCCAGTATCCAGAGCTGTCTCCTGGTTAATGGCCGTATTGTAACAGTGCCAGTGTGCAACCATGTGGTACAAACGCTTGGGTATTTGAAAATTATTTGCTTCTCTACCTCGTAATTTTCAAGCAGGAGAGGCATCAAGTCAGCCTTCCCAAAGTGATTTTGAGCTCATTTAAAAACAAATGATCAAACCACAATGGGTAGTTATTTGCTTGCTAATCTGACAAAGGGGTTTAATTTTTATTAGCAAAATTTCCTCGTGATATAATAAGACAAATRCCCTGAAAGTAGATTTGCATGGTGATAAACTTGCCAAGTCATAACAACACTGTTCGTTTTTCTTCCTCTGTCCTCTTTCTAGCTGAGCCATTATCTGGACATTGTGGAAGTCAATATTGCTCATCAGATTTCTCTGCGCTCAGAAGCATTTTTTCATGCAATGACCTCTCAGCATGAGTTGCAGGACTACCTCAGAAAAACCTCCCAGGCTGTAAAGTTACTTAGAGAGAAAATCTCCAAAATTGATAAAGTAATGTGTGAAGGATCGCTTCGAGTTTTAAGACTGTCACTCACCAGAAATAACTGTATAAAAGCATACAATAAACTGAAGTTAATGGCTACTGTACACCAAACACAGCCCACAGTACAGTTGCTGCTATCTACTTCCGAGTTTGTTGGAGCTTTGGACTTAATAGCAACAACACAGGAGGTGTTACAGCAAGAGCTTCAAGGCATTCACAGTTTCCGGTAGGTAACCATCTAGGAAATTAATAAAATGCAGGAAGAGCTAGAATGTGTTGAGCACATTATGTTGGCTGAAGGGTTGTTTTACCTTTGTTTGTTCATTCTTGGAGGACATAGTACAAAATGGAAGTGTGGCATAAGCAGTGTGACTAATGCATGTGCCAGAGATAATTTTTTTTTTTTTAGGGGGGGGATGAACTTTTAACATCTAGATGCTTTGTGCTCCATTCTTGTCTACAGGTGGTTTAGGGGTGCAGAGGTGAGAGCTAAGCAGTGGCTGGACCTTCATCTTGCAGGGCTTGTAGCCCACAGCTGAGAGATGGTTTCCAAGTGATAGTCTGCAGTCCTCATGCATGCAGCACCCCAAAGATACAGCTCTTGCTACACAGCTCCACTCCGGGCCACTGTCTTTAGTGACTGACCTAGGCATGCGGTGTTACAGGAATATGCGTGGACCATGTGTTGAGTAGGTCGACCTCCAGCCTGCACTTGTGCTGGAAGAAGCTTTGCAAGCAAAAGCCAGTGCAAAGGTATCAAACCATGGCTCAAAATGTGGTCTGAGGTTGACAACTGCTCAGGTGGGATGTGTTCAGCCATATCTGCTCTTGTGGAGAGCTGAATTTACAGTGGCCAGGGGGTGCTTCCTCTTGCTCCATCCAACTGAGAAATCCCGTTCTGTGAGCTGCTGAAGTTGGGAAGGAAAGAAACGGTGGGAAGGTGCTGCCCAAGCTGCTGTTGCTACTGTTTTTTCACCCGTGTTTGCTACAGTGATGGGAATTAGTGAGTCCAAGGTCCCGTGCTGGCTGCTTCTGTTAACAGTGGATGCTTAGAGCTTCAGTTGGGAGATGCCACTGCACTGGGCAAGGTCTTCTGTGGTATGCAAGAGTATTACTGCAGTAGAATCCTTTTAGCTGATGTGAAATAAGCTATCATAGCAGTTGTATACAGGATAAAAGTGTCATATGCAAAGCTGCCACTGGTACGATGCTGGCAGAAGTAGTGTATGTTAAATCAGCTCTGAGACTTGCATCAGCCAGTTGAGGAGCTGTACACTTAGTTTTAAAAGTTGATGCTGGGGGGTTTTTTTGTTTTGTTTAGAGGTTATGTGGTTCTTGCAACCTGGTGGTTCCCAGCTTGCATAATGAAACCATGGTTGTTGCTCAATAACTGTAACATGAATGTTCAGAACTTTATACAGTTACTACTCTTGTCTGTCTGTTCAGATGAGTTCCTCTTCTAACACCCCTTCCAGCTGGTTCGGAAAAAGACTCAAATTTTACGTAGAAAAGATCTCAGAAAAAGTCTTTTTTTTTTTTTTTTTTTTTTTTTTNTTTTTTTTTATAAAAAAAAAAAGTATTTTTTAAAGAGCTAATAAACTATTGGGAGAAAAGTTGTTAGAAGCTGTTAGTTTTTTTCTTTTAGCTTAGATGGTCCATCTTCAGACACCTCAGTGCAATTTCTTTCTTCTTTACTGTTTCTACTCTCAACCCACTTGATGATGGTGCACAGCCCTTGACTGAGTCACCTTTTTACCTTGATGATAGTGAGTGTACTTCTACAGCCCTGTGACAACATCAATCAGAATTAGTTGTGTTTTGCAATCAAGTAACCTCCATGCTACGTTAGCAGAGAGTGCAATTCTGTTGTCATTGTGATTAGTATACGTGATGTCCCAAGAATGTGCCATTATTTTAAAATTACACTCAGATGTGGAACATATTCGCAGGTAAATATTCATCTTGTCTGTAAAAAGTGATTTCTGTGAATAATGCTCGGTTGGTTTGGTAGAGTTAAAAATAGTGATAGGAGTGGGAAATATCCCCTCTGCTTTGGATATTAACGGTTCAGAAAGGTGAGTTAAATGCAACCTAAGTCATCACCCCCACCAGAGATGCAAGTGCAGTTGAGAAGCCCAGCACAGTTGTTCCCAAGTCTCACAGTGGCCTGTGTGTATAGCATGTCTGGAGAAATAATGTGCAATGGAAAGATGGAGATCTTGATAAAACTTCTCAGTAGAATGTTGTGTTTTTAAAAATAGATAAAATAAAAAAAAAAATCTAAATTGATGCCATACACAAATACTTCAGCTTTTTCCAAGAAATGGATGTTCTTGCTTTGTTCTGAGCAAGAATGCCGCAATTGTCAAGTGAGTTAAATACCTTATTTATTTTAATAAGAGATTAACTTCTAAATCAGTATCTCATTTTTCTAAATAATTTGTATCTCTTTTTTTCCCTAAATAATTTGTATCTTATTTTAAAGAAAAAAAAAAACTTACTGCTTTAGTGTTGTGCATGGCAGCTTGTAGAATTTGCTTTTGAACAGACAGCTTTAAATTGAGTCATGTCGCAGAATCATTCAATGTAAAGCAGTAAGAAAACTGTTCAGATCATCCATACACAAAAATTATTCTCCTCTTGTCATGCTATAGAAAGTCATGCAGAAAAAAAAGTAATTTGATTCTARTTATAGCAAAAAATGAAAGCACCTTAATGGTGCTGTGAAGTAATACGTTGGTGTCTTTAATCTAGGTTAATATCCCCAGTGATTATATGTATCAGTCATAACTGTATGACTATTGCTTGCTACTGCTATAGGATAGAATTAAAGTTTTAGAGCTCTTTAACCTTTTCAAGTTAAAGATACTTTACAAAAAAAATACTTACAGGTTAACTAAATTACAAATCTGTTCTGCCAGTTTTTATGTTGTTTTCACAATCCATGTTGGGGTGATGGAGATCTGATGATTTTTTTTGCACAGGTATGCTGGCAAACCACAGACGCCTGGTAAAATAGTTCTCATCTGTGTATTTTAAAAGAATTTTTACCCTGCACTCATAATTTTACATAAGAGAATTGTAGTATTCAGGCATTGAAAGGACCTGTTGTGTGACTGGTACCTCTTAAGAGATCATTGCCAGGCTGTTTCACTGGAGTATGAATTAAGGTTTGACTTACTCCTGCGTGTTTCAGGGTGGAGTGATTTTTTTGTTGTTGTTAGGGGCTAGAACATCTCGGACGAAGTGGTAGCAGCAAGTGCTGGGAACTCTTGTTGGACATTTCCATACCTGAGGTTTGAGAGGGTAGGTTACGTTGTGTTTCAGTGTAGTTAAGCACAGTTACAGAAATAATTTACCRAAGAGCATCTTTGTGCTTACCTAAGTAAGAGCCTTTGTGTTGTGAGTATTAGTCCTGCAGTAAGTTTTGCAACTCGTCATTACATTGCAAATAATAATCTTTAATTTTTTTTGAAATGTCCATGATGCAACTGGCTTGGATTTTCTAGAGGCCATTTTAGCTTAAATTAGATATTTGAAATGTGTCCACTTTGTCCATTCCAGCCAATTCTTGACCAACAACTTCAAAAGCAGACACATCCCTGGTCATCTTAAAATTAAAAAAAAAATTAATCTGCTTGACTCAGATCCAGCAAGATTCATTCAGTTCAGCTCAGCGCTGGCCATGTGGGCTTCTGCACAGAGGAGCTGCCCTGGCATCGTGCTTCCGCACACCCTGGCACTGACTTTGCCCTACATACGCTGCGAGGCTGGATCCTGTGGGCTTCGCATTGGTACAGCAGTGCTCCTACCAGGGAGTGCTAAGACATTTTTGCCGCTCAACGCAAGCTAACGGTCCAGCTACACCAGCACTGAATTAAAGCCAGTGAGCCATGCAGGTTCATCCTCCCCATTTTGTATCCAGGTTTATCTAAAATATCACAACTCCTGTTAATTCTCATTAGCAAAGCGTCTTTCTCTTTTTCTTTTTTTTTTTTTTTTTTTTTTTTTTTTTTTTTTAAAGATAAAGGAGTCTGATTTTTACAGATACTTGGTGCTCTCAGCTGTCGGTGGAAGTTGGAAAGCCTGGAGTGTTTGGCATCTCTGAAATTCCCAATTTTAATTTTACTCTGCTAAAAGTTTCTCTAGCTGCACAACTTTTCAAGACTGGTCGACATTTCTGATGTGAGAAATTCCCTTGTGGTTCTGTATGACAACAGTCTGCAAAATATGGTTTAAAATCTGCAATGCATGGAAAAAATATTTTTAATTTAGAGTAGCATAAAAATGGCAAATTTGAAAGCCTTTCTGTGTCCTCTGAAAGCCATCCTGTGATGTAAAGCTATTACTGTATCTCAGTCATGTGAATTAAATCTGTGACCACATCAAAAGCTCAAATGTTTGAAGTGGAAGAACTTGCGGACTGATGAGCTGAGGAACTGGACAAGCAAAAGAAGTATTTCTTCTTTTTAACACCTATATACTTACAAGCACTGAGTATTCTTGATTCTGGTTCACTTCATTGGAAAGAGAGGTACTCGGCACCTTCCAGAAAAAAAAGCCCTACATCCAATTTTTACCCTCCATCAATATTCAAGTCCGTATGTTTTGCTGCAAGGTGACAGTGCCTCTGAAAAATGCTCTAAGAAGTGAAAGATTTCAGCCTCCCATTAAGCCAGCGTTGATTGCATGGAAATTACCTGCTGGGTGGTTATTTTCTTCAACTGTGAACTAATGATTCATTTTCAGGTTGATTATTTAGCTCATATCTCAATGGCTGTTTTTCTTAGGCATCTTGGCTCACAGCTTTGTGAACTGGAAAAGCTGATAGATAAAATGATGATTGCAGAGTTTTCAACTTATGCTCGCAATGATTTAAATAGACCCCTAGAAGATGATTGCCAAATTCTAGAAGAGGTATGTCTGTTATTGAAATAAACTGTCTGATGAATATGTTTGCATCTTTAACATACTTAATTAGCACCAACTAATTCACTCAGGTCCCTAGTAGCAACATTATAATTTTATACTATTTCTCTTCTCATCCAAACCTCCYCCTGCCCCTTTTTTTTTGTGCTTGATAAAATTAAATAATTGTGACTAAACTCATGGAACTGCAATCCAGTCCTACTTTATTTTTTCAAAATAATCAGTTCTCTTTTATCTGATTAAATGTATACTGAGTTCACTTCATGAACCTCAACATGTAAGTGGAAAAGAACATGGACTTTCATATCTACTTGACTGTAACATTTCAGTTTTGCAATGAAAGCTGATAGTTGCATGTTGTTCTCATTCTGTCTCCCTATGTGTTTATGGGTGCTTATATCAAGCATATGGTTGCCCTGAATACATGCTTCATTTGCTCTCTCTGTGTGTGTGTGTGTGTGTGTGTGTGTGTGTATATATATATATATAAAAATATATATATATATTCCTCATTCCTCTGAAGATCATAAACATCTGAAGATTAAGCTATTGTGATTGCTTTCTAGCCAGGAAAAGAGTTTTCTGGATTTTGCCTGTACTGTTCTGCAGTAATTGCTAGACCCTATTAACTGTTTAGTCTTGTTTCATCCATGGGTTTCATGAAATATAGTAGATGGCAATAGCACTTAAATATTCCAATTTCTGCCCTATAGTTTCTTCCCACCTCCGTGCTGCAATGTGATAGCCTCTCACTTATGCTGGTGCAATTGTATTTAGTGTCATTCTTGCTCGGGGTAAGGAAACTCACTAATCTTTAGAAAAATCCATGTTTTTAAGCATAAGTGGATGAGCACAACTGAGGAACAGGCATGAAAGGGGCTGGGAGGAAGGGACTCCGTTAGCTGGTATCGCCACAGGGAACTTTGTATAGTTAAGTTGTGGCATTAGTCTCAAGGCGCTGGACTGATCTAAATCCTGTTCACCATGTGTTTGATACATGAACTTTCTTACCGCTGTGCAATTTCTTAAAATTGTTTCTTGTCCTCACCTTGATATTTTTAGTGTGTTTTTTTTATTTTCTTTTTTCTTCTTGATAGGAGAGACTTGTATCGCTAGTATTTGGACTTTTAAAACAAAGAAAGCTAAATTTTTATGAAATATATGGAGATGAAATGATTATTACTGCAAAGAACATAATTAAACAGGTAAGCCAAACACTTTTAACATATCTGACAACCTCAACCCCTTACAAATTTTTTTTCAAGTAGTTAAGAACAGCTCTGATGAAGTTTTTTGGTGGCTGATGGTCTCTGATTTAGAGCAGCTGGGCTTGCAGACACTAAGGACTTCCTGAAGCACAGAGGTCTGTTTGCAGAAAAGACCTTCTGGAAGGAGTAGGTAGCGCAAGTACAGCAGATCACAGCTTTCTCTATATAATAATTACCATTGTTCTGAATCCCCTGATTTTAGCTTAGTTTTTTCTTTCTCTTAACACACAGCTTTCCCTAGTAGTATAGCTGTGTCATAACACTCTGTTTCAAAAAAAAAAAAACAAAACCAAAAAACAAACAAACAAACAAAACCCAAAACCAAAAAAACCACCCCCCCAAAAACCCCCAAAAACCAAAACCACGCCAATAAGCTCTGCCCCCCCACCCCAACCCTCCAAAAACCAAACCCCCCAGGTTCTTGGTGTAGATACATAAGAGAATCAAAAAACTGGCCAGTTGAAACAATCAGATTCCCAAAAAGTGCTACAGAAAACATTGCTTGCCTGAATGTTAGCACAGACCTAGCGCAGGAACATGATAAAAGGTTGGAAAACATCCTTGCCTTTTTCTAAGAGAGCAAGGTGAAGTAATGAAGAAGGTAGAAGTAGTGCTTACCTGTAAAAATCATTTAAAAAATGAATCCTTGTCCACATTGTTGTTGTCGTTTGCCATTTAGGGTAGTGTATCTATCTTTTCAAACCAAAAATCTTTGTAGATAAAACCAGCTAAAACCAACAAATGAACAAAGTTTAGATGACTTCTTCGGGGAAAAATGCACGGAATATTTTGGACAGTAATATGATGGCTGTTGTTTGCAAACAAATACTCTAGACTGAACTCTGAGTGTGTGTTTGGTACTTTTAATTTTACTCATCTTGTTTGTTTGCATGCATACGTGAGAATATTGTGCAAGGGGTGTTTTTCTCCCCTAAAGATATGTGATTATTTCAGGAGTCATGTTCTGCTGTGTTATGAGCCACCTCTGGTTTGTATCTCAAAGGCTGGGAGATAGTCAGGCGGCGGGTTTGCCAGCAGATGAAAACAGTCTCTCCTGCCCTCGTAGTATAGCATGCTGTTCAGAGCTGTGTTGTGAACCAGGTTGGGAACCCAGCTTAAAAGTTAACTTAACTGTTTGGAGGAGGAGGATGATTATTATCATCATCATAATTATTATTAGGATTTGTTTTAAACCGGATTGGCTCCCCCAATCCACTTCACCTTGCAGCCCCACTTTTCTGTTGATCTGGTTGTGCAGGGTGGGTATAGATAACACAGGCCGATGTTGCTAGTAAATATCGTGGCAGAATTAGAAGACAGACAGCGATGTGTGCAACTGCACCACTACTTCTTGTAAGGACTTGGTGATGATGCGAGCTCTTTCTCACTTGACCCCAATAGAATTTAAATCGGGTTAAGCACCCCTGCCCCTAGCTGCTTGTTCTCTCCCCACCTGAAAGCGATGGGRTGCTGAGCTGGGTCGTTGCCCTGCTCCCTGAAAGATCAGCAGAGGGTGGGAGTGAGCACTACTTTCTAGTCATGCTGTATTACTGTAAGCCTGGAAAAACAAGAGCATACAGTCGTGTGCAGCTCCTCTGGGCCTTCACATAAGGGGTAACACAAAAAAAAAAAAGCATGAATGAATAACACCAGAATAAAACTGTTCATCTGCCCGTCAGTCTCATTGGCTTTTCACTTGCCTGTGTCGGCAATCATGAGGAGACATTTTTCTCCTTTAAATTCTCTGTTTAGTTGGATAACAGGCAAGTAGAGCTCCCTGTTTTCCTGCTCATTCTTGATCGTAAAGTGCTTTTCCCATTCTGCTGGGAATATGTCTTTATGTTGGATTTTTCAGATGTCACCTCTGCTCAGTAATAGATGACGTTTAATCAACTTCCAATGTAAGTTTCTATTGAATAGGGAAAACAGACAGGATCGGAGTATTTCTGTGTGGTTTGTGCAACACATTTGCGTTGTGGCCTATTGTCTCATCTCTTAGAGATATTTTTCCTTAATAAAGGAAACTGTTTCCTTCCCACATCTCAAATGTGCTTCCTGTTTAAATTCATTGCTGGGCTGTTTTCGTCAGTACTTCAGTAGCTCTTTATTGCCAGGCAGGTGAAAGAGCAGAAGTTTGTAAGCACTGAACACACTGCATAGACCTTGTTCTTGAACTGCTTTTAAGAAGTTTCTGTACTGACCACCTTATTCAAAACGTAGGTAAAATCCATGTAGCTTGAGATGGCGGCCATAAGTCACCATTTGGATTGTACATATTCACTTAAAGGCAAGATGTGTTTGTACACTACTGACTCATTTGATCAGGTTATTGATGGACATTTGGGAGAAAACCCCTAATTTAGTCTAAATGGAGTTGATTTGTATCTAGGGCTTGCAAGTAATGTGAAAAGAGATCAGTGAACAAATTGTCATAAAACAATAGATATGTTTGGAATGAAAATYGATTGTTCTGGAGACCTGAAGAAACTGGCCAGTTTTGCATGTACCAGTTGAAGAGCAAAAGTCCTTTGAGGAAAGGCCACAGCCTAGCAATAAAGATGTGGAGAAATCTAGGGACAGAGGCAGGCAGTGCCCTGGAGGTGAAGAGGACAGACAGACAGCAAATACCATGTCTGCTAGGAGAGCAGTTGAAACTGGGTCTGCCTTAACAGTTGAAAGCACAGGACTGTGGGTGTGTGCTTCCACGCTTCCCTGGCGCTGTTCCTTCCAGTTCAGGTTAGATCCCAAGGCCTGTATTTAAAGCTGAAAAGGAAGTCAACCAACATTTTCCAAAGTCAGTCACTTTGGAAAGGGGAAGAATATGGCTTCTATTCTTAAGTACCTGACCTGAAAGACATTTTTGAAATGGTGCTTACCATCCATGCTCAGAAAAGCAGGTCCCTTTGAGATGGAGCCAGTGTGCCCTCCAGAGCTTAGTACACAGTTGGGAATGTTTTGATCATCTGTATTTTGCAAATAGATGCTTGGGGGAGTGGTTTTGGGGGTTTCTTTTGGGGTTTTTGTTTGTTTGTTTTTAGAGAAACAAGTTGTTAAATGATACAAATATGTCTTTCCTTTGTTTTACTTTTTCTTATTTAACTTGAGGATTGTTGTGTGTGTTATGAAACTCAGCAGCAGTTAGAAGGAAGCTAAGATCTTGTTTTGTTTTGTTTTTTCCCCTTTAAATTTGACAGTGTGTGGTTAATACGGTATCGCAGATAGAAGAAATAGATACAGAAGTGGTTGTTAAGTAAGTATACAGCCAGATTTTTTTTTTTTTCATGGTCGGTGGGGATAGGAGATGGATGGTTTTTAGCATAGATAAATTTACCATTCTAATTTTTGCTTAAATTTCCCTATAATTAAGGATTATCCTTCTCTTTCACCTTAAGCCTCTGCTTCTGTCTGCCTCTGTGAGAATATTGCGTATTCCCCTTCTCGTTCAGATTCTAATGTTACCTTAAATTAAACTTACCTTTAAAATAAATACTGAAAATCTGTGCATCTCATTGCATGAAGCYTAAACTACTGTATTTAGGCATATATCTCTTAACTACTTGAAAGCATTTCCTGTTGCCATAATCTGGGATTTTGTATTAAAACGTGTCAGTAGTTTCAGTACGTCCCACGTGAATGAGAATAGGAGCTATCCAGAGAGGAGACCAGACAACTTCAGACCCAAGAAATGGGTGGGCAGGAATCTCATAAAGCCCAACAAAGGCAAATGCCGAGTTCTGTGTCTTGGAAGGAGCAAGAGGAGAGGCAGGAGCTGGCTGGCTTCAGAGCAGCTTTGCAGGGCAGGACCTGGGGGTCCTGGTGGAGAACTGGTTGGCCATGGACCAGCAGAGTGTCCTTGCAGCTGCAGCCTGGGCCATGTTAGCATAGCCAGCAGGTCGAGGAACAAGAAAGACGTTAAGATCCAGCAGAGGCCACTGGGCTGGTTGGGGGCTGAAGCACAGAGTGTAGGAGGAGCAGTCAAGGGAGCTGGGTCCCTCTCCAGCATGGGGAGGGGAAAACTCAGGGGAGAACTGCCCACAGCTACCCCATGGGAGGGTTATAGCGGAGCTGTAGACTGAGCCAGACTTCTCTCAGAGGTGTGCAGGGGAAGGACATGGGGCAATGGGCACAAGAAGGGAGATGAGAAATGCTAGTTGAATCTTAGGAAAAATATGTTCCCTATGAGGGTGGTCAAACACTGGAACAGGGGCCCAGAGAGGCTGTGGGATCTCTGTCCTGGGACATATTCAAGCTTTGACTGGGCAGGGCCCTGAGCAACCCGATCTAGTTGGACCTGCGTTGAGCAGGAGTTGGACTAGGCACCTCCAGAGGTCCCAGCTCGAGAGGCCCCTCTGCCAGCAGCTGTTTTTCCGTAGCTCTATGATTCATTCAGCTCAGCAAAGGGTTACTGCAAGATAATAAAACCAGACCAGCTGATAAAGCAAAGTGAGTGGCAGAATCTGCATGAGATTCACACCCAGATTGGAAAAAGACTGGGTACAGGGTCATTTTTAAATATTGGGTATTTGTTCATGATTCTCCAATGTTTACTGTTCTGCAGTTGGGTCCTAACTGTGTATTACAGGGTTTAACTTTTGTTCTATCAATGACTTTTCTGCCCTTTGCCACAAACAGCTGACTTGCACTTTAATAGCAGAAGTGGTCTCATTGCAATGCAACAAAATGGGCTTAATAACATGGCTTTTGTAACACTTGCAAAATATTGGGTTTTTTGTTTTGTTTTGGTGTTTGTTTTTTTTTTTTTTTATGATCTCATTTTTTTCACATGATTTGTGAAAATGTTATTAACCCCCCCTCCCTTGCTGGTATCACATACTTACCCCAGGGAAAAGAACATTATGCCCTGGAAAAACTAAATGGTAAATTTGAGGCTTCCATTTTTTTAATATGATCTATTTTTATACACCTCCTTCCCCATTCCACTTGCATACATTGTGTTGATTGTGACTGTCCAGGTGATGTCTGTTGTCTTGCCAGATAAAAGTCTACACGGTGTTCCTTATATTTACAATTCCACTTAAAGCGTGTTTTTTTCTTTATGTGCCAGTAGGCATCATGGCCAGTAAACATTTGCTGTTTACTGAATACTGCTCTGTTTTTTAGGCTTGCAGACCAGATGAGGATGATGAATTTTCCTCAGTGGTTTGATTTACTGAAGAATATTTTTTCTAAGTTTACTATCTTTCTCAAGAGAATAAAGGTAAGACATTCATTTACCAAGAGTTTCACGTAGTTCAGACATGAAATGGAATGAAGTTACTTTCCACTTGAAGTCTTAAGGTGTTTATTTTGCTTATAGAGTTCAAACTTTTGATTGAAAGAAGGATATGTCAATATTGGCATCCAGGGCAAAAATGATTATTGCTAACAAAGAGAGCAGTGGGAAGGAGATAATACCTCTTGTTGCGTGATTACATCCATTTCAGGCTGCTAGGGATTAGGACAGAACTTTTGTATGTGTTAGATTGCTCTAAATGAGGTTTCTTTCACCATTCTCAGAAACATCTGATACCGGTTACCGTCAAAGACGGATGGGTCTGCCTCCGAATGCTAATTACACAACAGAAAATAAAGCCAGGATTTAGTTTAATTTTGTGGGTAAAAGAAAATCTCTTTCTAGCGCAAGCTTGTGGCACAGGGTTTTGGTTTTTTTGTAATAAAAGTTATATTTGATTCTAGGCAACGTTAAGTAATATCCGTAGCGTGGTTTTCTTGGTTCTAGACAAGAACCAAAAAAACAGAGACCTGGAGGACACCTTACAAAAGAACTCTGCTAAAGACAGTACGGTGGACACAGAAGTGGCTTACCTGACTCATGAAGGCATGTTTATAAGTGATGCATTCAGCGAAGGGGACCTCCCGCCTATAGCAGCTGACACTACCTCTCAAAGAAACACTTCCCCAAACAGTGAGCCCTGTAGCAGTGATTCGGTCTCTGAACCAGAGTGCACTACCGATTCCTCATCCAGCAAAGAGCAAACGTCGTCTTCTGTTACTCCAGGGGGAGTAGAGATGATGTAAGTAAATGCGCTGCCTGCCTCAACTTTGCAGCGTGTCAGAAACAAGGTGTTAGGTGAAGGCAGTTGTTTCTGATGATACAGTACGAAGATTACTTTGGAGAAATGTGCTTTTCTAGGTAAGTGAAGTGGAATGGCTCTCCACCATCGCCCCTAGAGACTGCCATGAGACTGCGCTGTCCCCAGCTCACCTCTGTTTCATTTATTTGCCTTGCTTTCACCTCTGTATGTAGTGGTACAGGTACTGATTATGTCACTTCTTACAGAAAAGGATCACTTCTCCATCTGTTCTGCTGGGTAGCCTGCTTCTGTAGAGAGCAGGAGAGATGCAAGTCTAGCCTGTATGAAAGACAGATTGTTTGTCATGCCTTTAGCAGGCAGAAGCATCTCTGTTCCCTGTCCATGTTCCCGATGGCTACTTTTTCTGGTTTTTTTTTTGTTTGTTTGTTTGTTTGTTTGTTTGTTTTTTGTTTTTTTTAAGCTGGCTTCATGGAATACACCTTGATAAATTCTAGAGAAAAATCTGCTGTTCATTGTCAACTATTTGACTTGCATGGTTAAATAAATCCATCTTGGTGCTTTGGTAACATAGGCAGTCCTGCTCTGTGGTGCTCCAGACTCCAGAGCTGTAACCTTTTTGGCATCCTTTTATGCATACCTTATTTATGGCTGGAAGCCAGAGCTACCTTTTTAAAAGAACCAGGCGTAGTGTGTGTGGGACTCAGGCGTGAGCCGYTTCAAAAGCCAGCATGTCTGGATACAGAGTTCTATGAAGCAAAATTGAAATACCACTGCTGTTACCCTGCTGAAAGATGGAAGATAGCAAGTGGCCTGCTCGCTCTAGCTCTAGTCTATACTTGTGCGTTTAAGCAACTGTCAGTTTTGAGAGAGACCTTCCCCCTCAAATCACAATGCTGGCTGAAGGAGATAGATTTAAAATAAATATGCTGTGCATAAAGCAAATTCAGGCCTCTGTATGTCCAAACATCCATTGTATGCTGGAAGAGAAATGCGATATGAAGAGGAGTCCAGGGTTACAGTGAGGAGCAGGGAAGGAGAAGGGGGTTGGATCCGAACTGGTCTGGAGCACTTTGCCAAGTTTGCTAAAAATATACCACCCAGCTAGAGCTCTCGAGCAATAAAGTTGTTTCCGAGGCTGGTTGCATAACTTTGTTCTAAAATGAACTTGCTTCATCCCTCTTCTGGTTTTCTTTGTACCTCTGCTCTGTGTTTGGAGCAGGCTAATAAAATTACACAGTTACAACAATGTTAACCCAGTTGCTGCTCTGTAGCATCCCGGGTTTTCCCTCTCCTCTCATACTGTCAGTCCCTTGAGCAGCCATGCTGGACGAAAAGATTATTCTCTTGACTAATTACACGAATGGCAGAGCTGTGCTACGGGCTAGCCTCAAAACAGTAGACAAATCACAAAAGGTTTTTTAAAAAGCACCAACTTAGGAGCCTGAAGTCTAAAGAGCTAGTAGAATGACAGCCTATAGATTAAGGTGRTGGGGAGTGAAGAGTATCTATTTTAGGCCTTACACTTGCATTGGAAAGAAAATGCTGTGTTTTATCTGTCATACACTTGTGATGCTCAAGTGTTACAGGAGCTGGGTAAATTTTAGCTCAGTAAATGTTAATATTTATTGTATTAGTAATGGCTATATCGTGTTTTCTCTTAGACCATTAATAGCAATTAGAATATGGATTTAAAACAAAATACAAGGATGTGCAGTTGTGCATTTCCTTGTTACAGGGACTGACATGGCATTGACAGCAGCTTAGAAGATCCCATCTGTACAAAGTGACTTTGGTGATTAACTGACTGTCTGCATTTGACAGTYGCTGCAAGACTCTTTCCTCCTTCAACCTGTGAGCAGAAATACTGTGTTTTTTTATAAATTGATGCTCAACCAACTGGTTCTGTCATTTGTAGGATCGGTGATGACATGAAGCTAACTGACCTGGAACTGGTCAGGCTGGCAAACAATATTCAAGAGTTGCTTTATAACGCCTCTGATATCTGCCATGATCGTTCAGTCAAGTTCCTCATGGCAAGAGCAAAGGTAAGGAGCTTGGGTCAGACTGCTGTTGGTGTCTCATCCTTAGTGAGAATTTACTCCCAAGTTACTGGTTTAATGAGTGAGAGTTCTGAAATGGCATTCTCCATTGAAATTAAGTAACTGTTCCTGCTGCCACAGGCACTTGATGTTAATGCCCAGAGCACACAAGCATTAACATATCATGTCATTGTAAGGCAATGTGGGTTTCTGCTACTTTTTTCTTTTTTTTTTTTCCTTTTTAATGTTCTGACTTGCTGTCTCTGAAGCTCCATGCAGAGAATACATATCTATGACAAGGTAGCTGCTTGCACTGCAGTCTGCCTTCTCTGTCCCATGTGGGGTTAAATAATGTGCCTYTTAAAATACTAGTAGCCCTCAGACATGCTGACTAGTTATTTCTTTACATCTCTGAATTTTTGTGGTGTTACGTCTCCTTACAATGGTTTTCTTTGCATATAGGATGGCTTCCTAGAGAAGCTGAATTCCAACGAGTTTGTTGCTCTTTCTCGCTTGATGGAAGGCTTTATCTTAGATACTGAGCAGATCTGCGGCAGGAGAAGTATGTCCTTGCGAGGAGCACTTCAGAGTCAAGCCAATAGATTTGTGAATAGATTCCAYGAGGAGAGGAAGACGAAACTAAGGTATCTCTGGGTAGAAGATCTTTGTGTTCTTACATGAATAATTTTATCAATCATATGCCAGGCAAACACAATCTTTTGTTGCCTAGAACACAAGTAAGCCAGTTGTGCTTAAGAGCAGGGGGTGAAAAAACTGTATTAAAACCCAATTATTTTCAATTGGTTTAGACTTTTACTGTTTTCATACCTTAATTTCTTCAAACTGGATTGTTCTCCATTTACCTAAATAAGGACAGTAATAGCTACAGGAAGTACTCAAGACTGATATTGAAGGGCAGGACTGCTCTGTCTTAGGGGTTAAGTAACTTCAGGATAATTCAGTTCCAACTGTTTGGTTTTTTGTTTTTTGTTTTTTTTTTTTGTTTTTCCAAAAAACCTCCAACAAAAACAACAATTAAAAAAAAACAAAAACCAAAACAACAAAACTACTTGGGGAACAGCCTTCCCAGTAACATACATCAAGTCTTTTTGTTCTTATCCATCAAAAGCTCTTAAAATTCCAGTATTTACACATTACTTCAGTGGCAGTGATCTCATAAGGATCTTTATTGCCTAGTGTAGCCTTTTGTCCTCTATGATAGACTGAATGAACAAATTGTGAGATCTCTAGGCCAACACGGTGTTTTTCTGTTTTGCTACTGCCAATTGTTGGGCACCTCTTTCTAATGAAGATGAATAACATAACATTTTGGGCCACTGGCTTTTTTAAATTACTGTAGTTTTGATTCCATGACATTACAGGCAGGACAAGTGTCAAGACAAGGCATTTCATTTTCTCAGCCTCCTCTCTTTTGTGTTTATAACTAGCCTACTTCTGGACAATGAGCGCTGGAAGCAGGCKGAAGTTCCTGCCGAGTTTCAGGATCTTGTCGATTCGGTGTCAGATGGCAGAATTTCTCTCCCTGAAAAAAAACCAGCAGGTGTGTATCTTGCAGTCCTACTGTTAACTGAATTTATTATCAGCAAATGCTGCTGTTAAATGTTGATGGACATATTCCGATGTCACTCTTGATCTGTGTTTGCTCTCTGTCTTCTGGGGGGATCAGAAGGAAGTTGATACCTTTTTTCTTTTTTCTTTTTTCTTTTTTTTTTCTTTTTTTCTGTTACCGGTGTTGAAACTTCTTGTGCTGACCTTAGAAGATTTTTTTGTTTGTTTGTTTGGTTTTTTTTTTTTTGAAAACCCATTTAAGTGTTAGCAGAGGGAGGGAGCTACTTTTTTATACAAGTATTCCCAGTGTAGAGGCTTACAGTCTTTGCACAAATTCAGTCTTTCCCCAGAACATACCACTGAAGTGTTGCAAGGGACCAAGGAGCATGTGTGTGTGCTCAGCCCCCCTTGTGTTAAACAAAGCTTGCTCCTTCCCACTACTTCATCTGCCAGTTCAAATGAAAGGCAGYGTGCTATGTAGCTGCTCATGGAAGTGAAAACTCATGTACATTCAATTATTTACCTTGCCACAGAAACCTCATTTGACCTCAGACAAGTCACTTTTTTCTCCTCGTGCCCTRTTTCCCCGTGTGCAAAATGGGAATGCATAAATGCATAATGCGTTCTTACCTTGTGGGGATACTCATGCAATATTGCAGTGATGAATGTGTGTGAACAGCTAGAAGAGGAAGAAAACATACACAGAGGGGAAGGAAAACGGCAATAGATGAGAAGGAAGAAAATACAGGAATGTCATGGTGGAGAAACCCTGACCCCCCAAAAGCAATATAGCAGATACATAGAGCGTATTTGGCAATAATCACTCCAGTTATGGAACACGACACCAAAATATGCTCATTGACCATTGCTTTTAAGATAAGCTCTTGCAGCTTCCTTCRGGAAGATAGGAAACTGATGGCATCAAATTTAGCATGAAAAAACTGCATCAGTAAGAGCTTCTACTATGAAGCCTGAAGAAGTGGTTTGAAGCTAAAATATTAATACACACAGCAAATCATTTGAGAACGTGTACTAGAAAACCTAGTGACTTTTTCTGCTTTTCTTCTTCTATTTGTAACCTGTTGTATTTGAAGTTTCTAAGTCCATAATGACTGTGGGACTTTGGGGGATTTGTGATCCAAAATCCCAGCAGATAATAAAGTAACTTTRCGGGTCATAATAATTATGATGGGTGACCAACTATGTAATAAATATTGTAAAAGAAAGCACTGCTCCAGAGATTGATTGTGGTTTTTTTTCAAGCCTTAGCAAGTGAACACTAGATTTTTAGAAACTAGCATTTTTTGTACTTGTTTTTAGTTCAACTCATCTCTTTTCCTTTCTTGCTAAAATGTCTAGCTACTGAAGACAGAAAGCCAACTGAATTCCTTATTGTTGAAGGACAAAAATATGCAACAGTTGGGTAAGATGCGCTCTTTTCTCTTAGCAGTGGGTTAGTTGGCAAGAACTTTCGAGTAGAACTGTGATGAATACTAACAGCTTTAGCAATCTTATTTGAATAAAAAAACCCCTCTCCTTCCACAGACTAGTTTCTCTTTAGTTCCCAAACAGTTATAAAACATTGCARGCTCTTCTGTACATTAAAATGCTGTTTCTTCTCTGAATGAGTAGGCTGAAATTTATGGTTTCATTTGAATATGATTTTTTTTCTAATTATTTCATGAAAACATATAGTAATGAAAATACAGATTTGTCTTCATAGCATGCTTACTATTTCTTGCAATATAGGTTATCTCTGGCAAAATCATAGAACAGTTTGGGTTGGAAGGAACCTTTAAAGGTCATCTAGTCCACCCCCCCTGCAGTGAGCAGGGACATCTTCAACTAGATCAGGTTGCTCAGARCCCCRTCCAGCGTGACCCTGAATGTTTCCAGGGATGGGGCATCTACCACCTCTCTGGGCAACCTGTTCCAGTGTTTCACCACCCTCAKYGTAAAAAATTTCTTCCTTATATCTAGTCTGAATCTACCCTCTTTTAGTTTAAAACCATTATCCCTTGCCCTATCGCTACAGGCCTTACTAAAAAGTCTGTCCCCATCTTTCTTATAAGCTCCCTTTAAGTACYGAAAGGCCACAATAAGGTCTCCCCGGAGCCTTCTCTTCTCCGGGCTAAACAACCCCAAAATACATGAGTCCACTACTGAATGATTGCTTATCTTATTCAGAGTAAGAAATAAGATACGGGCTATCTCAGAAGCTGCATATGCYATTTCTTGGTATCCCGATTGCTTTGGATTGGAAAGAGTTTCTTAAAGCTGGTTATATCAAAGACTTTTTAAAATATATGATACTCACATACTCCTTTCATTTAAAAGCATGCTGTGTTTCCAAAGACTGTGAGGCTTAAGCATTAAATATGCATGAAAGTGGTTTTGGGGAGGGAGTAAAACCTGGAAGATCTCACTCCCCAGAGTCCTAACATCAATTTACCCCAAACTTAAAAGTTCTGATTTACGTAATGTCTTTGACCAGCTGTCATTTTACGAATTGCTTCATGATGATGCATCGTTGTTCAATTAGAAACAGAAGCTGATGGCTCAGAACTTCTGTGCCAGCCAACTGATACCACTGCAAAAGAGCATTTCAGGTCGAGTAGGAGCACTTGAACATGCTTTTAAAGGATGAAATTTACTTAATAGACTATGTGTTTGATAATCCATCTCTGCTCATTTGAAACTTGTTATATTTAGCCCTGTGAAGCAATTGTCAGCTTCCTGTTGGTGCAAATACTTGTTTCAGTTCTACACACTTCTACATACAGTTTCATTGTATTTAATCAAAGAAAATGCATTCACAAAAAAAAGCTTAGATGTTCCCCAAAAATTCTCCAGGTGTTTATTTTCAGTTGATTGTTACCATCTTTCTGCACTCTACTGCCTAAAGGAAGAAAGAGATTTAACTTTATGAAATGTTAGAATATCTACTCTGAACATTTGATCTTGCCTTAGTTTTCCTGCCTTCTGTGTATTTGAATTCAAAGGAGCGTACCTGCTCTTTGTGGWGCCTTCTTAATTCCATCCAGTAGCTTCAAAATTCTCCAGTGCCTGCTGAATTCAGGGGAAACTACAGGTGTTGAGCATCTTTGAATATTTGGTGCTGTTTCTTCACAACTGCCTCCTCTGTGACTCCTTAGCATTCATTACATCCTTTTCAATGGTGGTTGTTGTCTACATTCTGTGGATTTTTAGGCTTGCTCAAAGTTGACCAGAATTATACAGTAGTACAAGAAAGGAGCTGTGGATTTTTTGTCCCCTGCCAACATCTATGTAGAGACTTCTAGTTCCAYAGTAGCTTTTTTGGAGATTAAAAAGTTATACCAATGAACCTTAGAGATTTTCTCTCATATATGTTAAGTACTTTTTCCACACGCCACCCTGTGGAATGGGTATTCTTTATAACCATCTTTATGTATATCTTCCTTTATGTTTTATTTCTACTTCATATCAGTTAGTGGGTTTATTTAATGCTATAATCTCTAACATTAGGTAGCTTTCTATCAACATGACTGGCCTGTGTTTGATTTTTCAACATCTTCTGTGCACTGAGATGACATTTGGCTGTTTCGTCTCTTGTAGGACAGTATTGCTGTTAATAAGAATAATCCTTGAGTACTGCCAGTGTGTGGATAACATTCCTTCCATCACCACTGACATGCTTACCCGCCTGTCTGATTTACTGAAGGTATGATTCCAAATGTACCATATGTGCTAATCAGGGGTATTCAGGGAGGAGAATGTGTCTTACTCTCTSTAATGCTTCATGTGCTTTTATGATTTCATGTAAATGATATCAATTGTCTAGAAATGATTGCGTATGTTACTGTGCCATAAGGTAGCCTTTTAAGCTAAGGGCATTAAAGATGCAATTTGTTGTGTGAAKTAACTTTGGGAAGGCTGTCGTTTCTCTTGTTCACCTGGAATATTGGAAATCCCATCTAGTAGTGTTTGTCATAGCTGCCTGGCCTTCAGGCTGGGTGTAGGATTAATGCTGCTGAAGAAAAAGCAATTTGATCTGAGATGCCACAGAGATATATCTATATTCAGGAAGGAAACGAGTCCCTTGGTTTTCACAAGTCAGTAGAGGTATAGTCAGTAGAAGCATAAAAAATAGTATGGGATGAAGCTTCTGTTGTAAAACGTGAAGATGATGAAAGACCAGGACCTTTTTGTCATTTATTTCTCACTAGAGAAGAGGAAAGGTGGTAAAGCACAGATACTGCAAGGTAATATAAGTAAACAATAATAAAAGGAGCACATGAATGCACCTTAAAACTGTCTCGTGTATATATATATATAGCCTATATATATATAGCCTGCAAAGCCTGTCAGTTAATTTATTTCAAGGTTTTCACTTGTGTCTTTGCCCTCAAACGTTACGTCAGATACTAGAGTTCTGAACATAATCATAATTGATTAAAAGATGAACAGATTCTACTCTCCAAAAGTATATTTTACATAAGGTGGGGGACAGAGGAGGGGAAACACACCCTGGGAGATGGACCTTTAAATAATCTTCCTGTTGGTAGTTCTTATCTGAATAACCAGATGCAGGAACACTCCTCCCTGCAGTCATCATTCAGATTCATCCACAAACCTTCCCCTTTGAAAGCACTATCCAAGGCAAATCAGTCAGTCTGGGACTGGGGATACCCCTCTTCACCTCTCGTTCCCCAGCTGCTGCTTCACTCAAGTCTTGCAGCACCTTCTCACAGGCAGGCAGAATAGCAGCAGATGCCTCAAACTTGGCCAGATTTGCATCTCTCTGTTACTTCTCTCTCCCTTCTGTATCCTGTTCTAGCTCTGTCATTTGTGTTTTATTCCTTGGTATTCAAACATCATGTGCGGTTTAATTATTGTATTTCCTATCTGGCAGCAAGGTGCCATCAACTGGAGAGACAAGAACAGCTAGCAAAAACAAAAGCTCATTTATTACACTTTGAACAAAATAAGAGCCACTCAAGGTGTCCTTGCAGGTCACTACACTTTTTGTTTGACAACTGTCAGAGCTAGCAAGTTTTGAAAGTAGCAAGAGCTAGTCTTTATTGTGATGGAAACTGCAAAGTGTTCCCAGGTAATGGAATTCCAGGCTGTTTTGAACTGTGGCTACAGCCAGAGTGGAATGACACCTGCGTATGGACAAAAACACGATCATAATTACTGGAGTTGTTTAGTTGGTGCAGACAAGAGAAGGCTTGCAGCCACAGTGCTGGAACGCAGAAATGCTTTCCTCCAAGCAGTCACAAGGAGGGGGTATTGCTCTTTTGATGTTTCAGGCATGCTGTTTCCTCGCTGCTTTGTCTGCAACAGGCCATCCGGTAACTGAGTAATATCCACGAAAGGCAGGGGGAGAGTACGAGTGTCTATCATCCTTTATAGAGCATGTTTTTAATGGTCTGCCACGCAGTCAATGAGTTGGCGCTAACCTGAGCTAAATACCTCAGAGGAGCTTAGGCTGTGTAGGATATATCGGCCTTTGGCTCAGTGGATCTACTTCTAAAGTCCACCAAGAGGCATAAGAAAAGGTCTTGCTTTTCAGGAGGAGGAGGAGGAGATGAAGTGAATGTCAGCCAGTTTCAGACCCTGACTTCTGTCTGAGAGCAGAGTAGGTTATGCCTCTCTCAGGTCAGGGGCCACACGTAGCTCAGGTTCAGTTGTGGCACTAGGTCTGGGTTGCTTTTCTRGCCCCGGATACACCACTCTGGCAGCCCAGAGTCGGTGTGTGGGGTTCACAGTTTATCCTCTGGTCCTGAGTCCTGTGGTTTCCAGGCAATAGCTGGAAAAATTGTTTCCTCTTTTTACTCGAGGAGGCTTGAAATTTTGGGTTTGTTCTTGCATTATTGTGAAGCAAGACCTGTGAAGCAGGATTGTGGCCCCAAAAAAAAGGAGCTCTATGTAAGGGAAATCATCTGTGTTGCAGACACAAGCTGCCGGGCAACCTTGTCACAATTTCTTGTGAATCTTTCTTCAGGTGCATGAGAAGGGGTCAGGTCTCTGAAGGTTTTGCCTCCCAGTTTCCACCCCAGTGTCAACAGGACAGTCCTGTTCAAACATGAGCCCTGGGACTTCTGCTCTCCATTCAGTGCAGGAATTGGGGACAACAGCAATGGCTCCTCCTTCTCTACTGCATGACCCAAGCCAGTCTAGAATATCTGGTGTCTCAAGCTGGGTGATGGAGCAGCATTCCAAAATAAGACAGAATATGCTAACAGGAACTGTGTTACTGTCCAGAGACTTTGCTGGCCTGTGTGATTTAATGAAAACTTCTTTTCTCCTGGAACAAAGTTAGGAAGATCAAGTCATGAGTCGTCCACTATACCTGGAATTCTTACAGAATTRGTTTTTGGCGTGGCTTAACATGTTCTGTGCATCATTTCTTAATCTCGGTATTTTATAGTGTTACAGATTCAGCCACCTCAGCAGCAGTGAGTTTCAGTGCTTTCAAGTTTTCTTGAATATCAGCAGTGGGGAAGGTCTAGAGCCAGAGCAGAAACTTGTTCTTTTGATATTTTCCATTCTGATATTAGACTTGTCTACTCTACCTAGCAAAACTAGTGAGAGCCTTACCCATCACTCCATCCAAGGTCCTGGTTTGAGAAGTACRTTTTATAGATTTCTAGTACAAAGCTGTTCTTGTGTATGGCTTTCAAAGTAAGGCTGAACTTAGCTAGTCTGCAGCAAGTCTGACTTGCTGCTTTTCTTTCACACTGAGAGAAGCCTCACCCAAAGGTCTCGTAGAGAAGCAGAAATTAGTCCCTGAATTGAAATCACTGAGTAGCTGTGTTTTTAATAGCAGTATTTCTATTATCTATTCAACCCTTTGCTGAAACACTGCCTTGAGTGCTTTAGCGTAAGCTGAGTCAAAAAATACTACGGGCCAGTGACTACTAAGAGTGGTGAAAGAGTTCCTTTTGTCTTACTCGTTAACAGTCATGGACTCCTCTGTAGTAAGGAGTATGTGAAACTCTGGTACTGGCCTTCATAATAATCTATTTAATCTTGCAAAATTCTATTGATGGTGTTTCTAAACTGTGGTTATGTGTGGTTGTTGAAGAGTCAGCATGCATTTTCACTACCTTTTTCTTTCTCACAGTATTTCAACTCTAGAAGTTGCCAACTAGTGCTTGGAGCTGGTGCATTACAAGTTGTTGGTTTGAAAACAATCACTACAAAAAACCTAGGTATGGATTTCTATATTTAAAATGTCAAAGCTTGTTGTCCTGCCTGTTAAAAAAAAACAAACACAAAAAACCCCTAAACATTTATGATAAGCTATGTTTGTGTTGTGCCGTGCATGGAACACAGAGGTTGATAAGATCTTGCTGGTTAAGGCATAAAACATGTATAAAAGCTAGTGAGTTGTCTGATTAAGGGGTGCACTAAAATCCATCAAATTCCTTTGCTGTCTACTGGATCACTTTAAATGTAAAGCTTCACTGTGTTACATGAAGGAAACATAAGAACAAATATACAGGCTGGCAAGTTTTCCATGAAAATGTTTTGACTGCGGGAAGGTGTAGTTACTTTTTCAGCGGTGACTTTAGCACGCTTGGGAGCTGCTTAGTGTTCAGATCTTGAGATTGGAGGTACGTAGGTAGAGGAATGCAGCCAAACCTCTGTCTCCCCGTGCATTTCGCTGAGCTGTGCTGTCCCGTCTGCCCCGTGGTGCCGTATTCTGTAACGCTGTGTCCACATCCAGCTCCTGTGGGTTATAACCGCATGTCAGTAATGCGCAAAATTATTTCTGTGGGTGGCTCTGAATCGAATAGTTAGTCTTTATGTGGCTGAGTGTCCCGGCGGAGTCAGGTAACTTAGGGCTCTGGGTCTGTGTGCTGAATCCAAACTATGATTTGGGCTTTAGAGTTTCTCATTTTCAGTGTGCATCTATTTAGCTGAATTGCCAGCCCCAAGTTACCCGCCTGGACTGCTTTAGCTGCTCTGAAAGGCTGGGGAGAACTAGGGGCCCAGTTCCATGCTACAGAAAAGTCTGACACGCTTACTCGAGACCCCCAGTTTTAAACTATCTCCTGAAATTTAAGAGCCTTTGGTTGATAGGTTGAAGCAGGTGTTTGAACTTGGCAGTTTCCATGTTTCAGGGTGTCCTGATTACAAGTCTGCATTTCCCTTTTTAAAAGGGAATAGCTTGAGGAGGATGGGTTGAGAGGCTTCCCTGTAAGGGGCCATAGGCCATAGTGTTGGAGCAGACACAAGTGAGCAGAGAAAAGCTGGGTCAGGTCTTTGCTCCAGGAGGCTTGGCCAATGTGGTGACCACTCTGGCACCATCGTGTGTCCTGCTGCTGGCTCAGGCCCTGGTGGGCACAGGAAAAGCTTGGTTTTTGGGAATCCTGCCAGCACCACAGGCAGGAGCTGGCTCTGGGCAGCTCAGCATTGGCAGGGCAGAGTGTTTACGTACCCCTCCCGCAGAAGAAATATTGATGCCTTGAGAATGTGGCTGCCGAGGTTAGGTAGCTGATGAGTCAGGTCTTTTGAGATCTCTCTGATGTCTGTGTGTGCTCAGGGCTCAAAATGTCAAGTAGACACTTAAAGCCTCGTGTAAAATTAGTCCCTTATCCCGTATCTTACAGAAGCTGTGTGTGAATAGCCAGGTACTAGTCTGGCGTCTTCACTGGGTGGGGTTTCCCAGTGGAAACAAATGCTTACTTTTTTTTTTTTTTTTTTTTAAAGGCATGTTAAATTGTGTCAGATCTGTTATTTATGTTAAAGGAGATACAGTCTATACAATATGTCTCTTCCTGTGTAATAATTAAGTTATTTTTCTTTCCCTCTCTTGCTTCTGGATTTACAGCCCTTTCTTCACGTTGCCTACAGCTAATCGTACACTACATTCCTATTATCAGGGCTCATTTTGAAGCTCGACTGCAGCCGAAGCAGTTTAGCATGCTCAGGCATTTTGACCACATTACAAAGGTAATTCTTTTGGCATTTCCTAATTAAATGCAAAGTTCTGCTTTTCAACTGTGCTCTGAAGAATATGTATGCCATTAGATAGTAAATAAAACCTGCTTTCTTCCATTACAGGATTATCACGACCACATAGCTGAAATTTCAGCAAAGCTCGTTGCCATAATGGATAGCTTATTTGACAAACTGTTATCCAAGGTAATGATTTATGGAAATAATTACACGCTCTCTAAATTGCAATTGGAAGTCTTGTTGTATACAGTCTAGGTGTTTCAAATGGAGTCTTAAACTTTCCTAGTCAGGAATTGTTTGAACTTCTTTAAACTGTCTAAACACAAAGCTCTGTGCTGTACTTGTGAATGTGTTTTGTCTTAACATTTGCCACCTGGGTGTCATTTGCCTTCACCCCCACAAAAAAAATTGTTCATTTATTCCTTCAGCAGTAACAGAAATGCTTTGGCTGGCACAGATGCTCTGGTGTTTAGAAACTGAAGTGCTCTCCTACCCTYAGCAGTTTTATCCACTGACAGCTCTTGTCTGCAGTCAGGCTGAGCCAGTTCCCGTTTCCTGCTCTTCCTGACGCTGCCTCTTTGGAAGTGGGGAGCGTGTAATTTCCTGCAGCTGAGGAAACAGCAAAAAAAACTGCTGAGGAGGAAGAGTTTTTGGAGGGGAAGGACCAGCTCTTCTATTGGGCTGCAGGCCTGGGGGCTAGAGGTCTGCGCTTAGCAGTTTCTGCTGTGCAGCAGCGCTAATAGCTGTCCCATGAAGTGCTCTTAGTGTTTTTTGGTTTTTGAACGCTCGTCAGTGGAACAGGTTGGTCCTGGGCTGGATCCACTCGCTCTGACTCGTCTCAAGGCAGAATACACTGAGAGAGACTGCCCCAAGATGGGACCTGCTGGGCCCACAGACTTGATGGATAAACTACATGAGCTTTTAAAGCTGAGTGTTTTGCTTTGGATCTTATGCTCTTTAAAAAAAAAAAAAAAAAAGAAGGGGGCCCACAGAATAAATATATTTTTGTTCTTCTGGGAAAAAAAGAAAAGAAGCTGTTTCATGAGAGAAGAAAATTAATTCTTTACTGACCGATTTGATTGATTGGCCTGGGCCAACCTCTTCCTCATGGGAGCTCCTGAGAAACACAGAATCTCCCTGTGGTGGAGAACAGGTTGAGGACAAGCTGATGGGGGCTGCAGTGAGGCAGCTGTAACAGGCAGCACTTCTGTCTTCCTTGCTGTTTCTATTATTTTATTGTTTATTTTATGTTGTGCATTTTTCTTTTCATCTGTTTCTTTGGGCTAATAAATAGTGTTACCTAAACTTAGGGGGGGAAAAAAAAAACAAAGCATTTAAATTAGGATTCCCCGCCCCCTGTTGTGTTTACACTTTTTAAAACATGTTTGTGCCCTTTTCTAAAGATCCAAATAGTGATCTGCTACTTTTTTGGTTTTTTGCCCCGCATAAAAATACCTGTTCTATGGAGTAACATGGCTTTTTGGTCACTTTACCTCTTATCTCTTGAAACTAAAAGACAAATGCAAGAATTTAGATTATTGATAGTAAACAAGTTAGCCCACAACAAACCAGTAACAYGGTTTATGTTCTTAATGGTAGTTAGTAAGTATCCATCCCTTACTGTCCTTCCATCTTTACAGCCCATTCTCCTCTTGTGAGCTGGCACGAGATACAAACTGAGAATATTCCTGTCCTTTAGAGCTCTTAAAGGCTTGAGTGAGAGTGCCTGGCTCACGTGAATGCAACCCACAGAGTACAGGAGAAAAGGAGACGATGTGTTGATTTGCCTCCATTCCTAACATACCCCATATTTTGGCTCATCTTGTTCCTGAAATAATGAAATCTTGGCACTGAAGGCTGTGAAGAACATAAAACCAGGAAATTTGCAAATGGGCATGTCAGTGCAACCATGTCAGTATGTTCTTTGTTTTATATGTTTTTGTGAGAGTCCAAATATTTCAGTGCCTTGTGGATGAAGTGGTCACCTGCTTTAAGTGTGTAAATCTGAATGAGTAAGCAAGCAAGTTTCATAGCAGTGCATGTCCAGCGTGCTTTAAAAACAAATATTGCACGGTCTAGAAACCTGCTTTGTAGGAGACAAACAGTTTGGTCCAGTAGAAGGGACATTGACCTGGTACTTGGGTAACGTGGATGAGTTACTTTTGCGTTTCCAGGCTCTGCTTCCCTCTGGGAGCTCCGTGGAACAGGAGCTGTCTTCACACGGTGCCACCGTGATGAGGCCGCGCACTCAGCGGGGCGTTTCACAACAGCACAGACAGTTCACAGCATCTGTCTATTAACTTTGGCAGGCAGATAGGAACAGGGGTATTTAACAGCTGTAATTAACAAGTGAAAAAGGCGTAGGTTTTTAAAAAGGGATAAATGTTCATGGAAAAAATCCAGCGCGAGTTCTTAGCTTCTCTTGGAGCTTGCTCTCTTGTGACTGTTTGGATAGAAGAGCAGTAAATTTTTGTCTGATCCCTCATGGTATTACACGCTGTTGACCTTAGCTGGAGATAAAAATGGCCAGCACCTTGCAGGGCTGGAGCTCATGTTTCTTTCTGGTGCTTTTGCTTTTCTGCCGTCACGATGAAGAGTTTGATTTGTCTGTAGTCATGCAAGAGCCATTGCTGCAGCTTGCCAGTTCCCTTTGGCTTTACAGCATACTGGTAAATTGTAAATCATTTGTTGCCTAACTCTCATGGCTTGAGGCACAATCCTGTATGCTGCACGGTTGTCGCAGGCAGGGAGCAGGGCTCCTGCAGCAGTAAGCACTATTTTTCTGCTACTTCTCCTATCAAAATTAGGTCATCGGTTTGGCTTTTCCATAAAGACTTTCTCAAAACTCCCYGTTTCTTTTTTCTCTCGCGCTCGGGCAAGCTTTGTTCTCTTTCACAATTCAGGCTAGCGTAAGAGAGAGCATCTGCTCCCATGTGTTTGTAAATAATTTAGTTATAATGATTCAGCTTTTCCACTGACTTGTGCAAGGCTCTGTGGGGAAGTATCACCCTACCAAAGGCGACCTACCAGTGTTTAACCCAGGCCTGTGCTAGCACAGGCTCTCCKCCAGGAATTGAAGAGCTGGCTTCACTGTTCCTGGGACAGTTCTTCAAAGTGCTTCTGAAATCACATTCAGATCTTCCCTACCCAGGGTGGGGACATAAGAATTTTGTTCCCTTTGTAGCAAGTCTCTTGCCATCCAGTGGTTTCCAGTGTCTTGTTTCTTGATCTCAGTCACTGGGAGAAGGGACGTTTGCTACTTTGTTTTCCAAGGTATTTCTGCAATGTTTTTGTGGGTTGTTTTTTTTCTTGTTTTGGTGTTTTTATGGCCAATATTGAGTTTTCAGGAGCTTCCATTTCTTCATGCTTTCCTTTCTTTGTTTCTTCAGAAATTTGGATGCATGTGATCTTAGAGAATTAGTTTTCTCTCATGAAGTACTTGAGGGCCATATTCGTTAGAGGTAGAATTGCTTGTCTGTCATTGACTCRTACAAATCTGAAGGAGAGGGCCAGCTAGCAGGCCACGTAGCGTGTATCTGTAGCTGGCACACTGATTATTCTCTCTTCATCTGTAATTCATAGGATAATGGAAACCAACAAAAAGCAATGAGCAAAGAGAAGCAATTCAAACTCACAAAGATGAATAGATGAAGTTGGGAAATCCTCAGATTTCATACTGGTTTGAATGTTACTGTTTGCTTATAAAGAAAGATTGTGTGATGTTAGTCCTTGGCTGACTCAGATCATGCCCAGCGACTGTTTTAATTTGTGATATGCTAAATGAGCCTTGATTCGTGACATCATTAGCAGTGCAGGGCTTCAGATGGCTGTTGGAAATTCTCTTCTATAAACCGTTTTAAGGTGGCAGAAAGGAGTAACTGGTTTTGTTTTTATCTCCAGTATGAAGTGAAAGCTCCTGTTCCTTCAGCATGCTTCAGGAATATCTGCAAGCAAATGGCAAAGATGCATGAAGCTATATACGATCTCCTTCCTGAGGAGCAAACTCAGGTGAGTGTTGTTTTTGAGATTGATCTAACACCTCCCTTGCAAATGAACTYGGTAACAAGAGAGACTTCTGCTTTACCTAGTGGGGGGGAAAACTCTTTTTTGAGTCTTTGTGAAACCCACACATTAAAGGGGTTGGCAGCAGTCACGCAGACAGCTCGGTTTGAACTGAACTAAGTGTTTGGATGTGCAGGGAGAATGATGAGACACACAAAAAGAACTGACTGATTGCAGCATTTTGAGCTGCGTTGTAATGTCTAGAGAGGTGGATCTTCAATTCAGGAATTAGTGCTGAAATTCTACACAAATGGCAACACTTTGGGGCTCGAGTACAGCTCTTTTAGGGAATTCTTCTGTAACACTGCTCAAACTTAGCGGCTTCCGAAGGTCCCTAAATGTATTATGCAGCCAAACTCTACCAGATGTGCTTTTTCAGTATTTTGCTGCAGTTACTGCTGCTGCAGAGTTGTAAATCTAAGGACAGGAAGGACTGATACAGTCACTGAATGCAGTAAGTTGTAGTTTCTCTTTTGCACTAAATTAAATGGTCCCTTCAAACTGTTTTTCACGCTTTCTCTTGGAAAAAAGACTTTTAAGTGGTTGTAGTACAGGAAAGAGATTTGTTATCTTCTAGCCTTAATATAAGTTGCTAGATGCTTCAGACAACAGGGAAGAAAAATTCATGCTCCAAAGAATGCGTCCCCTGAGTGCAACACGTAACAAATAAGTGAGGGTGTATACTGTCCTGTGTGTTATAAATTGTATATGGCCAGAAAGACTAGGAGGCCGAAGGACTGGCAGAAGGGAAAATCACATGAATTGCAAAAACAAAGCCGAAGGTTACTGATTTAAGGCRTTCGCAATGTATTTCCTCGCTGTAGGTATTGGTGCAAGCATGGGGATGGTTCCTTACTCTGGTTCTGTGGTTTCTTCTAGATGTTGTTTTTACGAATTAACGCAAGCTACAAACTTCACCTGAAGAGGCAGCTGGCCCACCTAAACGTAGTCAATGACGGAGGACCTCTGAATGGGTACATTTGGGTTTTTTTTTTTTTTTTTTTTTTTTACTGCTTAACTTAAATAAGCAGGCTTTGTCTTCTGCAAGAAAGTTGTGATTGCAGAACACAGCCACGCTTTGTGTTTTAATACGTCCCGTTTGGAGCTTTCTTACAGTAAAGGACATGACTCGTGCCTTTCTGTAGTAACTAGGAATGCAGTCAGCTTGGTAATAGATTGGGAGTTGGGCATTGTCCTGCTGGAAACCTGCTGTAGGTTTCCTCGGTTTGTGGATTGCTTTTTCTCCTTTTGTGTGACAGCAGTAGCCACAGTTTAATTCGGAAGAATTGCGTGATTCATGAAGCAGTTTTGAAATGTGGATGATGACTCATGGCGCTAGCAAAGTAAAAATAGGAAAAAGTGATATTTCATCTGTGCAATGGGCAGCTTCTATACAGAAATTGTTTTTACAGCAGAACTAGATTTGAAACGGAGATTATGCTCGCAGAGCTTTTCCCCTTTCCTGCCCCAGCCCAACGCGCCATCCCCAGAACAGGTCAGTGGTGCCTCTCCTGAGAGGGTGTGCCTGGCTCTGCCTGGCATCCCACACCTCCCAGGGAAGCGTACAGCCTCTTGCAGGCTGAATCCTATTGTAAGTTGGATTGTCCCTGAAACGCCGGGTTTTATAACCGTTCTTAATGACCTGGGGGTGTTTATTTGCAGTGTGGTAGGGATGAAATTCAGTCGGCCTACCCACATGCAATAAAGCATTGTCTTGGGTTGAAGAAGCCAGAGGAGGAGGTTTATAAATGTTTCAGATGTTGCTGGAGTGAAGAAGAGTTTTGTTCCTGTCCAGTTTATTCTTACTTGTCCTGCTTAAGCTTACTCATCCTCGTACTCCGTGAAAGAGTTTATCTATCTGAAATGGTTTTCTGTACTTGTGGTGTATTCGCAAGATAACATCYGGTTGCCTTTGGTACTTACTAAGGTATTGGTAAGCCCACAAGCTTACTGAATAGGAGAGAGGCTGCAGCAGCCCCAGCTGAGATGAAAGCACCCAGAGTGTGTTCGGGAGTGTTTCRCGCTGGGGTTTCTAGCATAGTCCTGAACAGCCTGCCGTGCTGTCCTTGTGCGGCTCCTTTCATTTGTGGTTGATGCTTGCGCTTGGGTGGTGTGAATGGATCCCTTTCTGATAGCAGGGTCGGGGCAGGTGTTCCTGCTGGTGGTGTCTTTCCCAGCACGGTCGTCCTTGCTGTCGGAAGGGTCTCTCAGCTGCAGCTGGGAACAGCGATGCCCCGAGTCTCTCTCTTTCGTGGCAGCAGTTGCTTACTTTAGAACACAGCTCTCTGGGAGGGTGTCGTCAGGGCCTTTTGAGAAGGGAAACATCAAACGCTGGATTTCACTTACTGCTGTTCCAGCAGTCTTCATTGACCTAGTTTTGAACATGCTTTTCTGATCCTCATCCTATTTTAAACTGCCTGTTTCTGTAATAATAGTAAAAATCCAGCTCTGTGAATCCTGGTTAATTTTTTACTATGAAAATACAACTTTTATGCCTACATCTTGCTGCTTTCTAACTGGAAAACGCCATGATGGTGTTTCTGTCGTCCCCTGATGTGTTTCAACAATGTATGAGGGATTTTAACTCTGTCTACACTGTTGTAAACAATGTAACTGTTTCGTTGTTTGGTTGCTTTTATATTAACCTTCTAGAACACAGAAGTTAATGTTGCAATAATCAATATTCCAAGTTGCAAGGGAATCAGGAGTTTAAGTCCAGATAAGCCTGGGATTACAGCAAGAGAATAGAAGTTTTAGATGCCCAACTCCTGCTGAGTTTTCTGAACTCATCATTTGATCTCCCTTCCCTATAACTAGTTTTACCCACCTAGCAGTAATCATGTACTGTCACTCCTGTAAAATAAACCACGGCCGTAGCATTGAGTTTTGAACCGGTATTTAAAACATCTAATCCAGGCATAGTTCTTGAACATGGATTGTAGTAATTGTGTGCCCAAATCATAAACAAACCCYGGTTGTTTTTCTGAATACTCCAGGTGGATGTGATCCGTTCAGGTGCTAATCTTGTTGTATGTTTTCACTGCAGACTGGTGACTTCAGATGTAGCTTTTTACACTGGAAACCTTCAAGCTCTGAAAGGCCTTAACAACTTAGACCTAAACATGGCTGAAATTTGGGAGCAGAAGAGGTGATAATCCACTGGGAGCAGTCACTGGGCTCTGACAACAGACCGACTTTCTTCTAAGCAGCGTGAYGACTGTGAGGTGAACACTTAAGACCGGAGTCCGAGAAAGGACACTATTGATAGTCGGGGAAGCTAGACTCAGAGTGAGCTGCAGGGAGTGATCTTTTCAGTGTCCTTCAGCAAGAAACAAGTGATCAGCTGTCTGTGCAATGTTTTTTCATTCTCTCTGGAAACAGACTCAGGTTTCTTTGGACCAAATCCAAAAGAACACATAGCTGTAACACAGCTGTAGTTGTCTAGAATGCTCTGTATATCTTTATATTAAAAAGATGCTTTGCATTTCTTCTAGTGCAATGGAATTCACATGGTGTCCCACCTTATTTAATGATGGTACAATATAAAAATCTTGCAGTTGGAACTCTGTAGAAAATGTTTTTCTCTATGAAACGATGCTGTTCTAAAATTTATTTTTTTACAGAACTTTATATAAATAAATGTCTTTTGATTGCTTGCATATAGGATTCAGATTTGTTAGGGAGCAGTCCTGTTTCAGGGGATTTCTCACAGCTGGGCTCTACTGCCATCTGAGGATACGATTGTCTAACAAATTGTCAGTTCACTGAAGCCATTACCTACAGGACAGAGTTGTGAAATGACAACTGTTAGCGGTGACGGCGGAACAGTGGGCTTCTGGGGGAATTTGAAGGTAGCAAAAAGGCTGGTGTGGGGATGGTTTCCTGCAGCTCCCCGACCACGGCCTAGGCAGTGCCACCGCCAGGAGGGAAAGGCCAGGGAGTGTGTCAGGACTTTGCCCATCGCTCTGCAGCTCTAAGGGCACAAAGCGGTGTGTGTAAAAAGACAGAGGAGGACACAGAAAACAGGGCAGGAAGAATTTTAAAGTTTTGAGGCTGCTTATAAAAGGTTGCACCATTAAGGAAGGTACAACTGAAATTAATTTATTTAAGAGTTTCTAATACTACCTTTTAAGACTGGATGCTGCCAGTAACTAAGTAAAAGTGCCTGTGTATTTCACCTCACACCTCTTTTCCTAACCATAGTCCGAGTGCCTAACCCTGTGACGATTATGTACGACGGAACGGTCTACAGCGTGTGTGTGGGCCCATGGCTTCTTCAGACAGGCATGCTTGTCTGTTAGCATAACAGATGTCATTAATTGTCAGTCAAAATAAAGCTATGAAATCACAGTTGTTTTTAAAGACCAACTTCTTTAATGATACATACCAGTGTTATACTAAGCTTATAAAATAAAGTTGTCTGCATGTAAATACAAGAGAAACATTAAGAAATCAATAGTGATCAGGACAGGGATTTCAATTCCTGTACAAATTTAGAAATGACTCAAGAGGAGATAAATTAACATACATGGCTGTGACAATATGAACATGGGTGTAGTCAACATGATCCATTTATTGAAAAAATAGAGGGCAGATCAAGGATTAAGATATTAACAGGAGATCCAGTCTTAAATGGGATGTGAAAAAGCAAACACCACACGTGGATACTGAGGCATTTTTCTCAAGTAGTAGATTCTTTGGGCGAGTTCAGAACATCAGCAATGCCCTCTCTCACAATACGGAAATGGAGGTATCGACAGCCCTGCCCCAGTGCCTTGACGTACAATGGGGATAGGACGTCCCGCTTGTAATTTGGGGGGGGGGTAAAGAGGGCTATAGGTCGGGATGTTTGTGAGCACATGAAATACAGGGTTTTTAACAGCCCGCTTAGCAGTAGTGAAACTTTTGGTTTTCGACTGTGCCTGCCACTTATACTTCATAAAAAGTCACATGAGTAGCTAACTGTGTTGTCCCACATGTATTGCTTCACAGCTTTATTTCTGCAGTTACAAGCAATTCAAAACTACCAAATGTTAGAGGCAAGCCTCTGAACTTCTTATCAAAGAAGATCTGTCCATCTTACCTCAAGACAAACAGTATTGCACTTCAAGGTTGTATTAACTGAGTTACAGAATCTCTTTAAGGACTGAAGCCATTACTTACGCACATCCATTGCGCTATGTGTCTGCTTAAAAAGATAAGCAAGAGAAATTAATTTTAAATTAATACTGCAGGGTACTGTGAAGATGACAAAGCATAGGCCCTCTGTGTACTTATATTTCTAATGCTTAAGAGGTTCTTCCATTACCAGGCTGGTTTAGCACGGCGGTCTAGAGAACCGACCGTGCCCCTTCACTGCCTCAGTGGTCCAGGATCCGAAGATTGCCAGATACAATTTTGTTCTCTAGTAGAGCTCCAGCTGGGATGTCAATTCTGTCGCCATGATTTGCAATGATGATAACTGTTCCCTGGATTTACAGAAGAGAAAACAAGTGATTAGAAACTTTATATTAACTGTTGACTTGAGCTGGAGTAGGGCTGTTTGGAGGACCAGTTAGGTGTCAGCTGTAACACAGCCCGATCCTGGATGCATTTACTTGTATTGTTTCGGCATAGACTTTTTTTTTCCCCCACAACAAAGATTTTAAACAAGCAATATTGGAAACACTGTAATTACTAGATACTATCAGCTCACAAGCAAAGCTGATGCCTTCTTTGAAGATACGTGCTTGCTCTAAGTGCTCTTATCATGTCTGCTTTCTTTTAGGTGGAAAAATGTTACCCACATCAGTATGTCATGGCACAGCTCACCATTATAGCTGTAAGGCAAATACACAGAAAGAGCTGGGAACAGATACACGCGTGTGAGCGTGCAGTCTGGTAACAGCCTAAGCCGGTTCAAGGGCTGGTTGTTGCAGCCCCACCTTGCACCGATCTGTGTCAGCAGCCACACTGGCCTAGACTGTTACAGGACCGTGACAATGTTCTGCTAGGAGTGGCCAGATCCTAAGGAAGAATTTGAGAGATGATAAACTCACTTCTCAGCTCCAATGTTTACTAATAAATCAAGAACCCCAAATTGATAAGAAGGGGCCCGCAGTTGTAAAGCCAGCTCTGGAGGTGAGGTGGTATGTGCCACGTAGAGCTAAAGGACAAAGCTGTAAGCATTGTTTTGGGGACGGAGTCATGAGGTCTGTGGTGTTTTCAAGGTTCGTAGACAAACCTTGGCTCTCCCTGGGACTATACAGAGAAGCAGCTATACCGGTAACACCTTGCACTCGTTCATAAGGGTCACTGTTCAGTCTTGGCCTCTGCAACCCTTGGGCCAGTTACTTAATTCCCAGGGGTGCTTCCACGGACTGTGCGTAAAGGCACTGACTTAGGCAGGATCGATTACCCAGCAGCAGGCAAGAGCATCCCAATTACACACTCACCTTTAATGAAACATTCTTCCCAAATGTAACATCACCTGAAACTGTGAGATGATCCAGCTCCAGCATATCTGGAATACTTTCAAACCTCCGCAGGTAATCTTGAACCTTTTGGAGAGAGGAAAGAATAGAGACAGTTTAAATCCATCTGTGGATTAAGACAAGTGTGGGAGCTTCCTGAAAACTCCTTTCAGAGAACTTTCTGGAATCTACATCTGATATAATAAAAGTTGCTACTCTGAAAGCAACATGGTTTGTCATTTCTGTCAGAGATAACTATGAGAAGCAGTGAGGGCAGTGTCCCACCACAGCTGGACAAACTCTAAAGAACACACACAACCCAATTCACCCTTCTGTTTCCTCGACTGACAGGGTAAAGGAGCACCGAACAGCTGTGTGACATTATGCACACGTGTTAAGTAAGTAGTTTGTATTCTAACAGCCTAACAATTCTTTACAAAAAGCAAAAGGGAGTGCCCAGGTGGGCAGAGGTAGGTAAAGTAAACCTCACTTTTAACTTATTTATTGCTGTGGACTGTATTTTTATTCAAAGAGATAAAACCAAAGTGTAATTATAGGCGTTTACCTTGGTGAAAGAACTTCCCAGTTTGACAAGAGGCACTGTTGGAAATTCACGCTTCTCACTCATCGTTAGAGATCCAGCATTAAGGCTATACAAATTAGACATCACAAGCAAGAGATCTGACGTGGTCTTAACAGGCAGAAAACGACTACGAGGTACGTTTATCCCCAGAGAGTTCTCAAAACTCTTAATAGCAGCACCAACTGCAGTCTCCAACTGGATAACATTCAAGCCTCCATCCAGAGTCTGGAAGAGAAAACTCACATAAACACGAGCAGCAGGTAACGGCGCTCAGAACTAGAGATGAGCGCAAGTCAGAGCTCTGCATTTACCGACAGACTGGCTCCTTTTTGAAGGCAGCAGTCGTTTTAGTTACCTAGAAACGAACAGTTMTTTAGAGTCCGTTTCCTCTAAAATCTTCCTAGCTGATTACCTTTGGGTTAACAATGATCTCCATGTCAATAGCGTTCTTCTCTTGCAGCCTTTTAATTGCAGACAGAGCAATCCACAAATTGTTGGTATTGAATATTTTGAATTTTGACACGGACTTGAATTCATCCACGTGTGCTTTTGGGACCTGAGCTATCTCCACCAGCCTCAGCTTGTTTTCGTATTGCGTAAGCGTGCCACCCTGCAAGGGTCAAAGAAGAAGTTTCAAGTCCTGTTCACGAGATGCCAGAGAAACCCTCCCCTCACCCCAAACAGACGCACTGTTTTGTTGGCATTTAAAGTTGAACCTCCGTGAAAACATGTTGCTTGTGTTCAGCTACCAGGTTACTAATTATAGAGTGTGTTTAAAGTACAGTCAGAACTGTCAAACGATCATGTTTCAGCACTCCAAGACAGTTAATTCTTGTAATGAAAGTTGTTGAGAATCTTTTGCAAGTGCTGCTGTTGTCAAAAGTCACCTTCAGCAGTGCTTTGCTGCATTACAGAGCAAAATCTAAATTAAATCTAATAGTTCTTTATTTGTGGCACTTACTGGAGAAACAAGCGGTACTTCAGTAACCTGAACTGTATTCTTACAGTGCATTTCTGTGGTTTTATAGGACTAAGTCAGAGCTTTCTTAATATCTAATGAATACAGAGAAAATCACGTTTCCTCCCCATCCTCATACTTACAAGAATAGCGGCAAAGTACAGTTACGGGACAAATTACTGCATGCTAGAAGTATTTGATACATGCCATAAACATCTGAAAAGTTGTCAAACCTGGACTTTGTACGAAGTCACGCGGTTAGGGCAGGAGCAGATTGGCAGCCACGCCAAGCCGAGCTGTGCAACGCACACCTTGACGGCTGGGTAAGTAGCTCAGGCAGTTTTCAGTCAGTAGAGATGCAACTGCTGTATCCCACCCCTCAGTCCTCTACTTTTACCATCTCCAATCTCCTCCCTTGTGTAAGTGACAGTTTGGAGAAGGTATGGAGGTTGTGACCTGCACTCTGCAGAAATCACTTGCATTTTCAGGTCAAGCCCAGGCTGTCCTTGTCTGCTGTTGCCCAGAACCTAGATCCAATTTGTTCCATGAATTAGAACTTCATAAACTTGCTGATTTTGTGCATCTCAAATTAGATCACAGCTGATGTGTTAAATGGTGCCTGAAATAGCTATAAGAAGATTTAATGTATGTCTGAATTCATGCATACAGAAGAGACAAGTGGCTGAGATTTTCACCAACATGCCAGGCATTCGGACAGACTTGCACAACTCTCTCCCTTTACCTTCACATCCGCCCTGGTTTTGTTTGTGACTTCCATGACAAATTCACAGCGTTTTCCATTGGGTGGGTTCATAAGATGATTAAGAATGTAAAGGTCCACAGTGGCACCCAAGTTGTCTATATTGGATACAAAAATATATTCCTTCCCCTCTCCGATAAGGTTATCCAGCAGACCAGAGTTATAGAAACTGGCGTAGATATCTCCATGGCCCGGGGGATACCAGCACTCCGTATTCTCTCCTGAGTAAGATACATCCTTGGCTATTGGCAGCAGAGTTTCCTTGTTAATTCTAGGATACCTGGGAAGACAATGAGTTTTGTTAAGTTCTCACCAATGTCGGACTAGCATAAAGAAAAACAAAATACAATAATAAAGGTGCAACTACATGGGCTTTTTCATACAGCTTTTGCAGATACGCTTTCTAGGTTAGTGTAAGTACTCTGAATGGAAAGACCCATCCAAATACTGAGCTATCACTGAGAAGCTGCAGAATGCAATCTCTCATTCAAGACTTTAAAGCCACAGTTCTCCGACCATGCTGTAAAACAGCCTTCCTCTGACACGCAGGTTCAGAGCACGCCAAGCATGCCTCTGACATCATCAGCCACTTCAGCGTTTGTTCTTGATAAGGAAGCCATGTTCTGTCTCCCTCCAGAGCCCAGGTACCCTAAATGCAAATTCAGGAATCAAGTGGCCGGCATCCAGTACACCATTATTCACACATTTCTTCGAAACTGTGTGTCCCCCACACACCCCTCTCCCTAATTTTAATACATTGCCTTTGACTCTGCTTAACACCCTGATGTTTCAGTCTTTCAAAGAGGCCCAAAACAGAGACTGAACATGAGTACAGAAGACACCATTGCTACCTCAGCATCTCAAACTAGAAACCCAGACCATYTGGAATATGGAGAAATGCAAGCTAGTTTTTCCTTGCACCCAAAGTGGAGAAGTTTTTTGATACCTGCTTTGATTAAAAGTATATATCTTCACACGGCTGTGACTGTATTTCTGCAAGATTTTCTTTGTGTCGTCATCAGTGTTGAAGGAATTCATGAGAACAAGAGGAACATCGGTGTTGTAGGATTTGTTTAAATGCTGAGGTGGGAAAGAAATGGTAAATTCAGCATGTATTATTAGCTTTAACTCCTGACACCTAAGATTTTGGGGGCAAGAAATTACATAAAGCAGACTGGAAATAATAAACGCATGAGGTAAAAGAGAGATGCGCTTATCCTGACAGAAAGGATAATAAATCAGGTAAAGGAAAACAAATCCTGGTAAGTAGTAAAGATAAGGCCCGCGTTAATTAATGTATAATTAATCTTTGTTTTTAAATCTGCATCAAGATTTAAAATTTGAAAAGCACAACACCACAAAATGATTATTTTAAATTTCAGGCTACTGTTGAATACAAAAGGCATGTTTTCCCTCAAATTATTAAAGTCTCAGTGTGAAGTTTCAAACCCTTCTCTGCACAGTAAGCACTTTTGAGCCTTCTTGCCAGGCTATGGCATGGACAATAGTATCAAGAGTACGTAATGAATGAAATGTCACCATGTTAATTATTTGGAAATCCGTAGAATGGAGCTGAAATACACAAGAGCATTTCCATGTGCACAGTACAGCAAAGGCAAAAATCAGAAAATATGACAGTGTTCCACCAAAAATAAAGTGCGCAACAAAAAAAAAAAAAAAAAAAAAAAGATACTTCAGTGAGTTTTAAGCTTTGTGTATCAGATCGCCCTCGTCTGCTGGGGAGTGTTTGGGATCACTACCCTCTGGTGGAGTTGGAGACTTCCACGATGACCCTTTTGAGAAAGCGCCCGCAACACCAAAGGATTAGGACTGCATTAGTTGGATATAAATTTAAGTCTGTTATAGAACTGTCTAACATAGATGGGAGAGTCACTCCACACAAACACCACACTGAGGCAAAAATTGTTGGAGCTCCAGGAACTATGGAACAGGCACACTCAATTTCCTACTCTAATGACCATCTTAATGATCTGCTGTAAGAGGAATATTTTGCGTTAAAAACATAAGCTGAAATGTCCTCTCTCAACACCAGCAGCTGTTATTCTCTTTTACTTTTCTTTCTTCAGAGGAAAATGCCAGCAATCACTTCCAGCATGAGAGTTTTAATTCGACAAGAAACTTGGAGCTGCTGTGAAGAGCTTTGTTCTAACGCACATAAAAAAAGCTTTTAAAAAGCTAAACTTAAACTTGCACCTGGAGGAGTCGGAAGCAAGCCCAAGAGTTAGCCGTGCCAGGCCAGCTCTACAATTTGATTGCTTGCGTTTCTGGACACAATCACCACTGTCCGGGTTCGTGTGCACAGGCTGAATTACACTTGTGCTAACATGTGTGGAGTGGGCAGAGTTCAATCGCCAATTGCTCCGTCCCTTTCATGCCTATTCTTTCCAAAGCAATTCTCCACTTCACCACTAGCACTGTGACCAGACCTCATTTCCCTCTCCTCTTCCTTTCGGCAAGCCTCCACTGTGATCTCTCTTAAAGGGTCATACAGGAGAAGCTCAGTGCGTCTTGCTTCCTCCAACGTAGAAAGAAAAGGCCATCAAAAGTTACCTCAATCTGCTGAACTGTCAGATCCAAGAAGGTGTTCTCATTCCGCACCCCGATAAGACTTTTTGGGCCTTTACAACCCATGCTTGTGCCCAAGCCGCCATTTAGTTTCACAACCACCAGCTTGTTCAAGACAGAAGCAATGTTATCAGGCAGTCCTCTGGCCTTTATCTTCTCATAGGGCTGGATCTGTAAAAACAAAGAAACAAACAAACCAGCGGTCAGATATTTGGAAGGAAATTGCTTTCTCCTAAAACCTTTCAAAACTTAAAATTTGGCAACAATACCCACACTTGTTTGTATGATTTATCACACTAAAGAACATTTGCAAAATGAGTCTACAATAACCTGACCTGGTACAATACAAACAACCCGATTTGTTACTATAATAACCTCTTCTCTTGAGAAGTTCTATAGACTTTGTGACTAGTCACAATCAGCTTCATCCAGATGAAAAAAAAGTCTCTGTCTGCTCTTCCAGGCAGAGGAAACTTACTCAAGAGTAAGAAGTCAGGACAGTTATGCCACTTGTCACCCTCCTCTTGCCTTGCAGGAGGAGAGGGGGTCTCCTTGTGAGCCATCTAACTCACTTCCCCAGTAAGATGTCCCCCTTCAGCCAGACCACAATTTAAGAACACAGGCTCTGCATGCAGGACATAAAACTTTTCTTCCCTGAGCAGCTTAAACTCGCAGCAGATTTTTTTTGATACTTTGCTCTGAGGTTGTCAGAGACAACATTCTTGGCAAAAGGTTGGTTCTTTGACTCAGTTTAAACCAATTTTTATTCCCACTACTAGTCCAATATAATAATTCATCTCTCCCAATAGCATGCTACAAAGTGGAAGAAAGTTCCTAGTTCTTATCCTGCTATTTTCAGGATGTGTTCATCCAGCTCACGTTACACCTTGCAGAAAGTCTTCTACCTTGCCGACAGCTACATCCTACAGGTTTAAAAACAGAGAATGGGCTACATTTGGGGCTAGTGGTGGAGAGCAAAACCAGGCTTGTAATGACAGTGTGCCTTGCATTAGGCATTGCTCGTCTCCTAATCCAAAGCACCTAAGTCAAAGAAACAAAGGTAACAATGCAACAACAAGTATCATGCCAAAACTGTTAGAGCAAAATCAATACAATACGCCCTTCTGGAGATTTTCTTTTAAAGAAAAGCCTTGGTGTTTCAATGCCGTGTGTATTCTAGCAGCAAGAAAATGATTTTAGTTCTGATAAGGGGTCTGTAATATCCACAGCTGATTTCCAAAAACAAATACATACAGAGCAGTTTTCAGAATTGTGTTTGCTTTGGGCAAGTCAGGCTGGGGTTCAAGCGGAAATTCACATTGCACTGGAACCAGAGTCATATTTCTTACTTGGATGTGCAGGGGTAGAGAGGAGAGTTTGCACAATTCCAGCATTCCAGTACGCCACAGGCGGCAGATTAGAGCAGATCCCTCACATTAGGGAAATTCTACCCTACGCAGGATCTGGAAAGCTTATGGTATATATTTAAAGATAAGATCACTCCACAAGTTACAGCATAATGACTAACTAAACTCTCATTACTCAAACAGTGGAAACTGGCCCAGGAGGAACATCTTGATGCTACTGCTTAAACTCATTCCGTTTAGAAAAATTTCCCAATGCGTCAGATATGTACCCCAAAAAAGCAAGCGATTAACTTAACTTGAAAGCCCTACTTTCTCACTAAAATATTTTTAACTAATATGAAAACATTAAATATAAGAATAGCACCAGATTCCTTGTTGAAACACTCTAGCTGTTGAACATTAAAAATATATGTCAATGTTGTGACTTAATTTTTGGCTCAGTGGGCATTGTTACTGGGGAACAAGACAAATTTCGATAGTTTTGTGATATGTACCCATCAAAACAAAGATATGCAACTAAAATGATGAGGCTTGACGAGTAAACCTAGTAATTACTTTCTTTTAATGCAATTTTTAAAGCTACATTCTGCACAAATGCCAGGAACTTTGCTGCTTGTTTCTGGCAGGTACTGGGAATACAGGTACCCCCAGACTATACTGTTCCCAGGAGAAAAGGTAACGTCCAGACTCGCTCATGACCCAACACATTAAAGATAAAAAAAAGTTTCCTCTACATGCTCTTAACCAAGTTCTTGCATTCCTACCTACCATGTAAGTTCAGAGTTAACTGTATACTTCTCCACGTTTCCAAAGCAGTAGAGGTTCCYTATGCCAAAAAACTCTGAGACAGCGTATGCAGGTAAGGAGCTTTAGGAGTAATGCACAGACTATCCTAAGTGTAAAGTAATCGCCGCATTCAAGAAAAKGTTATGTATTTAAGCTACCACTTTCCAGCTAAGTCACAGTCTCAGACATGGTAGTTAAACAGTTTTTATTTCACTCTTTCAACAGGCTAGAAGGTAAACGTGGAGTTATCATGGCTCAGGCAGCAAGCAGTAACACAATCACTGTCGCAGTCATCTGCTAATAATTTCTCCTTAGAAAAAGAAATTAACTGATTAAACAAAGCAGGTGATGTTGGCATGCTATTTCCCATTTAATCTGCAGAGAATGCTAGCCATAGAAACAACGTGCCATTTTAGTCATTGACAAGCACACAGTAAAATCTGCATGGATCAATAAAGGACAAGGGAGTGGAAATTTGCCAGCCAAGGCTTTAACTTGAACGCTATCTTTTGGACAACCAGAACTTTGATCCCTAGAARTTTACCTACGTCACCACAGTTTGATTCACACATCTAAGAGAGACAGTTTTCAAACAAGGTTTCAGGGGGTCCCAGCATTTTGACAGAAAGTGTCTCAGTTTCGACATTGTATCATAAGATTATGAAATAAAACACAACACTTAGACAATAATGCATTACTCAAGTGACTCACGTAAAAAGTACACTAAATCAAAATTATTGCTCTGGATTTCTGCTACCTTGAACTGAGAGTTAAAAAGAGTCTCCTTCCTCGTTAACTAGCTRGTTAAAAACAGCTCTCCAAGATCCCTTCATTAAAAAAGCTGACAGCTTTAAATGTGTGGCTTAACTGATAACTTCACAACTCGTTATGAATAATTTACGCAAATGCCTATTATAGACCAAATATGTTACTGAAAGGTATCTTAGTTGGACCACTTTGCTAGGGAAGCAATATGGTAAAGTCTTCCCATTCCAGCTTTCTCATGTGAGGATATGACAGCATTCATTTTAGGCAAAAAGGCTCTTTATCTAGCAGCATCAAGAAATTAAACAACTGTTCTAATCACAAACACGTCTTCACCATTACTCACACAGTGCCTAGAGATAACAGGATTGTGCGATATATTACTCCAAGAAACCCAGGCAGGGTATGAAATATTGTGATCAGAAGGGAAATATTCATCCATTTTTGCCTTGCTTTTTTCTCTCCATGGCCTCCCTCAGATTTGCTGGTTACGATCTCTGGCCAACTGCAGCCTTTTCCCACTCTCCCTTTTCTACCCCAATCCCTGGCGCAGCTTCCTGCCTCCAGGTTATAAATTCTGCTCAATTGCATCATCCAAAGATGACAGAAGGTTGAAATAAGTAAGGAAAGAGACAGCTGAGGTTGATAAGAGGGAAGAAGGTGGAAGATAAAGTGACAGCTAGAAATGAATGCAGTCCCAGGGCAGAGGAGCAAAAGACCCTAAATCAGACCTGAAATAACAGGAAATAAAACACCAAGCAAACTGTCAGCTTTCCAGTACAAAACTCTACCACCGGCCTCAGGCATGAGACTTCGCAGAAGATAACAGTGATGCCCAGTAACACAAATGTCAAACCAGTACATCTTATCAAAACATTCCACTCTGCATTTTCAATTTAACAGCAGCATTTTGGAAGCATCTCCACAGTCCTGCTTCAGCAAAGGCTTAAAAGATGCGTAATCCAGGATAAGCAAAATTGGGAGCAGCCAAACATGGCTCCAGAGCAGTTCAGGTGTGACTGAGTCCCTGGATAAAAGCCCCATCACGGTGCAGCCTGAATGCCTAACCTCCCTGGAAGGGAACAGCCTGGCAGCAGCTCCCAGGAGGGCTGTGGTGGGCTCCAGCCCTACACCCAGGTCTGCCCCATGCCCTGCGCCGCAGTGCTGCTGGGGAGCAGGCACCAGTTCCGAACCACAAGCTCCTCCAGCAGCATCTGCCCTTACGCCTCTCTGAGGTAAGGCTCTTAAAAGATTTTTTTTTTTTTTTTTTTTTTTTAATTTGGGTTTGTGCCTGTAAAGTTGGGAGCTCAGCATCCTAGGGGATCTACAAAATGAGTTTGTTCGGCTGTTTAGGCAGCAATCTGTTGTTGTGCCTCTTCTAATGCAGAAGATTAATTCATAAAGTCTAAACAACCCACAAAATATTTTAAAAACTTTAACTGCACTCAGACTTTTGGTAAATAAACAGCAACATCTGGACTTATATGAAGTTGTAATGTTACATGGGCAGATGTAAAACATCTTGAAACAAACCAGTAGCTGTTGATTTGCTTGGTTTTGAAGTTGCATGTTCTCCGCATCAAAGATGCGCAACACACCGGCCTCGACGTTTCCTGCTCCTTAAAGGGGTGAAGAGGAATAGAAGCAGGCCCAACCTACTAGTGGTTGCACTATTTCTACAGGGCTTGTACTCTTCCTTCCCCCACGCCAAAAGTGGTGGGAGGTAGACGACTGCAAAAGTCAGATCAACAACAGCAGCTTAATAAGGAAGACTAGCTGTAAGGTGAGAAACTGGACCTATCTACCTATGAGGTCTAAAGGAAATATCCCTCCCGGCTCTTCTCCATTTAGCAATGGCAGGAGCCCACATTTCTCTAGGCATTCTTAAATACTGTTCTTCCTCCTCTGCAAGTGGAGCTTGCTCTCCATGGCCCTGAGTTGTGTCCACGTCATCCAAAGGTTACTAAGCTACTAATACTTGTCACTTTGCATCTGTCCTGGTTTCCAACATAGTTCTGCCACGTGCATAAACAACWGCTAAAAGAATACCAGGATGAGAAGGTTACTAAGTTGGGGCAGCCGTGGCAACCTAGATAAACATCATGTCGAAGCCACTTCCTAAATACCCACATCTACCGATCTCAGAAAGGACCATTTCAGATTGCCCACACAAGCACTTTATGTTACAGAGGAACACTACAGCCCTTCATCAAGAAGCTTATGACTGGCAACAGAGTTATTCCRCTAAATTAAGACAGAGAAAGCTTTCAAGTCTGCAGAGTTGTTTTATTTATAACTTAGCTGAGAAGCTCATTTCTTCCAGGAAGTGAGATGCAGAGAACTAGGAGACT
>JAYKAV010000123.1:2136393-2150094 GCA_035582835.1 Phoebastria nigripes
GAAGAAAAAAAGAAAACAAACAGAACATATACGTACAGGGTTTATCATATACGCATGTGCTGTGTGTACACACGCAAGCAYACTCTCTGAACTAGAGAAGGCTCTCTTGGAAATATTCAGAGATGACAGTAAATAAGGACTAGAAAAGTCAGCTGCTTCGGGTATGAGGAAGTGGGAAAACAGATTATACATACAGTACTTTTCCTTAGTTGGACAAAAAGGCCAGATTATGAAGTCTACTCAAATGGAAGGTTGCATGGCAATCTTCATGACAAACAAATAAAAACTTTATCACTCATGTAATCGTGCCTCAAGGGATTGCCAATCAGCTACAGCTGACCTGAAAATATCACTAAACACTGGAGGTTTATGGAGCTTGTCACCAATAAACCCGAAGTTCCTGCATGGCATGCCCTCCATAAAACAGAAGCAACTGACCTAAGCAAAACACTGCACAACGACAGCAGCAACAACAGCTCTAGCAATTAATTATCAGCAAGCAGTTCTGCAACCAAAAAGAGGCACACGCTAGACTGGTCTTGCATCAGCGATGCCTTAGCATTCCCAGATGTCTCTGTTCATGCAACAGAGCACATCAGCACGACTGAAATAACACATACCGAAGCTAGGGCAGCAGCACTGCCTGCATCTATCAGAAAGTCTTCTATTAAAACAGCACCCACCACACTTTCTGTGTGAGGACTTCAGCAATCCCTAACAGGACTGTGTGGCAAATAAGACGACTTCATCTGTTCCCACAGGTCACTGCCTCAGGCTGTCCAGAGCAGGATGGTTGCTGCATTGGCATTACACTGCCACGCACACTCGCTGCCATGAGCGTTTTCTGAGGCTATTAGGAATTAAACAGGTGCGAGGGAGAGAATCTGAAGGTCACGGAGGCCAGTAACGCCTGGATCAAAACCACAGCTTCAAGCTGAGCTGTAGCAACAGGTTTGCATGTCAGATCTAGTCATCTACTCATTGCAGATCCAGAGGATAGAACAAGTCAAAGGAACTTTTAACAGAACAGGACTTTTTTCATTTGAGATTTATTGCTTAAGTGGAAGCTGGGGGAGGATGGAGAAAGGAAGGATACAAAGAATTGCACTATTCCAGTCCCAACTGAAAACTGCACCATTTTCACCAGTCATGCCAAGCTCTCACAGAGAGAATTTAGACCTTAAGCACTACCTTACAACAGCTATGGCCATGCTAGACAAGAATAAGAGAGGCATGTTCTATAAGCTTGAGGTAAAATGATTTTCATGCAGGAGAACTCAAAGTCCTTTGTATCTCATGCATCCCTTTCCTTCCTTTTACCCTTCCTTTCCATTAAAACGACGACTACATACAAGAAAATCCTTTAGCAATCTTCTAGATACTATGCAAGGATCTTTGATATAAGCACGTTTGCAGAATGTTAATATGCGAAAATCAAACAGAACTGGAGCTTTTTGATCTAGTGCAATCCCTCTCTTATTCCAAATGCATACCCGTTCAGGAATACCATCTGTTCATAGTTAGTTTATTCTATCCACAGTTCATTTATTCTGCTGTATTTTCAAAAGGAAACATGCGGAATAAATGAGAGAGGCAGGACACAGATACAGCATTTCAGTGTTGCAGGATGCATCTGAACAAACTATTGAAGGTAAAAGATCCTGAAAGTTACCAGCATGGATTTGTCAGAAAGGCAGGGACAGTTAATACAGCACAAGGGGTCGTGAATGTAGGAACCGATGGCAGACATCCAATTCCAAGTGCACACTGAGAAGAATTAACACACATGCACACACTCTCTCAGTTCTTATCTAAAAAGACTGTTGCTAAGCACTTTTTTTACTCTGTAACTACACTGATCCTTATGATCCCCATATCCACAGACCCTTACCTCCCACAGGTCAATACTGAAATTAGTTACTCAAGGGTCAGGGTAGCTACATGCTGTCAGTGTAAGATTGCTGCCCCAAAAAAACCCACACAGTGCTGCCATCTCAGAGGACATAGGTGGGAACTTCATTCCAAAGCTCCTAGAACTTTTCAGGAACAGAAGTGTGCAAAAAGCAGAATCTCACTCTGTTTTGTCAACAACAAAGATTGTGTCGTGCTGGGTAGACACCCTTAAAAACAACCGTTCTTCTCATTAACAAAGAGATGATAAACACTGATTTTAATGTACTGAAGGTACATCAGAAAGCTTAACTAACGATTCACTAACCAACAAGATCTAGAGCAATTTATACTTGGTGCTGGGTACAGTTCAGGAGAGAAATGTCACTAGATCCTTACTCCCTGCCATCACTTCCCATCCACTCTACGGTCAATACCGCTCCGTATTAGGTTGCAAATGGATTTAAAACATTTAGGTTTGAGCTTCAGCTGGGTGGGATGCGAGTCACACCCACAATGTTCAGACACCGTCTGAACAGCCAAAAAAATTATTTCAACTTTCAAGTCTCACTGTGTTCTTCTTGCATCACTCACAATATAGCTCTCCAAAACCAAGGAAGTCTGCCACTCAGTTTGGGGCCAGACTGCCTCAAAATCATTTGCTTTTGCTAAAGTGCCAACTACCTTTTTATGCCTTCGCTATCATGTCTGAAACTAGCTTATACAGCTCAGAGTAAAATCCTGGTGAAGTTAACGGTTCCATCCAGGCCCTCCATCAAGGATTTAGTTCATTGGATGTTGCATCAGCTACAACACAAAATTTATAACTTAGCCTCGCTAAATATTTCAGTTTCTTTTGGCATAGGCATTGGAAATGACAACTTGGCAATGAAGCCCTGGATCTTGAAGGGCCTTTAATTCAGAGAATAACAAATGTCAAGAACTCAGATTCAAGCAGGATCCTTGCAGCATCAGGACTGCCAGATGCCAGTGCTATCACCTAGCAGTTCCAGTCATGTGTAGGCACTAATATGCAGAACTACCTCATCACCTATGAGCATATACACAAGTGTAATGCTTAAGTGCTCCACAGTAATAAAAATCAGCTCTTGCTCTAAGGGTTTGGAACAGTAGACTTGACAAGTGCTGATGGGGAAATACTTCAGGAACAAAAACAGGCAGGAATGACATGGCTTACAGATGCATGACTACAGTGTTACTCATTTGAGACATGTCTCAAAACTGTGGTTTGGGATTGTTCTAAGGTGACATATCTAGCTTCTTTTGGTTTTGCAATGTCACAGAAGTGATTTTCAGAACAGTTTGCATGAGGCAATGTTGGGAGTTTGACTAACAGATTTCAGCATACTCCTACTGCAAGGAAGTTTGGAAGAGTTTGTCAGAGACAGACAAAATTTGTATCAGGGCTGTCATCATGGGTAGACTGGAAAGGAATACACCCATATTAGTCAATATCTACTTAGAGAACAAGAAGGAAATATTTACTCAGCACCAAGGGACAGTTTTAGAAATAGCACCAAGTGAACCCTTAAAACCTGTTTCCAGAGTTGAAGATTAGGAAGACATTTTGCTTTTGAGTAAGGGCATGACATTCATTCTTTTCCTTCATGATATGGTTCATTGAGATGACAACTTGAGCTGCAGACAAGAATCCAACCACTGGGGAAACAAAACCTCTAACAGACAAGCTCCTTTCACACTGACATTGCTTCAGATGCTCTCTTTACATCCTAGCTGATGTTTTGCATCGCTACTCTGAGGTTAATATGTTCACTGGAGTTCCCTTGGAGGCCTCCCAGCAGGACTTTGCTATTGCTTCCAACTCAAACAAACAGATCACTGCAACCCACATCAACAGGATTAAATTACACTTGCCATGTCCACATTCTTTACCTCCTCTCCTTGTTAACCAGCACTCTAAGTACACTTTCTTCTCTGAAGACTGTAACAGTAATGGGTCCTAACTATGCCAGCTATCACTGTAAGCCTTTGGACACATGGAAGCAAAGCATCTGGAAGGAAAAAACAAGTCAGAAGTTTACCAATATAGCGTGAAATGGGTTCAATCTTCTGTTATCGTTGTCTCGAGCTTAAAATTTGCTTGCCCATTGGTACTAGTTGTTACACTGAAAACATGGAGGTCAGGGATGAAATCCCCCTTTGCAGAGAAAAATGGAGGAATATTACAAGACAATCATTTCTGTTTCAATTTACTGACAGGAGCCTTTACTTGTCAGTAGATGCTTCAGGAAAGAACAGAAAACTACATTCAAAGAACAAGTACAATGGATAACACATTAGATGACCCATGGAAGTCTGATCAGAAATTCTGCTCCTGCATAGCACAGTCCCATGACATTGGGCAAAAGCCTGAAACACCTTTCTGACCTAACCTGAAAGTCAGAAGTAGCTTACGTAAAATAGAAAATGAAAAGACAAAGCCTATAAATGCAATAAACTATTCATGAACTTTTTTTAAGCTGTGAAAAATAAACAAACAAAAAAACCAACCACCCCACACTTGGGCACATTTTTTGGGTACTTCTATTTTTTTTTATAGATATACACGCACGTGTATATCTGTATACAGATTTTTTTTATAGATATACACACACACACACACGCGCACGCACTTATATACCTAAACACATACTTTGAGCTCTACTGGGTATCAGCTGAAGATTACACATGCCAGAATTCTCAGTGCTTTGGACTGATCAAGCAGCAAACCAATTCTCTGAAACAATCACAGGCAAATAAATTCACATTGGGGAGAGTAGGTCGTTGCTTTTTAGGCCATGATACTTGTAGTACAATATTCTCAAAACTAGCCGAGCACCCCACCACCTCATAAAACAAGGTTGTCCGAACAGGCAATTATACATCACTTGCAAGATTACCAGCCAACTTTCTAAACGAGTCTGGTGTATACCATCCTCTGTGCTGTTCTAACAAGACCAGGAGGAGAGTACACTATGAGTTTTTATAGCTAGGAAAAGAAAAAACTCAACTAGAGCTGAACAAAAGCACTCAGAGAAAGCCTGCATATATTCACAGATGGATACCTGTCCCAAAGAACTCAGTACTGCAGTCTTTATTCTGAAGCCCTTCTAAAATTATCACTCTTTACCCCTTCTAAAAGCTCCTACTGTTCTTACCTATACTAGTTACACTGATAATTCCGGAATTCTGGTCTTGAATAAATCAATTTTTATCTAATAATTCCACAACTCATACCCCTCGGCAAAGAATAATTTGGGAGAAGTTATACTGCAGGTCACCTGAAAAACGTTTCACGTAAGACACTTTCACTTTCGATGGTATGTCCCCTACATGACTGACACGTTAAAAAGGTGGTGGAGGCGGGATAAATACAAGCAGAGTTTGAGGTTGGCAGGAAAATGGAACTCTTATGGTCAGCAAAAAAAGCAAAGAAAAAAAAATACTCAAGAAAGTTAAGTTTGCTCTCTGTTGTTCAGAGCGCTCAACCCGCCTCCTGTCAGATCAGGAAGTCTCTAAGTATCATCTTACCCAAGGAATCCTAAAGCAAGAGATACTTATTATGAAGTGAAGGAGGGATTTTTTTGTGGGTATTTCTCCCTAGCTTTCTTCTGTGACATTTATCAAGTATGATTATTTGATTTGGAGTTCATGCTAGGAAGCAAAATTTCCTCCAAGATCATGCATGCATCTCACCTAAGCCGAAGTGACCCGATTTTGCAGGAGTCTTGCTGGTTTGGGTTTGGTTTTTTTTTTTTCCGTTTGGTCAAAAGTTGCTACATAGCTAAGGGATGCAGATAAGAATGAGCCAGTGCAGGCCATAAGGAAGGAGAGAGAGATACTTTTTCTAACCTTGCCCTCCTTTCAGCCCTCTGTGACCTTAAGTTAGACCTTTGTCTAACTTCTTTTTTTAAAGAGCTTGCCTTGCCTGGGAATTTCCCATCAGTCTGTTTCAGTGTCTTCTAACCCTCCTGTCTGACATTTGCTCCCAATGTCCTACCCAGTTATTTTCAGTTATTTTCGGTCCTTTACAGAACTTGAAAGTTTTTCCACTGAAGGTGTGCAAAACTTTAAAAATAGACAATAGCTCTCCCTCGCCACAAAGCAGCCCATTCACTCGCATCAAATTGCTGTCATTTAATCCCAGGCCTTATCTTGACACAGAGAACAGTTTATTCCTTTCATTGTTGCAACTACCTTTTTACATATTTAAAAGACTTATCACTCCTCAGAGTCTCACCCTCTCTAGACTAAAAGCAACCCCCTTTTCTTCACCCTTCCTTCTAAGTCATGTTATCTAGAACTCAAATTTCTCATTTCTCTTTCTTTATTGAAGGTGGATTTTTCTCCCCAAAGCAACACTTCATTCAGTGTTACAGTACAGAAGAGAGAGACATCACATGTTTTTGAAGTTAAAAGAAAACACTCAACCGTGGAAAAACCCTAGACTTGCTCTAAAACAGCATCATTCTTCCAACGCTTTAGAGAGCAGCACTGCATCTGTTCTGGAAGTAACTGGACAGCCTGCCTTTCAGTTGGAAACAGAGCTTCGATTGAATCACCACAGAGAGGCTAAGAGAAACCACAAATGCGTGAGGACACAGAAGTCCTGCAATATGCCAAGATCACTACACTGGGAAAAGCAAGAATTCGTAGCACAACTACACCGTTAGTTACGCAAGAGTCAAAAGACAGCCTAGGGCCACAGATGAATCAGTAAAATGAGGTTAGGTTTAATAGGAAGTGTTTATTTCAGTACTAAACAGTGCTGAAAAAAATATTTAGTGCTTTTTCAGCAGCAGCTCAAGAGGCAGGTTATAAGTCACAACAACATAGCCGACAGAAAATTACACTCAAAAAACCCCCACAGTCAACTACTTGTTTCAGATTCCTCGTTTTTACTGAGCTGCTGTAGATTACAGAAGTTGCTAAATGAGCTATATAACCCAGCCCACTTGCCATATGTCCCTTTCAAATTATTTAGCAGAATGGATTGCTGGAAACAGTCTCATCTGAGACACACAACCTTCTTTCACAGGCAGGAGGGAAAGGGGAACAACGAGGGTCCTACCTACTTCCCCTCTAACACAAGTTACCATTTACTCCAGAGAAGGTACCAAATGGTAAGATGGCATCTGTCCCATTTTGTTCCCCTGCTCAAAGAACAGCTAACAAAGTAACACCAAAGGACTTGATACATATGTTAAGCAGGACCTGATGTTCGGGAACACATACAACACATGTCAATAAATAATTATTTTTCAGTTAGAACCCGAAGTGTTGTCCTACGTGATTTTACAGAACCATGGCAGTTATACCCATTCTATGGGCAACTACATCATTTGCTACAAGTAGCAATTATCAGTTTTATGTTCCCTACAGACTGTCACTTCATCGCAACTTACAGAATCTTCTGGAGGTCTCTGAATCTTCCCCCAGTCCACAGATGGTCCCTTTTCTTGTAGGAATCTATGAAATAGCTTCTTAAATCCTTCCAGGTCCTTTTTAGCGTGCTACAAAGAAGAAATGCATTAGTTAATGCTGGTATTTAATGCATACCTATTCAATCACAGAAGCATTTCTACAAACTTGAAGTACAACCTATTCACAAGAGTATTTTATCAGCACTGAAGTAGAGGCATGCAAAAATTTAAGTAAAAGTCTAAAAGGTAGCAAAAGCTCATTTCCACTAAAATTCAAGGTACAAAACCAACTCTGACACCTAAAAGACAAGTCTTTAGTCAAAAACATAACCRTTAGAATTTGGCCCAATCTTTAAGATAACAGCTTTACCCTCCCTTTCTGTAATCCATTAAAGATTACATAGAACCTTTAATAACTAAAGATGATTAAACACTTAATAATAACTCTGTCACCCAGTTTATACRGAACTGAAAGTCTCCTATTGACATTGTATCCAGGCTACTCTTCCACACAGGATGAGAGCACGTCCTAAAAATAAGGATCATGGCATTCTGTGATTTGTCTCCCTGTATAAAATTTGCCTCAATTTCCTGCACCTAATTTTCAYGCTTTGAGTTGCGTCCACATCATGCTCCTTACCTCTAGCTCATTTGAAGGTGCAGTCGCAAGTATCTTATCAAGTTCTACTTTCATGGAATACTCCAGCTCTTGTCGAATGACTTCCTGAAACTGTGAAGTGCCAGCTTGAGACATTGCTTTGCTGAAATCTTAAATAAAAATAAAAAACATGGGTTAAAGGAAAAAGAAGAAAACTAACTTAGACTACAAATACTCTTCYATTTTGTTTTAAAAATTAATAAACTCACATAATCTACTCGCATTTGGTTACTATGCTAACACTCCAGGAATCTAAAGTTTTTGTTGTTAGTAACTTGGAAAACAGACCTTAAATTGGGGCCACAGAACAACAACCCTTCTCTCAAAACTCGAAAAAGTCCCAAAAGACCAATGATCCATCTCAAGAAGTGTCCAAAAATCCACAGCGGTACACTTTTTTGCTAGAGAGCCAGAGGATTCACATCCTACCGCATCAACATACTTTAGCAAGTAAAAGTGTGAAAAAGCTTTTCACTAAAAAAATTCTTTTATGTAGAACATTGTGATCGAGGGTATCCTTCTGTTCACCCAAGCCAATAAAAACATATGCTTTAATTATTTATACAGTGCCCTTTCACACGATCTTCAGTTTGTTCCAGTAAATATTCCCTTCCTTTATCGTATGAGTATTTTCACGCTACAGCATGCATTTCAGTTACTAAGCAACCTAGAAAATTAGTCTGTCTATCACTTCAGCATTTGTTTTGCTTTTGAAAGTGATAAGCTCCATAAATGTGAAAAAGAGTAAATGCACACATGTTCTATACAGTAAAGTCCACATCGCAGAAAGAAATGGGAGATAACATGACTTTATTTTCCAACAGAAAGCATTTGAAGCGAGTGCGTTCTCAAAAGACATTCTGAGTATGTTCTCTAAAGACCTCAGTTAATTTAATTTCTGCCAAATCCCTTAAGTAATCACTTCTCTGTAACACAGAGAGTGATGTATTGCCAAATATAGCTGGATTTTAGAAACACCCTGAATACTACTGCAGAAAGGGACAGGAGGAAACTTTGCAAGTGAACAGAGTGATACTGTAGGAAAATATTGTTAGAAGAACCTGTGTTTAAAGTTTATTTATTTAGAACATGCATTAAAAGGCTATTCTATTGAGAATGTCTAAGAAAGCCAGCGGCAGTTCATTTTAATCCAGTTTTGATGTTATTTTACTTTTTTAAGCAAAGTATTCCGCAGCCTCAGACTCAGTGACAGTATCTAATCCTTGCTTTGAAGCCCACAGAAGCCATTTTCCTGACTGCACTGTTTTGCAGGTAGGGGAGGAAAAAAAAAAAAAAAAAAAAAAAGGACAGACAAGTGCTGCAGTGCACATACTGTGTGTGGTGCAACACAGGGGAAACGCCAGCTCAAGATGAGCAGTACAATGAACAATAGGTTCTTTTTTTAATCAAATGCTTCATTTAGTAGTAAAAACAGGCAATGGTTGAAAGCCTGTTAGGCATATCTTTCCAGGTCAAATATGTAAAAACACAAACAGTGCTTCATTAGGAAGCACTTCCTCCTAAAGAAAAACAAGGAGGTCTATACCAGCTTAATACTTCCRTACCGAACTGCTACAAGTACTGTCTGCTCATTCACACATTTTGGGTTGATGCGTATTGAAACACTGTTTAAAGTTCCAGAGAAACAACTGCTGGGAGATACTTTCAGATGTTTGTAATCCTCCCTGCAACACGCTGTAATATGTGACTTCTGTTACAGCAACAACAGTGGCCATTGCTCACAGTTCATCAGCCTGTAAAACACGTGAACCTCCCAATATGATGCAACGCATCTCCGAAGACACTCTGCAAATATCAAGTATTCAACAGAGACCGTCATTTGCGCTGTTAAACACATTGAGGCTAACTAAGGCAGAGCCACCAAGCAACTTTCCCAGGCTACCATTTAAGTAGGAAAATCTTGTTCGCTCATATTAGCCAAAAGACTTGTATCTACCAGATAAAAGCATTTAGAGATTAAGTAACGACACTAACGAATCAAAAGAAAAAGCCATCATAAAAGTAAATGCGTGATAATGTCCGAGTTCGTTGGGTTTTTTATAATACTATAAATTCTCCATGACTTAATGAGCAAACGTAAATACATTTGATCACCAACATCCTCACAGAGCAGCAAAGCAAACCAGTTGCTTTTTCCAAACACCAAGTGTCAAGCACACAGGCTGGCCAGCTAATGGGACATTTCTTACCGAAACCCTGACCACCAAAGCTACCGCTGCTGATGGCTGCACTCTTCATTGGCAACAGAGAATATTTAGGCTTTACTTTGACCATTTAATGACTACTGCAACCACTCAGTCTCATCCAGATTCAACATGCCAGGGCACAGTTGCTTGGGGAGAGCACTATTAGTGCTCTTAGTACTATTATTATTATTATTATTTTGGGGAAAGAGAGAGGAAGGACACGGCTAGTGCAGGAAAAGTATTTGTTCTGTATACACAAGAATTTCAATACTGTAACTAAGCAGCCAAGAGAAATAGCAACTCAAAGGTTTTCTGCTTTTAACGTGCCATTGCAAGGCAGAGGCTTTTAAGTATTTATCTTAAGAGATGTCCACCAGGATGTGGACTGGATGGGGGATCTACGGCACTTTCTAAAGGCTCCCCAAAGCAAGACCACAACAGCAGCATCAGTGCATCTGCTCCAAACATAAATGAACTCAGTACTAGTTGTTCCTGTGTTGCTGCCCCTCAGAGTTTTTGGGAAGAAGCTGGTATTTATGCACCCCAGCCTACCACTAGTAGAAAGACAACTGCAGTCCTTTAATGTGAGCTACTGTTAAATTTAACAGCCTGCGTGAAGGTTTATTTCCCTTTTCAGCCTGACAGCAACGAGGATGTAGAAAGGCCAGTGCAACTGCATATCTGAAAGCAATTATTTCCTACGGGCAAGTAAAATTTCCTAAGGCTATAATGAAAAGTAGTTACTGCGCCTCTAAAAATCAGATGGGAGGCAGGGGTGTTGGATAATTGCAGGAAGAGATTTCCAAGGGTACATGCGGCCATAAACTCCCAAATTATTTAAAAAAAAAAAAAAAAAAGCCTCTTCCAAGCTATTTCGCAACTAATGCCTCAGATTTCAGCCTAAGCCCACTTTTATGGCATCAGTATTCTTGAACACTCATCTGAAGGAAGAAAAGGGTGGGATAAGGTAGTGGAAGGCTCTCGGGAACCGGCCCACGCAGGAAATTAGCACAGAACAGAAGAGCATGACTAAACAGTTGAGGCTTCAGAAAACACCGGGCTTTGCAAAAGTGACCACCCAGGATATCTTATTTTAATGTCTTCAGTAGAAAGTGCTTCCTCAAGTAGTAGAGAAAGGAGAGCTCTTTAATCAAGTTCACGGCGGTGTCTGATGCGTGGAGAGTTTCACTCAAACCCTCCTGCCCCCACTGTTAATTCTAGCACGCTTTTGTGCTCTGCTCTCACTGCTAACCTGCCCCCTGCCCTCACAGTGTGAACTACTGCATGTGGCAGAGTATTTGCAGGTTTATGATACATAACTTTATAACTGACATATGAAAAAACAAAATATGATAAATCAGATCAAGCTAACAAAAAGGAGGTCTTCTTACACTATCAGAAACAACATAAAAGACAGATGTCCTCAGGAAAACTGCACAAGAACAGAACAGTGGTGACCCCTTACTTAGGGGCTTGCACGTATTTCCTTTCTGCCGTCCCTCTTCTTACTCTACATTAAAAGCGGAGAATGCGTTAAGATTGATTAGTTTTGTTCATTAATTCACTCAGAAGAGAACTTCACTGCCTTGGTATACAAGGTCCCAGGAGGGAGTCGTGGGACAAGTCAAGCAAGAAGCCCCCTCTCTAGTGAAAAAGTTGAGAATCTTTTGGGCTGAGGGTTATGAATTGTAATTATTTTTGCAATCCAAGTAAGTATACAGAAAGACCTACAGCAGAAAATTATTTAGGTCTCCTTGGAGCCAGACTACTCGCATAAAAATCAAGAAGGGTGGCCAGTAAGTTAAAACACGCAGCTGAACTTTAAACGCTCTATCCTTGAACTCTGTGCTGAGGGTATAGAGTGAATGCCTTAACTTCCACCAAATCCACTGAAAGTTCAAGGCAATTTTTATCCCCGACAAGGATAAAAGTCTCTTTAAATACCCACACTATAATGCGCAATGCTAATAAATATTACTTCGTTTGATTTTTAGAACTGAACTTACCGACTCAGCCTTTACGAACATTTTTCTTTTCCTACTACTAGAGGCAAAATTTGTCAACATATGTTGGACTGAAGCATATGTGAAGTGAAACCTATACACTCTCTCTCCTTAATGGATGAGCAGGTTAGCCTGAGCTAACTCAGAAGTTTGCAACCTAGGAAGCTGTTCTGGCCAGCTGTGCACACCAAGAGTTTAGGTGTTATGGTCAGACACAGCTGGATTTCTCAGTCTAGCAGCTGATCCTCATGCTAAAAATATCACTTGACATTGGCACCATGTTTTAGTACTATTGGCTTGATAAAAGAGCACTTAAATGGTGGATACTTTTTTTAAAAAAGCTTTTAGGATTGTCAAATCCTTGGTTGTATTTTAAAAACTGGTTATGATCTTTACATAGGTTTCTCCAGCTTTCAGTTTCATAAATAATATCACTTGCCGGCAAGATGGCTACCTTCAGCAGTAGGCTGAGATAAGCCACTTCCATTTAAAAAGAACAATTCAGAACATATTTTCGTAATGTATTTCAGAGCAAGAAGGGGCTTATCTTGATAACTTTCAGAGCGGCCGGTTGAGCAACATGGCTGTAACATTTTCCCCTTCAGCTCTCTGCGTTTTGCCCAGGTGCCACAGGACATTTGCAGACCGTTGATGCATTTACACAGCAAGTGTTGCACAGTCCTAGACATCCACTGGGTGAGCAACAGCGATTTCCCAAAGCTTGTGAAAGCCCTCGGTTTCCCACAACATCCAAGTTCATATAGCAAAAGACCTACTTGTGTTCTTTCTACAGGCAGCATTACATTTGTTGATAGGCCTGCGTGGATTTATATCAAGGAAACCCACAGGCACAGATTTCATTACAAAAAGCACACGCGCACCATTAGGAATATCGGAAAGGAGGGAAAGAAAACTGCCACAGCAATGCACCAAAGTCATTTTTCTTCCTGAAATGACCTCTTGTGGGCTGGTTCCCTATTTTGCAATAAAGGAATCTGAAACTCAGACCACGTACACACACGCTCACACACGCAGAGAGTAAAGGAGAGCGCTGGAGCCAATCGGGATCAGAAAACGCCAAAATACACTCAAGCCTCTGAAAAAAAGTGTAGACGCTCGACCTCAGTGCTCTTTCTCCCCCAACTTTAACAGACCTCTTAGCGAAGGGGGAAGATTTGCAAGATCCCCGCGTATACTCCAGATCCTGCCTGTGCATCAGCCGTGGGTAGAAGCCCTGCCGCTACAACCGCCCGGTTTCACCGTGCGCCTGTACCGCACGAGAGAGCCACGCATCCACCGAGGTAAGCGAACCGAGCAGAGGAGAACCGGCGGAGGCCCCGCTGCCAAATAACGAATAACACTTTGAGGAAGCCCTTGCACATAGCAACTCGGCTGCCGATCGGGCTGCAACACCGACCGCTGCCTGCGCTCTACCGGGCTGCTGGAAAGGAGAGAAGAAAGAAAAAAAGCAGAGATCTATGGATACACGGCTGAAGAGT
>JAYKAV010000123.1:2150920-2189808 GCA_035582835.1 Phoebastria nigripes
TCCCTACCCCCCTCCAGCGAGGGCGGGGTCCCGCCGCCTTCCCGGCGGGCCCCTCGCGGCGGCGGTGGCGGAAGTGGGAGGGGCGGGCGCTCCGCTCCGCTCCGCCCCGCCCCGCCCCGCCGCTGGCGGGAAGGTCGCGCGGCCGCGCGTGCGCCGGGGTGGGGGAGCGCGCCGGCGTGATGGCGTGCGCGGCTCCCCACGCAAAGCAGCCCCACGCAGGGGCAGGGGCAGGGGCAGGGGCAGGGGCAGGGTCCCTCGGGCGGTGCGGGCGGTGCGGGCGGCGGCGCTCCGCCTTCCCCCGGCCAGCGCAGGGCAGGGCAGGGCAGGGCAGGCAGCGGCGAGCGCCTTCCCCGCGATGCTGCGTGGGGCGCCGGAACACGGGTGCTGACCCCCGGAGGTGGCAGCGTGGGTGATAGCGCGGGACCTCTCCGGCAGAAGCCGTCCGTGATTCACCCCGCTGCTCTCCTCAGCTCCTTCAGCCCCACGGGAGACGCGTGGAAATAAATGGCGATGGCTGTTGTGCCGTGACATCCGCGGTTCGAGGGTGGGAGCGTCAAAAAACGGGGCTTGAAGCCAAGGTTAGAGACAATTCAGTGCGAGATGTCTGTAATAGTTCTGATTTATCGTGTTTATCGTGAATTCAGGCACTTCCACCCGTGGCTGAAAGGCCTTTCAGCCCTGCAGCGTTTAATGCCGGGGAGGCGCCGGGCTGGTGGAGCGTCTTTAGCAAGCGAGGAGGTGCCGAAGGCAGAGCATCGCTTCAGAGCTCACCTGTAATTTCCCGCTTTCTTGAATATTTTCCCCATTTTTGTTTGAACACGCTTCCCGGCAGTGGCTGCGCTCCCTCCTTGAAGGTGTTGACGCCCAATTAACGGTAGAAAAGCCTGTGCCTCTACCCGCTCCCCAGCACCCCGCAGGTAAATAGCAGCACCCTTTTTTTTAATCGGTGGGCGGGAGACGACAGCGCAGAGTCCAGCAGCCCGAAAGGGCTGGGAGCAGAGACCGACTCTTTCTAGGCTTGAGGAAGAGAAAGAAACCGGGCTCCGGCAAACGCCGGGATCGGCAGGTTTGCCGGCAGGGGTTAAGCTGCAGCAGGGCCTGGCAGCTCTGTGCCAGAGCATCGCCCCAGGGCAGCGCCTGCAGAAGGGAGATGCCTCCGATGCCCATCTGCAGACCAACGTGTTGGCCCAAGCCCACCTTCGGTGGTGGCGTGGGTCGGTGCGCCCGGCTTTGCCACGTTTTGGGGAGGCAGGGGTGCTCCTTCCCTCCCACCAGCTCTATGTGGGCTTATATATGTATGGTTGTATATAAAAATRTATGTAATATATGATTGAATCATTCAGTGCAGCCCTTTACACCAATAATAAGGACACCAAAATGTACCTGAACTGCTTCTTATATCCACACCGAATTGAACTGCAAACAAGACCAGTGCCCCGCTTCCACGAGGAGAGGGGCATGGGAATTGCTGGGGTACTGCTGCATCAAGAGATGGATGGGTGGGAGACAGGGGCAGCCTTGCCTGGGACGGGCAGGGTGGGYTTCACCTCTCCTGGCTGCAGGCACCAAGGCTCAGCCAGGTGCTTGAAGCTCCCCGTAGAGTCTGGGGAAAAACAGGCAACCCCCAGGATAAGCCAGTCAGTTCATTTTGGGATCCCATCTGGGGTTTCTGCCTCTCTTCTTTAAAGAAAACCAAAAATGCAAAGACCTAAAGCGCTCCATGAATTTTATATCCTGATCCTCTTGACCTSAGAGCATCCCTTTGCACTTTGTACTGCCAGACGGGCGCAGCGGTTTGCTGCACGCTGCCTTCTCCACATCGGGGAAGATGCTCCTCTTCTGCCCCGGATCCACCAGCAGGAAAGTCCTGGATTCTCTCCAGGACTTCAGCAAAGTCCTGATCCTTCTCTCCAGACATTGATGGGAGCTTGCTGTTACCTTAAATGCAAGAGCAGCCCCACTCCTGTGCTTGCACTTTTAATTAAAATGCTTTGCTTTAAACCCAGTGCTCCATTCCTACAGCTCAGCGCGGCTACGATCCCACATCCAAAACCTGCAAGCCAAAAACGCAAGCTAGATGATCTCCAGATAGTACCGAAACAACTTTTTTACAGCCATCCTTTTACAGGATAATTACAGGCATAACTTACAGGGTAATAAACAGGGATGACTTTTTATCTGCTTGCAATAAAACTAATTTCGGTGATGTGTCTCACTGCGGTGGAACCAGGAGAAAACCCTCCCTCCTTCACTGAGTTTCATGGAAGGAAGGGAAAAATCAAGGCTGAGCGCCGATGGTGTCGGTGAGGTCACCGCGTCACTTAGGATGGAGGTAACCAGAATCAACCCATCTGAAAACAGCAAATTTTGGTAAAACTCTGGGTGCCCAGAGCTCTGACGGTGTCTTTTTAGGAAGATTAAGGAAATGAAGCTGATGGGGCTGATAGGGTCTGTCTGTCTGTCTGTCCRCCCCCAGCAATTCCTCCCGACTCCTTTGGCAGGCGTCAGCTGAAGGGCAGACGGAGGACGGGCTGCGCAGCACGCGTCCTTGGCCTTATTTTAAAAAAACTAATTGCCCAGGAGCTAGATTAAAATGAGAGAGAGAGGTTTTTCTTGCAGGATACATGCAAGCTGATGTATACAGCCTCCCGATGCCGCTGCTCCCGAAAACACCAACCGGGGATGCGCAGGAAGCGACGTGCCGGCAGCCTGTCCGTCTGCGCCGACATTTCGGGTTAAGTAGCGGTAGAAATGCCGACAACAGGAGGTCAAAATGGCCCAAATAAAAAAATAAGCTTTTGATCCCACTGTGCCTGATGTCACCGTCTCACCCAGGGGGTTCAGCATCTTCCAGGAACATCGGGCTGGATCGCATCGCAAACGTAAGAGTAAGCAACAACGGGGAAAAAGGCACCAAACCCGGTTTTTATGCCTCATAAATAAAATGCCTTGTAAATACGCCTCCTAAATAAAATAAATAAATACAATAATAGTGATTTCCTTTGGTTTCATCACCCAAGAAGCCGACGCCAATGTGAGATGCTGCCAAAAGAGCTGGTTCCGTCCTCCCCTTACTCCAGCCCTTCTCCCCTCCCTGCTTTTGGCTCAGCGCCGGCAGTTTTTGGCTGGGACAGTCGCCTTTCAGATGAGCTCGTTTCTGGCAGGGTGGGAAGGGGAGGTGAAAAAGCCCTTCTGGGTAACCAGCATCATCCCTTCATCTCCCTCTCCTTTATTTCTTCCTTAGCTCTCCCTATGAAGTTTCCCACCGAGGACRTTTATTTTCCCTCCATCCTCTGTCTGTTTTTCAGCCACTTCATTTATTGCCAATTAACTGCCTCGCTCGAGCTGAGCAGGATCTGCAGATAATGGAAATCTGGGTGTTGATGGGGGAAAAGACACGGCGCAAATGCCAGGGAAATGTGGCCGGGAGGTGGTTGGAAAGCCAAGGTGTGAACGTTGTAATTTACTGACTAGGGAATGATAGAAAAAAAAACCTTTTTTTTTTTTTTTTTTTTTTTTTTCTCCAAATAATATAAATAGTAACGCAGATGCTTTATGGCCATTTCTCCCTTAAGCTGACAGGTGATGTCCCAGCTAAGTTTCTTTTTTTGCCCCGCAAGGTGAAGCAGCATCCCCAGCCCCATCGGGCCGGGCAGGGGGAGACCCCTTCCCCATCACGCCCAAGCCCTTCTCCCTAGGAAYCCCCCCCCGAGGCCATGTCAGAGCAGGGGCTTGAGCCTAATTTGTGGCATAAGGGTAGAGCAGGATCAGCCCGAGGGCTTGGCTCTGCCAAGAGAAAGTCCTGGCCTCCCTGGCAGGGCCTGGTGCGCACCCGAGACTGGGAAAAGAGGGCTGAAGGTTGCAGGCTTTAATGTTTTTCCTCATTTTGTAGGTCTGCCCTTCCTCTGAAATGATCTGCCCTCAGCGGTGTTTCCCCTGGGTCTTGCTCTTAGTAAAAGCACTGTTTAATATTCCTGGGTATGTATGTGTGTGCGTATGTAAAAATATATATGGTTATATACATCCTATATATTTTTACGTATTGTATAAAAATATATATTTACCTATAATATAAATACACATATATAGATCCAGGAATTTATCCATGTATATTTATATTATATACATATAATCCCAGGCGATGTGTCCGGGCATCCAGCAAAGCAGACGTGCCACACACATCCAGTGTGTATACATATTTTTATATAAACATATATTTATATATTTATCATATAAATATATATTACTGTATATAATTATATCTATTCTATATATTTTATAGATGTTATATATTGTATGAATATATTTATCTAGAATATAAATGTGCACATATAAATATTTAATATATAAAAATCGATAAACATCTAGAATACATATAATTACGTCATAATATATTATTATAATAATTTTTTTATTACTATTATTTTTAAATCAGGGTTTTGGCAGGAAGAGAGTGTGAGTGGCTGGGAAACAGTAAAAACCAACCTCTCAGCCCCCTTGGCTGGGGCACGCTCCGCCTGAGCTCCGCCACCTCCTGTTTGTCCAGCGAGTGCAAAGACCCGCCTGACGGATTCCCGGGTTGCTCTGGAGACCGGTTTCCTGCGACCCAACACCCACTCGCAATATTTCATAACGAGAAGAGGCTCGTCAAGCTAGCACCATCGGTCCCACGCCACATTCCCCTTCAAACCGCCTCTGCTGGCTGGGGAGCAGCCGAGTTAAAACAAGACGTGCTCAGGCGTAAGCCCGGGAGGATGTAAAGTGTGACATTAACAAATCTAACAGCCCTAAACAGATCAAAGCTTTCAAATGGCATCATTAAAAAATATCTCTCTCAGGCACCGGGCCGTGATACCCCAGGACTCCGACGCGGGGTGCAGAAACCTACATTCTTCTGAAATCTTTCCCAAGCGTTTAAAAAGGTATAAAAATCCACGATCTATGGCCAGCAGCGTAAGGCTGCTCCAGCGTTGAACCAGGTGGAGTTGAGCGAGGGCTGCGCGAGCAGGGCRCGGGCAGGGAGACCCTGCAAGCGGGGCTGAGCATCCCGGGCAAACTATTGAGGTGCTTCAGCYGATCGTTGTGCGGGCTTTTCCCCTCCAATTTTTTTAACTTAAATTAAATTGAAGTAAAATAAAATAAAATAAAAATAAAATAAAATAAAGAACATAAAAATAAAATAAAAATAATAATTAAAAGGGGTTTTTTCTTTTTAATTCTATGGCTTTCTCTCTCTTTCTTGTACATGTTTAAAGCAAGGAAGTGCAGCACACCTTTGGGGCAAGAGCTAAAAGCCACTGGATCAGAAACAAGCCCGGTCGCGCCTAAAAATCCCCCGTTAACAACCTCAGCAGGGACCATCCGAAGATTCCGGGTGCTCCCGCTCGGCGCTGCAGCTCTCTTTCATAGTGTTTTTGTAACATAGCAACCCGGGAACACAACAGAGGCAGCAGGGGCAGGGTCTCCTGGTTTTTGGGGGGGGTTGGTGGTGGTGGGAATGGCTGGAGCTGCTCAGGGGTCAGAAGGTAATGAGGGTTGTTTTGTCCACAGATAGGTTGGACAAAAGCTCTGGAATAATTCAGCGTCTATTTTTAACTCCCTTCTTGCAGTAACTTTGCCTCGCCTGGCGCTTTGCGGCACGTCGGCATGTAAACGGCATGCACGTCACTCCCGATGCGAGGCCGTGAGGCATCTCCAGACCTTTCCGGTCTGGAGATGTTGGCGTGGCAGAGGGGAAGGCAGGGTTTCTATACATCCTGTCCCATGAGCTGCTTCTCCGCACACTCAAAGTCTTTCTGCTGATTTTTCACAGGAAATAAAGCCTTCGGGGCAAGACCTTATGGCAAATGACAGACGAGTCTTGTCCTTATCACCGCCCTGTCGTCACCCTTTCACATTTGCCTTGGGCTTATTCCCACCGCTGTAATTAAGGGCAAATCAGGTGTTAGCTCACTCCATTGGACRTGGCCGTAGAAATTCTTGGCACGGTGCTCTTCCTTTCGGGGCTGGAAGCCAAGCGCTGGAGAGATGGGAGGAAAACAGCTCGTTACAGCCGCGGCGGGGTGAGAGCCTTCCCTGTTTTCCCCATGCACACAAGGCTGGACCCAGGATCTAGTTCAGACAAGGTGGCTGTGGTTGGACATCTGTGTGCCCACCCAGAGATCCCAGGTGGGGAGAGCCTCACAGTGCCGTGCCGGGCTCACCCACCTCCCGGTGTCCGCGCCTACGATCAGGCAGGTCCCCTGCAACCAGGGACATGGTGAACCTTGGCGTGGGGACGTCATGCTGGCGCTGTGGGGGCTGACGTGGGTCTGGAGGTGATAGTAATGCTTTGTGTCAGCAAGGGATGGGGCTGAGCCACTGGATGGTGAGTCTCTCCGATGATCCCTAGCTGCCCTGCTGAGGTTGGCTGGGGATGCTAACACCAAAATGTCCTGCTCTGGGGTTGTTGGTGAAGCCAGGTGGGCGAGGAGGCTATGTCAAGAGGCACCAAGGCTGGGCTGTTGATATTTCCATGCCAGCAAGAGAGATGCAACAGTCAGGGAAGCAAAACAGAAATGTCATGAACCTTCAAGCATCAGGATGGGGAGGAGTGGAGGAGGCAGCCACCTCCTCATCCTGTGTCCACCCTTGACAGCTGTAGCTTGTCCCTCCACACCAGCAGACCCGCTCCAGGGGCACAGGAGGTACAGCAAGGAGCACAAACCTCAGCGCTCGTCCAGGATGGGAAATTACACAGCTGTGCTACCAAGCACAACTCGTCCACTCGGAGCCCCAGGTGGCCTGACCCAGCCCAAGGCTGGGCATGACACCCTGCGGGCCAACGCAACTGYGTCCGTGGGGTCACGGTGGCCTCACGAGTCCCCTACATGATGAGTGATTTTATCAGCCCTGRTAGCCCGTCGTCACAACCTACAGCTCGTCCTTTCTAATGATGAGCCATCCAGGGCCCTGTTTGGGCCCATTGGCTTAGTGAGGTCAGCACAGAAACTTTGATTAAAGTCCTAGCCCAGAGGACTAGGTCTAGCCCTGCTGGTGACTCCTCCTGTGGGTTTGGCAAAACATCTCAGGAGGATTTTGGTGACAGACCAGCAGCTGGAGGTGAGGGGAGAGAGAGGGTTACCCAGTCCTCTCTTGCTCCACCTGGCCAAGCAGAGCATGAAGAGATGTTTGACTGGCAAGTAATTAGGTCTTAAATGTTGGACCTGCAGAAAGAAAGGACATGCACTGGGGCATGGTGAACCTGGCAATGAAAAAACAAACGCGTTGGTTAAGAGCAAGACTAAAGGAGTGATTATAACTTCTCCGGTTTCTCCACCAATAGACAGTGGGGTTTTCCTGATGAGTCATAGATTGCAGCAGAACAGAGGCTGGTGGGGGCYTCTGGAGGTGGGACCTCTGAAGGTTCCTCCTCCAACCCCTGCTAGATCAGGTTGCTCAGGGCCAAGGTCTGCATCTCCCAGGACAGAGATCCCACAGCCTTGCTGGGCTCCAGTGTTGGATCACCCTCATGGAGAACACATTTTTTCCTAATATCCAACTGGCATTTCTCATCTTCCACCCTGTGCTCATTGCCCCTTGTCCTTCCCCTCTGAGAGGAGCCTGGCTCCGTCTCCATCTCTGCTATGGCATTTGCCTTTGCTGGGCTTCGTGAGGTTCCTGCTGGACCATTTCTAGGGCTGAAGTTGTCTGGTCTCCTCTCTGGGTAGCTCCTATTCTCATTCATGCAGGAGGTACTGAAACTACTGACACGTTTTAACACAAAATCCCAGATTATGACAACAGGCAATGCTTTCAAGTAGTTAAGAGATATATGCCTAAATACAGTAGTTTATGCTTCATGCAATGAGGTGCACAGAATTCTAGTATTTATTTTAAAGGTAAGTTTAATTTAAGGTAACATTAGAATCTGAATGAGAAGGGGAATACACAATATTCTCATGGAGTTGGACAGAAGCAGAGGCTTAAGGTGAAAGAGAAGGATAACCCTTAATTATAGGGAAATTTGTCTATGCTAAAACATCCATATCCTATCCCCACCCATCACAAAAAAATAATCTGGCTGTATACTTACTTAACAACCACCTCTGTATCTATTTCTTTCATCTGCAAAACCGTATTAACCACACGCTGTCAAGTTTAAAGAGGAAAAACCAAAACAAGATCTTAGCTTCCTTCAAACTGCTGCCAGGTTTCATAACACACACAATAATCCTCAAGTTAAATAAGGAAAAAAAATACACGGGAAAGACCTACTCGCATTGTTTAACAACGTTTGTCTAGCAGCCCAAACCTGTGCAACAGCCCTGCCCTTGGGCGTAACGGGGACCGTGCCCTGGGCTTCTGTGCCAGCCCTGGCTCTGCACAACTGGCTTCCCACCAAATGTCCCTTCCAGAGAGGTGACCTTTTTTTTCCAAATCTACACATTTTTTAGTTTGTTTGGGGTTTTTTGCATGGTTACCCAAGCAGCTAGTTTCTGAGGGAAAACGAAGCCTGTGCTCACAAGCCCATGCGCAGCAACACGATGGAGTTCGTCCCAGAGAGGGACCGGTGCTCTTCAGCCAACTCCTAGTCCTGCAACGCTGCAAAACCAACCAGAAGACCAACCCCAGTGTGTCCAAGTGACCCTTTTTTCCCCTGAAATGCATAAAATAAATCCATTTGCATTTTATTTCTTGCGATGGTTGTGCCAAGCCAGTACCTTACTGACAGATCACCACGCTCCTTCCCTGGCATGTGCAGGAGTATATACACCACTGTTGGGGTAAGGAACCAAATATCACCCATTCTCAAGCATAAAATAAATTCTCCAGGCCACCTGATCTTTTCTGGGCTCCTGTGGTTCGACTGAAGGAAGCGTATCCCATGGTGGTGATGCTGCCAAGCACCCAGGGGATGGAGCAGCCCAAAGGGCCGGTGTTGAGCTCCAGGTTTTTAGCTGTGCCATGTCCTCAGTGCTGCCTTTGGGAGAGCCGGCTGAGAAGCCCCGGACCCACTGGTTTGCTTTGTATTAGCGGGCTGCAGGTTGGGGTGACAGGATCRGGAAGATCCAACAGAAAGACGCAACTGAAGCTGCTGCATCCCAAAACTTCATCGGCAACATGAGGCTTCCCGACAGCCAAATGCCTCTCCGCAGCTGCTTCTCGCAGACATAACACATGGTGTAAATACCGCCTTCCTGAGGTCACACTGCAATAATTTCACAGCAGAGGAATGAGGCATCCTCACAGAGATTTGGCAGGCTCTTGCTGGACCAAAAGTCAGGATGGCCTCAAGCCTGGAGCCACGGCTCCACGAGGATGTCCTGCCCCTGGGAGAAATCTGCGAAGAACATGTGATCCCTTTGGGTCCCCAATGTCCCTTCAGGTGCTTATATTTAAGGAGATGTAGGAGGAAGCAAGAAATGCCAGCTGCTAACCCATTTCAAGTAATAGCATTGTTATCATTGACTTATTGCCTTCATTCTGTTTTAATTTTAGATCTGCTGGTTTTGGGTGCATTCTCTGAAAATGAAGTCTGTAATAGAAAGGACAAGATCACGTATTTGTTGCTACAAATGAGCGTGTTTCTCATCTCTTCTGTGTCTTGCACTTTTTAGCCGAGTTGTCCATCGCCAGGCAAGCTCCCCGAAGCCCCTGGGACACGCTCACAAGGATKTTTGTGGTGGGACAGTGACTCCCCACAAAGCCTGCCCTGCTCTTTTCCCCCTTCTCTGATGGAAATCAGTGGATTTCATCCTTTTAGTTCCCACCTGCTCCACACCGGACTTCCCTGCTCTGTTTCCACTGAAACAATCCTGTTTCACAGACTTTCCCTAGAAAGAGTGCTTCGTAAATCCTTTTAATTAAGGCCATGTTTGCATCCCTTAGTTACAGAGGAACAAAAGACTTCAGCTGGAACCACTGTTAAAATGTATTCTTCACAGTCCTAAATAGTCATGGAGAAGCCAGGCAAAAAGTCAGCGAACAATTTATTTCTAGTGCCCACACCGCATATTGCCACTATAATCTCATTTTGGTGGCAAATGTGGAGTCTCAGATGTGTTTGGATGACATCTCACGGCTGCTCAGGCTTTGCTGGTGGCAGCACCGATCGTCTCGGAGCACCATCAGCTGCCGTCCTTCCCACCCAAGCTCAGGGTGGAGTGGGTTAAAATTTGCCCGCAGTACTGTTCTTTAAATGTTGGATGATAAATCTCTTGGATGATAAATCTGTCTGTTGATCATAAATCACGTTTACTGTGTTTTAGCCATTTTCAAGGAGATGCTTACCGAAGTACAAACCATGCCTTCGGTGAGGTCCTGGAGGCTTCCTGAGGGCAATCATGGTCCCTCCTGGTGGGCCAGGTGATGGACTGTAGGACACAGCACCCTGCAGAAAAGGACTGCAGAGGGGCCAGCGAGCCGCCTCACGCCACAGAGGGAGTCTCTTCTCCGAACCAAAGCCATACAGGAGGTCTCCAGCAAAAATGGGTTGACCAAGCCATGGTTGCACCTCGAAACATCTTGAGAGGACATGACAGCACCTCCCCAGAGAAGGGATTTTCTATTTCTTGATCAGAAATAGTGACTCCAAGGCTTGTGAGTCCCTCCCATGCTTTTCTGGGCTTCCTGCACGCTGGGCAGCAAGGGAGGGGACCACGTCTGCGCCCTGTTTGCCGAGCAGCGTCATGTCTGGGAGGGCATCAGCACTGCTGGAGGAGGCTCGGAGGGGAGTGGTGCAATATTTTTCCCATTAATCATTTATCACACAGCGATGTTTTCTTCAGCAGAAGTGGATGGTCCTGGTGCACACATGTTTCGATTTTCCGCAGGACTCCCAAGTGATTTGCTGCTTAACGTAGYGTGTGAGTAAGAGGCACTAAAACCCAGCCAGGCGCAGATTAGGTTTGTGCTCCAGTCTGCATCCTCCTTGGTGGGGGAAGCCTGTCTCAGGCAGATCTTCCTCATCTGGCCGCAGCAGACCTCTGGCAGCTTGTAGGAAGCATTGCAAGCGTCCTCTCCAAAGCCATCCACACCTCCATGGCTCAAATTCAGGAGTGGGTGTCCACAAGGAAGTCCTTACGGAGGCTGTATTTGCAGCAACGAGGGCTAAATCACAAGGTCCTGGCTAAGCTTCTCACCCAGCAGTGAAACTGTGGTTTGATTGCAGCCGTGGAGAATGAAACATCACAAACATAAAGCCAGACCTTTCTGTCCCTGGTACGTTTACATGGAGGTTCCTAAAATTTTCAATCCTGATCAAGTTGCTATTGGGGTAGAATCATAAAATCATTTAGGTTCGAAAAGACCTTTAAGATCATCGAGTCCGACCGTTAACCTAACGTTGCCACATCTACACATCTTTTAAATACCTCCAGGGATGGTGACTCAACCACTTCCCTGGGCAGCCTGTTCCAGTGCTTGATAACCCTTCCAGTGAAGAAATTTTTCCTAATATCCAATCTAAATCTCCCCTGGTGTAGGCACACCACAAGCCCAGAAGTATTCCTTGCCCCAAAAAGCTCCTTGTGAAGGTAAGCGCAATCAATGAGTGCTAAGGATCATCACTCAGCACCTCAGAAATAGAGGGCAGGATTGGAAACCAGGTCTCTGGATGTGTGACTTCTGGACAACATGGGGCCAGTGAGCAGCCTCAGCAACCAACCTGATGCCGGGCATCAGAGAAAGCCAGAGCTACTGAAAGACAGGAGACATGGGATGTCTCCAATGCCTTGGGCTATACTTATTACTGGGAGCATATAATGCTATGTGCTCCAGGAGCTGTATTTTGCCCCATCAACAGCTGCTAAAAGCCAACAGTATTTGCTGTTCTGCAATTGGGTCCTGATCATATGAAAGCGGTCGCATCAAAGCCAGGCTTCCCACTTCAGCCACACCTGATTTGTCCGAGAGCACTTTCTTCTTTTTTTGCCCTAGTTTCCTTAAGCTATGTGGTGACACATGAGTGAGTTTAATCTTCTACTACATAACTTTGCTGGATAAATCCAGAAACAACCAGAAATGTTTTATAGGCTTATCAAGGGCAATAAGTGTTCTCTGCTTGAGTGAAAAGGCTTTTACAGGAGTTTGGCTATACTGGTGGAGGACTAGCTTTACAACAYGGGCAGTTTCTCCCTTCTGGGTCCCCGAGCTTTATCTGTAGCTGTGGGAAACAGCCTCACATGCCACCAAGATCAGGCTCTGGAGAGACTGCAACAGGACTGCCGCATCTCAGGGTGGCAAGGAGCAGGCGGGAGCAAGAGGCTCTCACTGAATACAAATTGCACAGAGGAGCCAAATCCTGCAGTTTTCAGTAAAAAAGCTTGGAAACCAATTTGTTAGGAAGGGCAAACCGTGGGGTTTGCGGGGTTGCCAGCTGGAAACCTCAAATAAGGAAAGCAACAAGTTGATTTACTGCAATAGCGAATGTGCTGGGCCACATTCCTGTGTTAGCAGCGAGGGGACGATGCTGTTGTCTTTGTCAGCCACACAGATTTGACCCAATGCTGGGCCAKGCAGCAGCTGAAAGCGCTCTATATGGGCTATATGCATAATATGACCAACCTAGCCTGACCTTCAGCATCTCTTGTCCATGCATCACCACACTGGGCTTTAAGGCAGGGCTTGCCATTCTGCCCCTTCGGGAAGTTTGGGACTGAAAAAAAAGACATTTTTTCATTTAAAGGGAAATATGTCGRAAAAAAATCAAGACCAGAAAGCCACATGGCCATGCAAGAGGTTAAACTGGCAGGTGCTGCCTCTTCAGGGGACATGCTTTTTTGCTTGGTGCTGTTCCTGCTGAGCCTGGAACTCCAGGGACTGCTTCACATCCCGCCGGCTCCTCGGCTGGTGGCACCTCCTCCCAGCCCAACGCAGGTGCCAGCTTGTTCTCCTCACCCTCTCTCCTGCTGGCAATGCAAAGGTGGCTCCACTCCAGCAGCCGCACGGCATGGCCAAACCCTGCCTCCGGCTGCAGAGCCACCACCCTGCCTCGTCACAGCCACCGGCTCCCTGCTCACAGGTGGCTTGCCCTTTACATGCTCCGACCACGTGGGAATGCAGCAGGGTGCTGTGGTCCCGCAGCCTGCAAGGATCCATATGCCAGATCCTTTGGAGGGCTCATCTCCAAGGGAGAGAGGTCCCAAAAGCCAGCATGGCAAATCAAGAGCTGGTTAAAGCAGCCTGCAGGGCTGCTGGAGCACTACCCCGTGCTCCTGTTTGGCCAGGGTACCTCTTTTAGAGGTCTCCCAAGAGGACTGTAGTTATTATAGCAAGCATGTTATTTATGGGAAGTGAGAGCATGCAGCCCCCGCAAGCCCCCTGAAGCCCCGCACAGTCCCCCATGGATGTTTTACATGGTGCTGCAGGACTGAAGCTGAAATGTCTGCACCGCAGGGCTGAGCACAGCAACATCTTTGCTGCTGCGGATCCTTTTTTACCTGCTCGACGTAGGATGCAGCAGCAGAGGACCTTGCAAGGGGTGTTAAAATGCTAAATACCCAAGCGACCAACACCTCAGGGATTGTGCGGTATTTTATCAGCTTCTTGCCCTTCTCCTGAGCTTCTCCCAGCATCCCCACCACTATCTGTTGGTTGCAACCCCATGGGACACCACATTTCACCCGAATGGCTGGGAGGTGGGGACACAAAGCCACACAGCTAGGAACACGACAGCTTGTCAGGAAATAAGCAGAAGACTTTTTTCCTGGAGGCAGACATTTGGTGAGATCAGCTCATGAGTTCAGCTGAAGGCCCAGAGTAACTTTTGCCTTTTTTAGAGGCCCAGAAGATTGGAAGCTCCCATAAACTTTAATGAGATACTTCTGCAAAACCATTAGTAGAAGCTGTTGAAAAACAGATTATAGCCATTTATGGGGACTCAAGAAACTCCAGCAGCTATTCACTCAACAAGAGCTGGCAAAGCAGCCTTCCCTTCAAATTTCATAATCCCCTTTGTCAAGAACTTCCTCCTTTCTCTTGTCAGGCTTGAATTAAATTTGCCCAGGATGGGCATATTTTCCTTCCCAAGCCAATTCTCCATGGACCAGCCTGGAGCTGGATTTAGCTAAGCAGGGAGCCTGGATCACCACCTGGGCACCGCGGTTCCCCAGGGAAAACCGCRATCCTCAGCAAAATGAGATCTCAGCTGGTGTGTCCCAAAGGGCGATGTTACAGGTGGCCTCCAGAAAGCCCAACTGCTCGGCAATTGGATCCTTTAAAACTGGTTTAGAGAGAACCCTAATCTGGTCAGAAGAGAGGCGGATATGGCTTTTGAACATATCGAATGCCTTTTTAATGCCGCTAATAAAACCTGGGGAAAGGGTAAATTTCTTAGCTGCTCGGCTCTCCTGTAAAAAAAAAAAAAAAAAAAAAGGCACAATACATCTCAGCCTTTCCCAGATAAGAGAGCAACTCTAGCGTGTCACCCTTCACCTTCAAGCTTTGTCTACAGGGCTGAGTCATTACTGCAGCTAATTAGAGACTTCAAGCTGATTATGAGGACTGCAATAAGTGGAGTTACAAAAGTCTCTGGGCCTGATACTACTTAATACAAAAGCCACTTTACACTGACCTGGCCTTAAAATACCCCAGGATGATGTAAAGTGCTCTTAGAGCAAATGGGATGAGTCCATCTGCATTTGGAGGGACCAGCACACATCACAGACCACCGGCATCCGAGGCTGATGGGACTCTCAAAGGCCCCATCTGCCCCCAAGTGAGATGCAAACATCTTTCTGGTCACAGAGAGATAGGTCTTTYACAACAAATAAAAATATTAATAAAAATATATTCAAGCAACTACCTGAAGACCTGACTGATATCGATCCAAAAAAGCAGAACAAAACCTTGCCGAGTCCATTTACGGGTGCCTCTAGAGGTATCTTAAGTAGTCAGTAAAATTCCCCTGTGGGTCAATTCTGCCAGCACTTTTGTGGATGGACTCTCCCTAAACTTTAGGCATATTTTAAACTYGATACAAACCTGAAAAGAAGAGCTCAACTTTTCCGTAACAGTGATACAGAGAAAGGAGAAGAGCTTCCTATGTTGTTTTAAAATAACTCAAAGCAATAGGTAAGAGYTCACTATCCACAAAACAACTTTTGAACCGAAAGCACCAGGGATGCATGATGGCCTTACGGCCTGGAGGTGACCATTTGGGGACAAGGTGGCCAGTTCACACCCCAAAGAGGGAACCACCCTCCCCAAAATGGAGAGGACCCTGCCCAGCCCCAGCAGCCCGAGAGCTGCTCCATCCCCGCCCGTAGGGTCCTCCCAGAAGCAGCCGGTGGTGCGTCCCAGGGCAGAGGACCACACACACAGAGCCATAATCTTGGCAGAGAAAGGAAGTTGCAAGGGGAAGCCTTAACTCTGGGCTAAGCACAGCTCCAAAAATATCACAATAGTCATGAGACCCATGACCCCCATCAGCTGGTGTAAGCTTACTGCCGTGGTGACATTTGGGTTACAGCATCATCAGTCACAGCTTTGAGTCAGCAAATAGATGCAGCCAAGGGTTTAGGTTTCACCGTGAGTAAAATAATGCAGGAAAAACGTTTTGCCGCCAAGCGTGCTCCATCCAACCTCAGCAGCTCCCCGAGCCTGCGGGGCGGAGAGGGAGGGAGGTAGCTCATGCGTTTGAACTCACGGGAGCGACACCTCTATTCACCGTAGGCACAGCAAGGTCCTGGGTACGCATAGGAGCTTACACAGAGAAGAAAAAAATACTACAGGTTCCCTCCCACTCACTTCCCAGGGGAGATCAGCCCTCTCATGTGCAGAGGCAGCGCTGCTGTACAAAGGTAACCTGTGATACGTAAAAAAAACGTGAAAATCCAGCCAAACCAGTATGCCCAGCTGGCAGTATCGGAGAGAACAGCTTGACCCTGGCTGGTGGAAACTGGGACTCCATCTCCTTCAGCCCAGACATCCTGCCCTTCCCCAGCACCAGCACTTCAGGCAAGGGGGAATGCAGAAAACCTCTGCAGTCACCTTTGCTCATCGGCAGATTAGAGATCTTAGGAAGGACCTTTCTCCTGCAATGGGAGGTTTTGCTGGGGAACGGTGTGGGATAACACAGTGGCAGCCCCACACCTAGTGGGTTAGTGGAGGGGATGGGATGGAATGAGCATGGATGCCTCCGTCAACAAAACTAGAGCTTGGATTGCTGCCACGGCTCTTTTAAGATAAACTATGGGTTAAGTAGGATGAAGAACTGGGAAGCAACCTGTTTCTGCATGGAGAAGAGATGCTTGTGTATAAATAAATATATGTATGTATGTACGTATACAAGCATTTTCTGATTTAAGGAAAAAAAACATGTCTGCATGGCTCTGCAATCTCATATTAAAACAAATAAAAAGAGGTAAAGTTGTCTTCATCTCCTGAAACCTTCCTGCTGCCCTCACCTGTCTAAATGTCTGATCCAGAAGAGATGCTGTGCCAGGATACAGAAAGGCAGAGCGGCGCAAAGGACTGGCACAGCTGGAGCTCAAAACACTTTTGGATCATGTCCTGATTGCAGCCAATATAAAAAAAGCACACCGACCGCCCTTCCCGCGATCATTTTGGTGGCATGCGATTTCTTACTTTCTCTCATTCTTCCCTCACTTTTCCTTCTAGGACTTCTTTCTGCAGAGATTTCCTACTCTTAACCTGCTTTTTCCCCAACCACTGTCTTCTGCCATGATGTTTTTTCCCCCGCTCTTTCCTTCTCTGTTTCCCCCAGGTAGCTCCATCCTTTTCAGCTGCAATTCCTCTTCCCTCTCTGTTTCCTCTGGAGCAGCTAGAAGGACCAGAGTCCGGAACCCATCCCTTGTCCCAGATGCAAGAGGAGCATTTTGGACCATGAGCAGCTTGAGGGGCACTTCCAGACGTGCTGTAGCTTTGCTATGAAGGCTGTCACCAGGAAGATGGACCTCAGCTCAGGACATCTGCTCCTCTGCTTTATAAGCAGCAGCCTGCTTGGCTTTCAACGCCAGCCCTGTTGGATGAGTGTGTGGGCTGTGGTCTTCATGTTTGCCACAGCTACAGTCCTCTGGGAAGCGCAATGTTTTTGGGAAGAGCAGAGAAGCCTCCTTTGTTGTCCTCGTGCTGGCTGGATTGCACCGCACAGAGCTACACCAGCTTGGGCAGCATGGCATCTGCAAGGTCAGAGAAATGCCAGAGCTGCAAAGTTGCCATCTAAATTCAAATCCACRCTTTTCCCATGCATGGGGTGCTGATTTGGGGTTTCTTCTAAAATAAGGACCCAGCTGCTCTTTTCTGATCCAGCTCCTCCAAAGCTCAGGGGGGTTTAGATCGTTTGGAGACTCTGCACCAAACCAAAACCAGAGACATCTAGCAACATGTGAGTTAGCAAGCAGAAAACATGGAAACAGAATGTAAAATATCAGGGCTGGATCTGCCACTGTTGTAAATCCTGCAGTTCTGCTGTAATTAAATCAGCAGCACAGGACATGGATCACCCATGACTTCATCCCAACCCTTCAGAGTGTCCCAAGTCCACAGCTTGGCTAGTGGCCTTCCTCAGAGGCAGCTTGGACACGAYTGGGGGGGGTAAAAGATAGTTTAAGAGTGTGGATACAACCGATTCTTTGCCAGTTGGCCCCCAGTGCTAAAAAAACATCTCAAATGCATGTTCCCAGCTTGGACAGGATGATTGTGAAGCTATGTCTAACCAAAGCCTTGAGAAARAGAGATACAGAAATATTCCGGCAGCTTCACATTTCCCAAGGGGAGGGGATGCGGGCTGCCAGCTCCCTCACCAAGAAAATATGTTTGCAGGAAGAACCGCTCTATCAGCCCAGTCTGGACCCAAAATCCCAGGAGGGAAAGGTCCAAAACCTCTACCCTGGCCTCACAGCCTCGTTTTACACCAGCAAGTGCCCTGCGTAGGTGACCAGGGATATTCCCGAGCGCAGGATCTTGATCCCCTCTGTGGGTAAATCATTAGCACAGCCCCAATAGTTTTGGCCAAGCCAACCAGCCCTATCCCAAACCATTCCCCAGCACCTCTTCTAGCTCTGCAATGGGCAAAGAGGTGTCTGAGCAGAGCGGGCATCTTGCATGCAGGAAAAGTCTTTGGTGCCTTTGGTGGAGGCACCTAAAGAGAAAGGCAGACTTGACCAGGACTGCCATAGAGAGAGGGACAGGCTTTAAAAATACTCACCTGCAAGTGCCAAGGTGGAGCAGAAGCAAAGTGAGAAAAGAGGCATTTTTCTCTCTAGCTCATTGGTAGGGCTTCAAGGGGAACTGGTTCACACATCCCATATGCACCAGGAGCCAGTGGGATACCAGGAGCCAAGCACTGCAGCATAATGCCTCCAAGAAACCCTTTTGCCTGGACTACAACCTGGAGCAGATATTTGCAGACCAGCAAACTCCCCCTCCCTGCCTGATATTTTTAGGGCCAAATAGCTCATTACTGCAAACGAGCTGCTGAGCTTACAGGTGGCTTGGTTTTGTATGTTCGCATCTGCTCCCGCAAGTGCACCAGCACCTGGCTGAGCCGCCGTGGAGCAGCTAGCATGGAGGAAAAYCGAGCAAAACACTGCCCTAATAAAACCTGTATATAGCAGAGCTGCCACTGTGAATGCACATAAATAATAGTAAACCAGCATGGAAAAAACATCTATGGTTGCTAGGCAAATTAATGTTCCAGGATAAACAGCAAATATAAATTAGCTCAGGGTGCACACATGGGAGCACAGCCTTTGTGGGGGCATGAGATGCTTAAGAGCTAAATGCCGGACAAGGCAGTAATGCTTGGTGGGAAGGGAAGTTAATGCCCTGTTGTTAGAAAAACTGGGCTGGGGAGGAGGGATGCTGGCTAGGGAGGAATTTGGCAGTGCATCGCTCCCATTAAATCTTTCCGGTAAGTGTTTTGGGGGGAACCCTGCCTTTTTTCAAACATGCAATAAGGTAATACTTTGTAATTCCTCGCACGCTGCTTTCCACATCTTCCAGGTCAATCCAGCGCTCCCATTTTGCTCTCCTGGAGCAGATCCTGGCCATGTCCCCCGTGGTGTTTTGAGGCCAAGCTGGTCACATGGCAAGATGGTCAAAAGGCACCGAAAATAGCAGGGGCTATTGAAAAGGCAGCTCTGTGCTGGGAAGGCTGCAGATGGACCTCAGGAAGGGAGGGAAAATTGCCTTACAATCCCTGCATTGATGGCACCACACGCTGAGTGTGCTTTTCATCGCTCACCGCTGAGGAGAGAGACGGGGAGGGTTATTGAGCCATTCTTCATCCCGGTCATGCCGGCTCCAGTGGTGTTGGTCTTCTTGTACCCCTTTCAGATGGGGAGGAAAAACCAATTCTGTGCTTTTTTTCCCCTTAAAAATACATCCTTGTTGGACTCGGCAGCATGCTAGGACTTCAGTGGAATATTTTCAGTGGCTGTGAGTCGTTCTGTGGTTAAATAATAAACACAGCAATAAAATACTAGTACATTTTCCTAGTACAGGAGACAGAGCGTCTGTTGTCATCAGTTCTTAAGAAGCGCTATTCTTATATGCAGTCCCTGTCCTCATTTTTTATCCCGTTGGCTGTTCCCCAAACATTTTATTGGGAGCAGATGCTAAATATATGTCATCAATTCTTGCCATATATTGTTCTTTTGATATTCAGCAGTTGTTGTCAACTTTTTGTGAAGTCTTATTTGAGAAATGAAAATTAGATGGTCAGTGCTATTAAGTTAAAGAGATTTCATTTCCTAATCCTCCGAACAAGGGTATAAGCAAGCAACTTTACTCATATGAGCAACTACTAGGACTGAACCTGTGTCCTGCGGTAAAAGTGAATCCTTTATAATTAATTCTGTCCGTAAGCATTTGCCATCTAAGTGTTAAATGGCATAACACAAGGAAAAAAGCTGTGAACACCAAGAGGAATTTAAGTTTTAAAATGCTATAGTTTTAAAACTCTTCATTGCCTTTCTGAATTGTACATTTCCTACCAATAATTCTACCAGGAATTTTTCCTGTTAAATACAATATTTTTTCCAAGATTGGCTTGTAAATCCAGACTATAATGAGACCCACTGAGAGATTTGCCATTTCCATGGGAAATTAGGAGGCTAAGCATGTCCAGATTTAGAAGTACCCACAGAAAACTGCAAGGGACACTAACCAAAGTCTGCTCCATAGAGGGGCACATCCAGCTTGTATTAAAGAACTGTGCTCTGCTACTGAGGAGCAGCAATTCCCGCAGAGGTAAATGAACCCGTCCATGGTGTCCCGGGTCCCAGTTCAACAACAGCATGTGTGTTTGGATATGCAAAGACGGAATTTGGCCTTCCACTACCATCACATGAAAAATGAATTTAATATTGTCAATGTAGTGATGCAAAACCCAGCTGGAGCGTGACTCGTGTTTAATTTTCCTAGTATAACTCAGCAAACCTCTATCCAAGAGGCTCCACGTGACTCTCTTCATTAAACTGTACAGCATGTACCAAGCCCTCTGTCTTTAAGATGACATTTCAAACCCCCATAGAGGAGGGACAGTTGTCAGGGCTGTGATTAAAATAGATCCTTGTTTGTTGGCGTGACTTTTACTCGGCTCCCAGGAGATGTGGCAGCAAGCCTTGCCACCTCTTCCAAAATAAGATATGCCCCAGACGGATGTGGACATAACATCCCGCTGGATGCCGACAGCTCCGAACCTGCTCTTGCTTGCAGCCATCCTAGTTGGGCTAGCGATCGCCTCCGACCACCTCTCCATCGTGCAGGCGTGAGGACACCGGGGCTGCATGCAGGAGTCTCAGATGGATTGGAAGAGCCCTTCTACCCACCAGGGAGCAAACCCAAAGATCTCCTGATACCACCTAAGGCAAAGCACGGTGGTTTTGCGGGAGAGCCGAGAGCAGTAATTTGAGGTCCTAAAGCTGCATTTGCTTGTGCTTACGCAGTTTAGTGATTTTGGGGGGGATTGCAAGGATTTGTAGGAAACTGATGCCCCTCGGGGGTTGATGCCCCATAGTACGTCCATCACTTTGCACAGCCCTGGCAGTGAACTGAGCCCTGGCTAAAAATAGGGCTGAGCCGGTGCGGCTGAGCCCACGTAAGMAGCTCTAATGCAACACCTGCTAATCGCTGGCTCCCGGGTGAGACAGGCATGCAAAGCTGCCCTGCCAGGGTGGGTTTCCAGAGGTAACGCTGGAAGAGAAACCATTTTCTGACGTCACTCTCTCAAACGGAGCAAAAGGGATAAGGGGGAGCAGCTGTGGCTGTGAGTCGGGTTAGACACCAAGACCTTGAAAGATGCTCACATGCTGGTAGAGGCAAACAAGAAAAGACAGGAGCTTTGCAGGGGGGAGTGAGACGATAAAATTGTTTTGTGACTTGTGAAAGTTCATCTTCTTGAAGAAGCCCTATAAGAAACTCCAGCAGCTATTCACTCAACGAGAGCTGGCAAAACAGCCTAAACCCCCAAAAGCAACATCCCATCCTGTGACCCCCCCTGTCACATGCCGCGGGGTGGCTTGTCCCTGGGCAGTAAGCTTAAAACACAGACTTCATTGCCACTTTCATCCAGACATGCCTTTTCACTGAATCTTACTCTGACTTTGGCAGCCCCTTGATAGGGATGTGATAGTTGCCACGACCGAGACCTCATGAGCTTGTAGTTGTCCGAGTGTCTCAAATCTCCTCTTTTTTATCTCGTCATGTATCCCAGCTGGTTCAAGAGCTTCCTTGGAAAAGGAACAAGCTACAGAAATACCCTCTCCTTTCTAACAACACACCTYCCACCTGTCGTCCCCTCCTTCTCTAAATCCTCAATAGTCAGGCCCAGTATTTTTGGCCGGGGTGCCAGCAGACGAGACCCGTGACTCGGCGGCACTTCTCCTCTGAAGGTGAGAGCTGACGAGGGCTGGGCGAATGCCAGCACTGGAAACCGAGGCCGGCTCAGCCCCGGCTGATCCACCTTTCCCAGATGGCCATGGATGACCATGTCTGCCCATCACCTGGCAGCCCTGCAGAGTGAAAGGCCAGATGAAATAAATACAAAGCAGCTTAAATATTGCTTTAGAAATGCGTTAGGTGGTTAGGATCGGTAGGTTTTCCGCTCTTTGTAACCAGAAAAATCCCTGGTTTGTCTTTGAGTTCAGCTCGATATCAAGTGGGGCTATTGCAGAAAAAGCAAAGCAAACTGCTTTTTAAAATGKTTTTTTTAATGACAACAGCTCCTAGGTTGACTCAGTTCATCTTATCAAAGGGAATTCGATAAGTTTAAGGTTTCGTCCTTRGTATCAGCGGGGCAGTGTGTACACACTATGAATGGAGGACCTGCTCCCTGGCTCCGGTTTCTGCCGTTGTGTGTGCCGGAGGGCTGGCAAAGCCCAGGAGATTAAATATTAACATTTATTGCAGTGCACCCACTTTGTTCTAGATCCAATGCAAGCTCTTTCTCCCAGGAATGCAGTGGTTATGGTAAGCTGAATGACGTGGGAGCTCAGTTATTATGCTCAGCACTGGTAGTGAATAAAGCCTTCAGTTAAGTTGATGCCGTACTCCCATTTTAGGTAGGGTGAATAGCTACATAAATAACATAACAACATCTAATCTATCCTTCCAGCTCTGATTTAACTCTTCGAGATTAATTTGTATGCTTTTTTTAATTACAGTTCTTCTTTTCTGCCTGCCCTATGACTGCTTGGGAAAAGTTGTTATGTGCCTTTGAATGAAACTATCCAGGGAGAGAGACCCAAACTATTCCTATCTCCACTGGTGGCATAATTTCACTTACAGTATTTATAATGTGCTTCACTAAAGCATCACTTGCAGTTTTATGTATAGCAAAGAAACCTTGGATCACCTGCAACACAGGGAGAGAAATTGTCAGTCACTTCTCAAATGAAGCAAATTTGGGATCAAGTCATAAAAAACAGAGGAGAAAGAAACACTTAAAAAGGGAGGGCTGCACTGACAATACTCAGCGCTGATAGATACTGGATGCAGTCATAGTTAAGGCCTTTCTATCTTCTTGATATTTCTCTGCTCTGTTAAAAATTGGTGACCGCTTCAAGAGCTCAAATTTAGTGGCGATTATACAGCTACACAAGGAGGATGCTAAAATAGTTACTGAGAGAGAACAATCAGAATAGGACTGTGCAAATTCACCTGCCAGCCCCATCGTATCTTCTGTGGCACAGCTAAACAGAGGTGGGTACGGTGTGGATTAATGACTTGCTTTCCCCCCCCCCCGCCCAAATGTAATAAATCTCTGAAAAACTGTGCTCGTGTACAAAAGCTAACACAAATGTGTTCACCCCAGGGAGTCTGGAAGGGAAACAGTAGTTTGGCCAAACAATTCATCTTTATAATATTGATTCCGTCAAAGCAGCATAAATGGAAGAAAAGCCTTTAAGTCTAAGTACCAAAGTGCTGCCTCCATTTGATATGATGAGCACGCGTTTTCGGGAAACGTGGTACCCTGGGAGCCGCCTGCTTTCCAGACTTCTGGCAGGTCAGCTCATGGGCTCGGATGAAACTGTTTAAATGACGGTGGCCTGAAAAATATCGCAGCCTTTAGCTTTTGCGTACCCAATTGCACAGCAGGATATGAGTCAGGAGAAAAGGTGAGGCATGTCCTGATTGCTCTGAGTTACTCAGGTGTTCAAGGACATGAGCTGTCTTAGAAAAGCACTGGTAGAAAATCGTGTGGGAGCAGCACGGATGGCCCAATGTTATTTTCTCCAGCTTGGACTCTTACCTCTCCTTGCATTGTCTTTTTGCTGCAGGTGGGGGTTCAGCTGAATTTCCAAGCAAGCCACAGCTCCAGGGGTTGCTGCAGGACACACCACGCATTCAGTCCTCGGAGAAGGAGCCGGCTGGCTGCTGCTCACCTTAGGCGCCGCTGCACACCCGGATGAAATTTGCCATTAGATATGCCTGGCTGACTGCTGAAACTATGCCCAGAAATGGAAGAAATTACTGTCCTCTGCCCCTCCAGACCCTCACCTTGAGCTGTGCTGGATCCCTGCTAGGTCCAGAGAGGGGTCCTGCTGTGGCAAGGTCTGGGTTGGGACAGGGTCAAGAGCCCGCTCCAGCATGGAGGGGCCCTACAGACCCCATGTGCTCCTGACTGAACCGAAAGAGTTGGCTCAGTGGTGATGAGAGGAACATCCTCTTTCATGGGTTTTTTGGAATATTTCATAAGCCGTGCCCCAGCTCTGCACCTAGGGTCATTTCCAAGCACAGGCTCTCCAGCTGTCGCTGCCTCGGTTTTGATTTTTGACCCGCATGATTTCCTCCTAAGCCTTTCCTGCAACCTCAGTTGCTGGCGTTTGCCCAGACTTCTTCAGGGCAGTAACAGAGTTGCCCGAGCAACATTTTTCCCTCTGTCTCTGCCCCCATGCTGTGACTCTAGTGGGGCAAGACAGCTCACCCCACCCCCCCACCCTCAGCCACGTTGGCTGCCATCTGTACTCTGCTTTTTTCCCATTTAATCTCATTTGCCTTGCCAACGCCAAAGCAAACACAGCAGAGGCGCCTTGCGGCACAGACACTTCTCCTGCAACGTGCTCTCGCAGCTGTCTCCTCGCGGCCTTTGCTGGAGCTTGGTGGTCCACCAGCTTCCTCCAAAGACGCGCCGGGCGTGACGGTGCTGCCACTCGTCTCACGCCTGCCCGAGCAGTGGGTTGGGTTGTAAGATGGATACCATCCACCCAACATCTTCACACGCCGACCTCTTCTCCGTCCTACTTCCACCTCCCACCGGCACCTTCTGTCCCGTCTCCTCACCTGCTTTCTCTTTACCACAGGGCTAATCCATCCTTCCTTCTTCATTGCCCTAAATTCTCTCATTTCTGCCCGTATTCCCCTTCTCCCACATTTGGTAGCTTTTGTGATTATCCCTCAGACCAGCCTGGCTCTCTTCCCGCTCCTCTCTTTTCCACTTAATCAGCTCCTCCTAAGTTGAGGTGACCTCCTTGTCCTCCCAGCCAGGTTGTCTTTCTACCAGAGTCACACGTATCCTTTTTGTGGCCCCTCTCTTTGGGGTTCAGCCACTGGTTTTGTGAGTTTCAGGCTACTGGTTCCTTTGACTCATCTGCTCGTTTTCTCCTGTCTCTTGAAATTCATACTGCTAATTACCATTCCTGACTATCATCTTCCTTCATGTTGCTTTCAAAAAGTAGGTTAATGTGTGCCAGAGTCAAAAACACACCTTTTGTTGAGAGAAAAAAACAGAAAAGCTCTTTTTGTTATTAAGCATACAAAAAAAAAAAAATTATTCTCAACCCATTCTAAAACAGAAAAAAAAACCACCAGATCTTTTATCTGAAGTAAACGGAAGATGATGGCACATGATGCAAAAAGAAAAGGAAGGGTGCTAAAACTGAAAATGAGGGATCTCATTACAGATAAGTTGGCTGGACATTACAGTGTCTACCTCTTGGACAGGCAAAAGGTATCTTAAGATGAAGCTCGTGAACTAAAAACTTGTCATGATGAAAAATACCTGGTGCTATCAATAGCATATAATGGACTGAAAATAAGGGTGAGAAGCAGCATTGATTTTCTGCCTGGCCCTACTTTTATCGAAGTCCATAACAAAACCCCAGTCAAAATCAATAGCAAAAGTGGTTGGGAAACCACAAGACAGCTTTGATCAGGTTGCATCTCTGTGGCTTTGATTTTCAGTTTCAGGTCACTCAAACTACGTTTCTTGACCTTTTTCAGTTCAACCTTCTTAAAAAAATAGCCAGGAGCCCCTTTGTGCCATGATACCCCAATGTTTACATTCCCAGAAAAATTTAAAAAAAAAAAAAGTCAGGGTAAACTTTGAGCAATCGCTTATTACTTCTTTTGCCACTCTTCTGTTTGTCTAACTGTGTGCCTGAGGATATACGTGGATGGATGGCTCTTTCGCAGTCACTTCCGTGACCGTTGCCTCCTGCCTCTGCGGCCCAGCAGCGCTGCCCACGTCACGGGCGGAGGAGCACCACGTAGGAGCACTGTGAGTCAGTCGACAATTTATTTGCTCAGGCATCACTCCCATTGTCAAGAGAAATTTTTCAGCTGGGTAGGTGTGGCCCTCATCACCTCCTTTGTGGACATACCAGGAACCAGATGGCTGATGACATGAAGAAAGACTGCGGCGTTTGCAATAAGGGTCCAGAACGTGGCAGCCCTTTTCTCACTGATGAAGTATTTGGGGATTTTATGATTGGTATTTTAGATGAAGATACATAGTAAGGTAAACTTTGTAGGCAATATTTCTGACATATTTTTTTTCCACAGAATTCAAGCAGTTTTTCCAAGATTCCCAAGATTATCTGTGTTGACGAATGTGTCAACGAAGCATATTGCTTGGGTGCTTCAAGAGGGACAAGTGTCAGCTCCCAGAGTTTTGGCGGTGTYATTGGTAGCTTGTAGCAAGACAGCCTGGGATTTGGAAGAGGAGCTGCAGTAACCCTTCAGCTGTGGGGTACCTCTGTCCTCCCTACAGCCGATACCAGAAGGCAGTTACCCTGCGTACACCGTCCAGCTCCCTGCATTCACCGAACACATCGTCAGCAATTTCCATGCCAAAGCCAAGATAAGAGGTTACTCCTCACTCATCGCATGGCCAAGGTCATTATCCAGGTTAAAAGACCTGGCTGAAAGACCAAGGACTCTCAGCGCAGGTTACTCTGAGCCATGTTTCAAAGCAGCTAGCTTGAGGTTTGGAGAGACCCTTCAGCAGATATTTTTCAGTCGGGTCTTTTCTTCTGTTGACTTCTTTAGTCTGGAAGGGAAAACAATCAGTGCTGAAGAGCATCAACATCAACCAAACCCTCTATTATATTTTAGAATAACAGCCTCATTCAGTTAATAGCAGTAAGGGTGGGAGGCCTGATAGTGAAGTGTAGAAGTGTAGAAATGTAAATGTAGAAACTCTGAGCCACCTTTTTTTTCCCCACTCACCAAAAAGAAATGAAATCTCTGGGGTTTTCTTCCATCATCAGAGGTTTCTCTGTGAACCAAAATGAAGCATTTTGTTTCCGTGCTCAGGTGAAAAGGAAAAGAAAGGAAAGGCTAGTTTCACATCACGGTAGTGCTTTCAGTTGTGTCTATCAAGTAGCTCAGAGCTTCACAAAGAGCTATTGCTTCTGCTGTCCTCTTTGCCTGAGAGGATTTGAACCGCTCAGGAAAATGCCCAGACTCCTGCATATTTTGGGACACAAAGGGAACTTCTCCTAATCTCACCCTGTAGAAATAATCATACAGCAGCAGGAACCGATACCCTCAACACCCATTTGCTGTAATCTCCATGAGGAGTTAAATAGCCTTACGCCACCCTTTTACTCTCTGGATCAAAAGACCAGGAACTAGGATGGAAATGTTCTGCACCAAAATGATCACTTTTTGTGAAGTTACTGTTTGGCCAAGAAGCAGCATTTCTCTAGATCGCTTCTCTGCCTCCACCTGTCAGGCACCCTGAGGCACCAGGGCAGTGGGAATAGAGGAGGACAAGGTAAATGGCACTTCTGTTTTCTCCTGCACCTACATTGCACCTACTCCAGTTAGGGATCCAATGGAGAGTGGGAAAGATTGGGTCTTTTTCTCCCCAAAGGAAAGGGGAGCACCGTTTCTACCATAAGCCAAAAAGTAAACATTCACTGTTTTTTTAAAAAAAAAAAAAAAAAAAAAGAAGAAGTAGTATGAAATATCAAGAGGGAGATCTTCATGTCCAGCACAGCAGGGTTGTGTCTTCTCCTGTGGCTTCCCTCCAAGTCCTTCCCAAGCCTGTGCAGCTGCCCTGTGGGGACACCTCGTGGTTCAAGTGGCACCTTTGGTTTGGGTGCTGGTGGCTGGCTTAGGGAAACAACACCTCCTCATTGGCACTATGATCTGTGCAAAATATTTTAACTGCCAGTGTGCCAGCTGGGAGGTGAAACATGAAGTCAAATTTGGAGGTGGGAGCTAAAGGGGACAAGTCTAATCTATGATTTCCATCAAATACCCACTCTTCTCCTAATGATTTTTTTAGCAGCTTTTAGTGCCCATTTCAGACAAAACCCAAAATGTTGCATGAGAGATTTAGTCTCCCTGAGTATTAATCACTTTCAGATCAAACCAACAGCCAGTAGATTGAGGAAGTGATGTTTTCCCTTTACTTGGCACTTGTTAGCCCGCATCTGGATACTGCATCCAGTTTTGAGGCCCCCAGTACAACAGTGATGTCGATAAACTGGAGAGAGCTCAGAGGAGACCACCAAGATGGTGTACGAGGAGAAGCTGAGGGACTGAGGGTTGTTCAGCTTGGAGAACAGGACGCTTCAGGGGAACCTAAATGTGGTCTTCCAACACCTACAAGGAGGTTGCCGAGAAGACAGAGACAGGCTCTTCACACTGCTGCCGAGCAGATGAGAGATTACGGACATGAATTGAAAGAGGGGAGTTTCTCACTAGGTATTAGAGGAAAAAAATCACAATGAGGTTAAGTAAGTACCAGAGCAGGTTGCCCAGATAGGCTGTCCAGTGTCCATCCTTGGTGTCAAGACCTGACAGGGTAAAGCCCTGAGCAACCTGGTCCGATCTTTCTGTCAGCCTTGCTCTGAGCAGGGGTTAGACAAGGGACCTCCCAAGGTCCCTCTGAACATGGGTGATTTATAGCTACACGGCAAATGGGCCCAGTGCTGGGTAATAAGGCCACGAACCCATTCTTTTCAAATTCCTGAGGTTTTAAAACACACATCTTTGAGAAATGGGCAATTAGGCCAGAAATAATCAAAACCAGACCAGGACATGGGCTCTTCACTGATGGAAATTTGAAAAGGAAGTTAATTACTCCTACACCTGTCTGTTAGGCACTGAGGGGAAAAAGTTATTTTTGCTTTCTTTTCCCCTTGCTGCATGTGTTTAAAACTCCTGCCCAGCTTGAAGCTATCCCAGAGCTCATTTTGTCCTTCTAGAACAACCCTTGGTATTCTCCCTGCACAACACATTCCCTTTCTTCAAGAGTTTGCAGGAGACACTAGTCCCTCCGGCACCAGCAATGCATGTGCATGTCTATATAGAAATTTTTCCTCTCCTGGAGCTGTGCCTGCCATGTGTTTGTGAAAAAGGCTGGCCTCTAACACAGAAAAGTCCTGCTCCTAACAGCGGACTTTTGCTTTCCTGAGACGGTAGCAGCAACAGGAGCCATGTTCTGCAGTAATGTCCTGTCTCTGTAAAATACCCGATAGCAATGGCACAAGCGTTTGTTGCTGGCTGGCTGTGGGCAGGGGTATGATACAATYAGGATGAAGACCTGTGAAAGACTCACTGTTGTCATGCTGAGTATGAAGAAAAGGTTGGGATGACCTACAGGAAAGAAAACTTGTTTATTTTTTATACTGGAGAGAGGTGACATTCTGGCACCAGAATATTCATTTCTGGTGCGTTTGTCATGCTGGCCTCCTTGTGGAAAGCCCATCTGTCCAAACTCTTCTCGCTGCTTTCTTTAGCATGAGAGAGAATAATCATCTGGGACCACGCGTTGTTTTTATGAGATGTCTCTGCTCCCTGCACAAAACCTCTTTAACTACAAAGCCTTCACAGGCATTTTTCTCATGGGCATAACATTGCATGATCAAGTCAGGTGCAGTGTGAATCTCCTTACTGGCTTCACAGAGGACAAACGGGTCCAAGGCAGATCCCAAGTGTCTGATGAACCTTGGCCTGAGTCAACTAGAAGTGCAGTCTGTGATCAACCAAGGCATTAAGGGACCGTCATGCTCATAAACTAATCTTCTGATGATGGGAACGAGAGTAGTCCGCCCACACATCCGCAGCTGATCTGCTGTACGCATCAAGAGCATCACCGCTAGTTGAGGAGGTGGCCCAGCCACGTGACGTACATGTAAACTCAGCCTTTGCAGGAGAGGTCACTTTCCCTCTCTCCGCACGACCTCAAGGTCTTTCTGTTCCTGTTGTTTCTTCCTTGAAGATTTACATTTGCGTTTTTATTAAACCAAGTTATTTATTTGGAAAAAACAAGGATTTCTTCTTTCTGTGAAGACCTGTGTGCCTAACAGAGTCTGATTTTCCCAAATGCATCACTGGGTATAATAGAAGATGTTGTCCCTCCCTACAGATTTTGCTTTGCCTACAGACTTAGATACTGCCTGGACATCCAAACAGAAAAATAGCTACTATTTTTGTCATTGTTTACGTTGGTTCTTATGCATGTTTGTAATGCATAAATAATTTAACTGAGTGCTCCTACAGGAACATCCAGGAATTGCCTCCTCACCAAGGTGACCAGGTGGCCTCACGGCAAGAAAGGCTCAGAAAAGGCAAAAGCAGGGTACAACGAGGACTAGCTTCCCTCCCGTGCTGTAAAGCATCTTGTGCCTTTTCTGCTCAATGAAAACAATCTCCAGCAGATACGCAGTGAAGGAGAAAGGACAAGGAGCTTGYCTGCATCTTGGGCCTCACCACCCTCCCATGTTACTCTTGCTTTTTGCCACTTTCTCTTATTGTGGGCATGACAACAGGACAGGTCACCATGTTCAGCGCAAAGACCAGGTGGCAACACACCCACGTCAGTGTATCACCGGGCAGGTGTCTCACCATGGCTGGACCACGGGGTTCCCCACTCCACGTGCACCCCAGTGCAGAAGCTGCCGGCTTCCCGACCTCAGCACGTGGGTGCTCTCCATTTTCCTCCTGGTTTGTTCCTAGAAACTCTTCAAGCAAATTGGCTGTTTGACCTTCACCATTAGCACAATGCTTTTGTGGTAGAGGTACAATCAGTGTGAGGACCTGGAGGTCAACAGCATGGTGCAGCTAAAAACCATAGATTTCAAGTCTTTGTCCATTACATCCAACCTGACAGTGTCCTCTCCACTCAAAGCAACTTCCAGCATTTCTAGCTTAGTTAAATAAATCATCAAGGTGCTTGCATGACTGTCTCCATGCACATTCGAACAGAGTGACACGTGCACCACAACAGTGCAGGCACGCAGCTGGAAACCATGAGGCTCCTTCTTCTACACCTCCCATGTCCTGCAGACCTTTAGGGTCCCTTGCAGCCCTGCGAAGTTGCCACAAGTTGCCAGCAAGCTAGGAAACCTCCATGGGATTAGTAGAGGACATGATTTCTTCTGATCTACTGCTCACCAGCTGAAAGGAGGGAAACTGAAGAGGGATGGAGGAACAAAAAGAGGGGTGCAGGTCAATTCGCTGAGCCCACCTCCCCACATGAGAAAGTGGCACCTAAGAAAGTGGACGAAATGTGGAAGGAGCCGGATCCAGGCACGCTGGCCAAAGCAACACCCCGTTCAAGTGGCAAAGCCCTCAAGATGACTCAAAAGCAGGGAGCAAGGAATGACACCACCCAAGTGAGTCCCAGGATGCCAGCAAGGATCTAGAGGGAGAAACTTGGTCTTTGTTAACTCAGATAACTCTGCTGGCGTACAGTGCAGAAGACCCGGGTGCCAGACCCACACATGTGGTAAGCAATGTAGTAACAGAGCCAGGAGCGTGTGTGGGATGACTGAAAGACAAACAGACAGACGGCACCCTGCTATTAGAGAAAACAAAGCTCTGAGAGTGAGACCTTGGGAATCTGAYTGAGAGCAAAGGGATGGGAGGCTGGGGGGGGAGGAAGAAAGCCTTGAAAAAGCCATCCTGATGTGCTGCTTTCCCAAGGGGCTGCAAATCAAAGAGGATTTCTTCTCAGCAGAAGGAGGTCTAGTGGACAGCCAGCTCCTCATACAAAACTGATAACAGCACGCCAGGAAAGCCTTCCCTTCCCAGGGGGTGAGGCAAAGGCAACCCCAGCAAGTGACACTTTGTGCAAAATTTTCTATTTTCCTAAGCAGAGAAGATGAACGTGAGCAAAATGTGTGGACTTCTACCACTATTTGCAGGTAAATAGGTGATTCTCTTTCATTACAAGATGCTACAGACTAGAAAATAGGGGAAACTTTGCATGCTGCAGTTGCGGTGAAAATGTTCATTCAGATAACCACGAACCAGCTCCATCAAACAGGACTCATGATGACGATCTTGCTTGAATGCTGCCAAAAGTCATCTGATACACAGATACACTCATATACATGTATACATATATACATATCTGCTCATATGCTTACACAATCTCAGCAGTGTTGCTGGTAGGCAACCCCAGGAGCTGGCGTGGGAGGAAGAAACGAGCAGGTAATTAATTATTCAACAATCATTGTACACCCAAAACTCTCCGAGAGCTGATAGCTAAGCCTGGGCAGCCCTGGAGGCTTTTGCTGTCTGCCCCACACCTCCTCCAAGGGCGGCCAGCTCCATTCACAGGTTGGCCACTGCAGTTTAGTCTGCATTTTAGTGCAAACCTGCCTTAATTGGCCAAGTGGGCAAGAGAATTAGGAAGCTCCAACACAAGCAGAAAACAGATGAAAAGAGCGGGGATAAGATCCTGAAGTGGCACAGCTTAGTCTACCAGTCTGGCCTAGGCACTAGCCACGGCTGCAAGAGCCCAAAGATGGCAAGGCGCAGCTGCTGTGTCACCCTGCTCGGACATCTGGCCCATCTCAGGCTTGTTAATAAACACATTAAGCAGGCTAGGAAGAACATTTTGGTTTTTAATATTTTATTAGCAACTTATTTTATTATTTTATGATTTTAATATATTTTAATATTATTTTATATTTTGTTAGGGCGTGCTCTGCTCTGTCAGATGGGACTAGTCACGGCAGGGCTTTGCCAAGGACTTCAGTTGCCTTCCCCTGCTCTGAGCAGGCAGATTGGCAGGGCAAAGGCAGGAGCAGCAAAACACCCTCAGATATCATCCAGCCCCACCATCCCATGTTTTGTACTTCATACCTCCATTTAACCCTCACCCTCTCTGCCCAGTAYGACACTGGTCCCCAGGAGATGTATAATGTGGTCCGTTCACTCACAGATCAACTGTCAAAACCTCAGAGACCTTTAAGCATCGGTGTCCCCACAGTCGTGGCAACAGGTTTGCCTAAATTCTGCTGCCAGGCATAAACTGGAGCAGTTCAGCTGATTCAGCCTCAGTGAAGGGCACGTGTGCCTGGGAGACGGTGAAATAGGTTTCCTTCTTTTGCCCCACCGTGGCAAAGGGGGATATAAAAAAGGGAGGAAGGGATGGCATTTTGTAAACTTCTCGTTGTACGTGGAAAGACGGCAGAGGCAGACATCGGTTCTGCTCTACAGAAGGACAACATCCTCTTCACGGCACAGCACACAACTGCAGGAGTGCTGGGAAGGTATCCACATACGCTGTGCTAGACAGAGATGAAGAAACAGAAATAGGCACAAACATGCTATAATTACACATTTGAGTGAACAATTGGCTGCTGACAAGCAAGATGACAAAGCCTTGTTGTATTTTTGTAATAGAAAGCTCATGCAAAAATTCAGAAATATTGCTACAGAGCTCTTTCCCCTTCWGGAAGCTTGTGATAATCTGGCAGAATAAGATCCTAATCTTTTTTTTTAGGTATTCACCTGGATTTGTTGTAGGGAGTACATAAATTTCAGATGGATTCTGCATGGACATCAGATACGGGATTTAAATCAGAATAAATACAGGATGCATACGTGACAGAAGCCTTCCTAGGGAAATTGTAAGTGGCTGAGTTAGAAACCCCAAAACTTTCAGGTGCTCCACCATGCCCTTAAACAGCAGCGCTTGGCCACTGCCCCCTCCTGCCGGCCAGGGCGGGTGATTCCCATTAACACCAGTCCAACACTGCAGTGGAGGCTGGGATGGCGCTGGGGAGGTGCTGCCAGGGCTTCAGTTACGGGGAGTTGGTTTGTAGCAGCTGAGACCAAACGGTTCCTCAGATTTTACTGTTACCAGCCTGAGCACTAAAGAGAAACTTAATTTATCCCACGTCCAGTTTTGCAACGATGCAGCTAGACAGGGGTACGGCTTACATGGAGCCTGTATTAATTATTTCTCTATTTGTGCAACGTGCAGATGAATCGCCCAGCACTTGCCAAAAAAGCCAACCTCGTCTCCTGTGGCTTTGCAGAGCGAAATGGGAATGGCTGGTAACCCTCCGGCCGGCACCCCCCATCCTCCAGGTATTTCCATTCAGCAGTGTCACAAGCCCAAAACCCGCAGAGGTGGCCTCTGGCCGGTCTCCACGCAGCTCATCTCCTCCATCTCCCCGCAGGAAGGCAGAGCTTTGAGGGAGGCTCTCGCTGTTTCTCAGAGGAGGCAGATGTTTATCATGGAGCTGGATGCTCTGCTCTGCAGGCATCAACACCGGCACCACTACCAGTCCACACTAARGAGATGTTACCAAACAGCATTTGGGTTTCTTGTGATAAGGTATTTCACAATGAGGAGTGTTGCTAGTCTTTAAGTTTTCACCTTAAAAGTCCACAAAAGTAGCATAGCCACCCTCACCTGTATTTAACTTCTCTGGTTAGGAGAACAAACAGGTGGTTTGCTTGTTGATTAAGAGGTGGCTGAGCTTTCCTGCTCCGCTAGCCTCTCACGCCAGCGTCTCCTGGTGCACGGCCACCCTGTCTTCTCCAAAGTGCTTGAAGGGAAACTCTGACCGTGCCCTTAATTGCATCCTCCAGACGGTGCTTTCAACTCATTTTGCAAATATCAGCTAAAAAAATCTGAGGGGCAAAGATGGGTTATCTGGCTGCTGTTGGCCAGGATGTCTTCTGCAGAGCCAGCAGCAGAACTCATTTCCTGAATTTATAACTTGATCTCAAGTGCTATTCCCGCTTGGGAATGGGAGAGAGGGTCACTGGTAGGGGTAACGCCAAGCGTTTAACACAACGTGTGTCTGGAGTTTATTCTCCTTGCCAAGGAGAAGCCACCTTTCGTCTAGATGTGTCCTTGGTTGGATGGAGGCAGGTGTCCACCCCAGTGGGGACGAGGGCTAGCTGATACCTTCTCTCTCCTGTCCAAGAGTTTCCTGGGCCTCCAGCCTTGTAACTGCAGAATTGGAAGAAGATTTGTCTGTTTTCTCTTGGTCAAGTATTTAAATCCTCCAGGCTCACAGGTTGAGGGGAAAAAAATCCTCCCAGTGTGACTCCCTCTCTACTAGCTCCATCTGGAGGCTCCAAAAAAACTTGCGTTGTAAAGTTCGGTGGGTTTTTTTTATTTATTTATCTATTTATTTAGGATTTAAGGCTGTCTTGGCATTGAAAACCACTAATGCCAAAAAGCATCGAGGCAGAGGCAGCTATGGGTACAGAAAGCTGTCTCTGCTGCTGTCTGACCTGCTAAGCAGAGCCAGAAGCACTATTTACCATTCAGATCAAGGACCCACGTAAAAAATACTTCACTTGACAGTATCCTGGGATAAATACCAGCATCGCAGATTATTCTTATAGTTAAGTCCCACCGGAGATACATACACTGCCCTCTTCCAAGGGAGGAGTTGCATAGGACAATCCTGGTGTGCACACTTGACAGCTCAAGGTGAAGAAAGCCTCTCCAAAGCTTCTTGCTCCACAAGTCTAAGAGTAACTAGGTGCGGAGGGAAAGGGGCATGCCAGACCAGAGGAGAGCAGGACATGAAGCCTCTCCAAGGTCTCCTTTTCTCCAAGGTTTTCCTGCTTAGGAACAACCTGCACAAAGACCCACAGCCCTTGGAGCTGCGCTTCCCACTCTTTGCTCCCTCTCTGCCACCGCTGGTGAGACAGCGATCCCAAGAAGCTGCAATTGCTTCTCCACCAACAGGCCTGGGTAAAACTACTTGGCACTAACAATGTCATTTGCAGGCTTAAGATGCATCGTGATTGTTGGCCAGTGATGGTCTAGGGAGAGAGATACAAAGAGAGAATTAGGGAGGGACCTCCTGTTAAGGGATAATAATTTTGAATGAGATCATTATCCCAAAAGCTGGATGCGACTACCCAGCCAGAGCAGCACCAAAGTGATATTTAATGTACCCAGGGTGCTCCGAAGTCAGATGTCATCTTGCCTGATGTCCATGAAGCGTGAAGGCAGGACGTTGCCAAATCTGTTTTTTACTCCTCCAACTGATAACAAGCCCACGCTGGAAGCTCTTGTCAAATCAAGCTGCTGCTCTTGAACTCTGAGTCTGCAAACGGCTGGGTGGTGATATGTCTGTTAGTTTTAACTATTTCAGGAAACAATCTGCCCTTTTTCAGTCATGAAACCCATGACAGGCCTGATGGCAAAATTTGGATGTGGCAAAATCCCATCTTGAAATCATCCAAACCTGTCTTCCTTATCTTTCCCTATAATGTCGTAATTACGGTGTGTTATCAGGAATGGCACCTCTCTCCGTGGCTACCTGACCCTTGTTCCAACGCTAACTGCAAGCTGTCCCCTGCTGACCTCCTGCCCCTCCTCGTGGGACTCGGGCTTTCGGCTTGATGGCAAAGTTGGTTGCTGCTTGGGTCATGCTGGAACCGCTACTTCTTTGTACAGCTGCTAYCCAGTTATCAGCCCAAAGACGTGCTCCCCTCCTGGGACCCTCACCTCAAGTACACAGGAATCACTGGAACAAGCGTATAACTGTGAGATGAGCACCTTCCGATGGATAAAGTAGAAACTTTGCAGACTCTCATATTTTGTTTCCTATTGAGCTGTTTTCCCCGGTTTTCAGCCCCAGTAGACCTGTGCATTTTCACTCGTCTAACATGTGCTGCCCTTCTCCATCCTCAATCCATTCGGGAATGATGGGCGTTGCTAATACACATCCCCATGTCCCTGTGGGATATATGCACAACACAGCCATGCCCGGCCATGGCTTATATTTACTTTGGAGTCAATCTACCTTTTAATATCAGAAAGAAATGTTAACATTGCCTTTTAGGAAGGTTTTTTTTTAAACTTAGAAAACATAGAGATCCTTTGAGGGGTTAATTCTCTCCTACAACCTCTTCACTGAGGAATAAACCTCATTCTTCCCCATCTTCCTTGGCTCTTCGTCTTTTTGGACTCCTTCTGAGTTTAGCTTCAGGGAGCTCTTCTAGGAAGAACCTGTCTTTGAGAAGGTGGTTTTTTCCCCCCAGATCTGGAGGTCTGAGTGGGAATTAGCACCACGTGCCCACGTTCGTGGTGCTGAGGAAGTGGCACATCCTCTGTTTAAAATCCTGCTGAACAGCAAGCTTACCTCGGGGGCTTGCGTTCAAGCCCGTTGGCGTAAGCGGCTCACGCTGTGCTCTCCTCAGTCAGGCATCCTCACATATAAAAAGCGCATCTGTTGTCAGCTCAGCGTGCAGAAGAGATTTAGCTAAAAATACTTATTACTCTTTCCTTCAAGCAGAAAGCCCAAATGTTGTCTCTCTTCCCCTCCTAAGAGCGTGCAAGCGCAAAGGTATGGTCAGAGCTTCCTATTGACACTTTTCCCAACCAGGAGAAACACCACCGTCTGCAGGAGAGACTTTGCTGGGCTTGCCACACGAGGCAGCATTTGCTGTGGCTCTCAAAACTTGCAGCTTGCTGTATTTGGTTTCTTATAAAACCAGTTTGCAGCCGGAGAATTAAGTCTCCATCAGCGGGCTTTCAGCAGGGGTTCAAATTGCTCCTGAAACAACTCCCACGCTGGTTTCTTAGTGGCTTCCTAAATCTGTCTTGAGCTTTGAAAGGATTCTGTTCCCACTGGCTTAGGAAATAATCATGTAATAATTTTTTTTCATTAGGGTCACATCAGCCAAGGTGTATTGTTGGTCTCATTTTAAAACAACTCAAGCTGCCTGTGTTTGTTCAGTAACACTTGTGAATGAGAAAGCAAAACTGAATGTATRAATATAATCCGTGAAAATTCACAACGGGGGGCTACACTGGATCTCTAGAAAGCACAACTCTGTGGCTTTACAAATGCTGATTTGATTTAAAAAATGGAGCTCAAAGCTTAGCAAACTGAAATTTATATTTTCTCAACCTTTGACTTAGCCTGGGTATTTTGCCTTTGCATGTGTATGCGTGCAGTGCTGCTGCTGAGAACCCCAATGCTAAAGGATGCACAACTCAGCYACTGGCTAGCAGCTCCGTGAAGCCGACCTGAGCTGCTGGGCTGGAATTACCCGCTCAGGTATGTCCTGGCTCTGGTACTGCTGATAACAAATGAAAGCTCACTTTCATCCCAAGTATTATTAGTTGCCTGCTACAATAAAATCTTGCATGGTTGATCTGTGCAGCTTAATGATAGCCATGAAGGTCTAGGCTTGTAAGGACAGCCAAGTGGCTCCTTTGAACTCCAGAGAGGTTTTTCATCATGGTCTGATCAGGGGAGCGTGTGTGTGTGCGCGTATGGATGCACACAATGTATGTATTAGTGCCATCTGCCGGGAAGGCAGCGGCCACCTCTTCCCTCTGCCGAGCTGCTCTGTCCCGGCTTTGCTCTTCAGCCGTGGTATGGAGGGTAAAGAGAGGGACCAGGTACTGCGGGAGCAGGATAGCCTGAATTCAGGGCTTTTGGCCATGGAGAGAAACGGAGTCGTTATGGTGTGAAGTCAACACGACTGAGAAGTCCTGAGTGGCCGCAGATTTGTTCATGCACTGTATTTCGTCAGGAGTCAACAAACACTCAGAGCCTCGAATATGAGTTGGCTTGTGTTGTGGTTTAACCCCAGCCAGCAACTAAGCCCAACACAGCCGCTTGCTCACTCCCCCTCGGTGGGATGGGGGAGAGAATCGGACAGGTAAAAGTGACAAAACTCGTGGTTTGAGATAAAGATAGTTTAATATGTAAAGCAAAAGCTGCACATGCAAGCAAAGCAAGACAAGGAATTCATTCACTCCTTCCCATCKGCAGGCAGGTGTTCAGCCATCTCCAGGAAAGCAGGGCTCCATCACGCGTAATGGTGACTTGGGAAGACAAACGCCATCACTCCGAATGTCCCCCCGTTCCTTCTTCTTCCCCGAGCTTTTATTGCTGAGCATGACATCATATGGTATGGAATATCCCTTTGGTCAGTTGGGGTCAGCTGTCCCGGCTGTGTCCCCTCCCAGCTTCTTGTGC
>JAYKAV010000123.1:2189953-2376411 GCA_035582835.1 Phoebastria nigripes
GCCTTGACTCTGTGTAAGCACTGCTCAGCAATAACTAAAACATCCCTGTATTACCAACACTGTTTCCAGCACAAATCCAAAACATAGCCCCATACTAGCCACTATGAAGAAAATCAACTCTATCCCAGCCAAAACCAGCACATTCTCCACCCCTTATTCCATACCATTTACATCATGCTCAGGTCCCACACTATCCAATACATCCTCATCAACCACCCCCCTTCCCGTCCTTTGATATAATACACAGATACTATTCCCTTAGTCTATGGACCACGCCTGTAAAAAGTCCATAAAATGTAGTGTCCACAGATGTCCACAAAATGTCCACTGAGTTCATTTAGTCCATAACTTTGGGCTCCATCTGTTATGGTGGTCACTCATGATAAGAGAGGTCGTGTGTTGTGTGGAGTTCTTGGGCACCAAAGCCAGCTCGGGTTGGGTCATTGCTAATGCACTTGCACTGCTTCTTGTAAGGCTTGTCCTCCATTGGTTCGGGTGGTTCCTGCTATAGTAATTCCTATAACATGCAACTCAAATCATGGGCTACAACAATTTAAAGGTATATCCATTACAATCTCCACCCCTGGTGCCTTTGGGCCAGACCATAGGGTTTAACATTGCAATGAACTCCTCCCCTTGCCCCTGCTCCAGCTTGGACTTACCCACAGACTGCAGTCCCTTAGGGGTGTATCTGCTCCACCTGGAGCCCTATCTATCAGCCACAGTCTCTCCAGGGGTAAACCTGCTGTTGCTTTGAGATGCATCTGTTCCAGCATGACCTTCTCCATGGGTCACAATGCCTTCAGAGATATACCTGCTCCAGCATGGCCTTACCCACAGCCGCAGTCCCTTTTGGAGTGAACCTGCTCCAACATGGCCTCACCCATGGCTACAGTCCCTCCAGGGGTGTACCTGCTCTGTCATGGGCTTATCCATGGCCTCACGCTTTGAGGTGCTCCAGCATGACCTCATGCACAGCCACTGATGCTTCACGGTGTACCTGCTGCAGCATGGACTTATTCCACAGCCACAGATGCTTCGAGGTGTACCTTCTCCTGTGTGGACTTATCCTTGGGCCGCAATCCCTTCAGAGGTATACCTGCTGCGGCACGGGCATAACCACGGCCACAGACGCTTTGAGTTATACCTGCTCTGGTGTGGACTTATCCACGGCCACAGACGCTTCGGGGTGTCCTGCTCCCACGTGGACTCATCCACAGGTCACAGTCCCTTCGACTCGAGTTCACACTGGAGTTCCAGCCTGTCCAGTRCAGCAGCACAGAAACAGCAGCRATGCCCTGGCCRTCTGCCAGCCCAGGCGCATCSCCATGGCTGTTATCAGAATGTTCCCAGGCACGGCACAGTAAGATGATCAGCAGTACAGCAGTACAGCAAGCAGCGAAAGCAAAAAGCAGCCACTAACGAGCRCGAGACTCTAATATACAGTGAGGCAAGCAAGCCCCATGGCAAGCACAGGAGCCTGCCGATTAATAGCTAAACAGCAATAACAGCTATAAATTCGATCTAGCACATTCCAATCAAATCTGTCATTATCTTGAACCCTTCGAGCCCCACACTGGGCGCCAAAAAGGACTGTCGTGGTTTAACCCCAGCCAGCAACTAAGCCCAACACAGCCGCTCGCTCACTCCCCCCCCCCCGGTGGGATGGGGGAGAGAATTGGAAGGGTAAAAGTGACAAAACTCATGGGTTAGGATAAAGACAGTTTAATAGGTAAAGCAAAAGCTGTGCGCACAAGCAAAGCAAAACAAGGAATTCATTCACTCCTTCCCATCGGCAGGCAGGTGTTCAGCCGTCTCCAGGAAAGCAGGGCTCCATCACGCGTAATGGTKACTTGGGAAGACAAACGCCATCACTCCGAACGTCCCCCCATTCCTTCTTCTTCCCCCAGTTTTTATTGCTGAGCATGACATCATATGATATGGAATATCCCTTTGGTCAGTTGGGGTCAGCTGTCCCGGCTGTGTCCCCTCCCAGCTTCTTGTGCCCCCCCAGCCTGCTTGCTGGTGGGGTGGGGTGAGAAGCAGCAAAGGCCTTGACTCTGTGTAAGCACTGCTCAGCAATAACTAAAACATCCCTGTATTATCAACACTGTTTCCAGCACAAATCCAAAACATAGCCCCATACCAGCTACTATGAAGAAAATCAACTCTATCCCAGCTAAAACCAGCACAGCTTGAGTTGAGCTTTTAATGCATTTAAGCAACAAATCACTCCCGGGTGTATGACGACTATGTTTTTTGAGAGAAAGCAGGCAAAGGTCTCTGTGCAAACCCTTTGTCATTTAGCTACAAACCACTTGATGACTGTGGTTAGCAGACTCAGAAAAAGAAAAGCATCTGTGCAATTAAATTTTTAGTAATAAATTAATATGCGCAATAAAAGATTCTGTAAAACCAAAACAATGGGCTTATTTCTGGCTAAGCTGAAGACTGCATCTCTATCTAAAATTATTTACCTGCAGTTACAGTATTTTATTTTAAGCAGCTGACTGCTCAGCCTCTGTTCTGATACAATAGCATTTGTCATGCTCCTCTGCAAAGCTGCCACTTAAAAAGTTGTTGGAATGTTTTTAAAAAAAACCTTGGTATTTGAGCACAAAATACCAGCATTTTCAGTTGCAAATAGTTATATTTACATAAATTCTTCTTTCATTTCAACTGAGCTGTAGTTATCCTCTAGGATTTGCTATTTGGAATGCAAAATGTGTCTACAAATGTAAAAAAGTCCCCAAACCACAGGAAATGGTGGGGGTGGAGGGGGGAGGGGGGTATAAGAAAAAAAGACATAATCCTAATAAACTCTTCCAGGACAACTTTCCTCTGTTTTGTAAATCATGCTGCATCTGTTTTACTTGCCAGAGAAGTTCTCTTGTCTTCCCTTGTGCAAGGTGAGATTCAAATCCTATTGATTTGATATGACATGATGCCTTATAGATACACCCAGGGTGCAAATGTCTGTGGTGAGCATCAGCATAATGTTGATTTAGATTCATTTGTAAGAGCTAGAGTTTCCAGCTTCACCTGCAGTCACTGTAAAAAATAGCAGGAATAGCTGCAGTAGGAGAACGACAACACAAGACAAACTTGAAATCAATTTTTTGTTCATTTGGGGAAAAGCTTTATTTCTTCTCTCCCTCATAAGAATTCTTGCTGGGAATGGAAAGCTGTCAGGAAAGCAGAGAGATCAGCTTAGCAGCCTGCCTTGTACAGCTTTCACTAGCACGAAGGGAGGATTTGGGATCCACGTCTTCCAGGCGCTCCGTGACAAAGCAAGCCAGTCACGCTCAACAGTTTCCAGTCTTCCCTGGGAGCCTTTCTGGTGACACACAGACTCAGCCAGGAGCCCTAACGTTCTCAGCTGCTCCATCTAGAAACCTTCCAGAAGTGGATCTGACAATTCAAATCTTAATTTCCCCCAGGATTCATTTGCAAAGAATGCTTGTATGTACTCATTTGGGAGTTGCTGTTTGAAGTCCTAACTTTTGTTCTCTTGGGGAAGTAATCAGCGAGTAAAAATTGAATGTGAAATTCCTTCCTACACAGAAAGTATTTACTGAAAATACGCTCATCACTAACTGAAGAATAACTTCCGGTACTTATGTATTTTAAGTTGTTTAAAAGATGCAGTTGGTGTGAATATATTCAGTGCCTTTCAATTACATAGGTCAGACGTTGTTCAGTGCAAACACCTGCTCAGCACAGGGCTGACCTGTATCTGGTTGCTCAGAGCCAGGTCCAYGGACAGAGTTTCCACAACCTCTCTGGTTGCTTCAGTATTTGATCACCCTCAGATTTGATAAATCAGTTTTTGGTGTTCCAACTTGTGTCCATTACCTCTTGACCTTCCACGATGCGCCACTGAGCCTGGCTCTGCTTTCTCTGCACCCTCCCATTAGGTAGTCATTGACAAGAAGATCTCCTCTGAGCATTTCCTTCTCCAGGATTAAGAAACCCAGCGCTCTCAGCCTCATCTAGTACATCATGTCCTCCAGCCCATGAACACTCAAAAAAAAAAAAAAAAAAAAAAAAAAAAAAAAAAAAAAATCACAGAATAGAATTTCAATGAAGAGCAAAGTACTTAATACCACAAATTTGGAGTAGGTAACCACAGCAGGAGGGAATCTCCCAGAAATATAAAAACTGGAGGAAGCAGAACAGAGGACAAAACAGTTCAGAAACATGAATACAAAGAATATCCACCACTTGCTAGTTTGAGAGTTTGTAAGTAGTGGGGTAGTAGTTAAGTATGCAGTCAATGAGCAGATGAGAGATTTCATGTTGAATCGCTTCACAGAAGTCTGGAGGAAATACAAACAGTGCTTAAAACTCATAGTATGAGAGAAGCCAAATGTAGATTCAAGTGTTAACTTGAGGAGGTAAATATATCATGAGATAGTCTACCAAGTACTAAGGTTAAATTCTGCAATTGTTCTGATACACCAAGTATTATAAGCATCACTTTACAAGAAGTGAGTTGTCTCCTGGAGAAGGCTGCTTTAAAACAAACATCAAAAAACCCTGAAGAGCCAGATCTTCGAGGTTTGGGTTTTTGGGGGTTTGTTTTTTTGGTTTTGGTTTATTTTTTTTGTTTGTTTGTTTTTTTAAAGCTTCTTCCCTACATTGTGATGTTTCTGTAGGTATGGCACAAAACATACTGCACACCAGCAGGATTTATCATATCTTATTTATGGTTTTCAGGCACAGATGTGTACTCATTCCTTCACTTAGCCTGTAGCCTTTTTAAACTGAGTAACAGTGTGCACTGTAGCTATCTCCTGTAACATTCACTGTAAAACACATTGCCTTCAATGCTATAAGCAATGCTAAATTGCTATAAGCAATGCTAAACGCACTGCCTACATGCTATAAGCTGTAGCATGGTAATTACTGGAATGAATTCCTTTGGTCCCCAAGTCCATGTTGAAAAGAGATTTTACTGACTTTGTATGGAACACCAGAAGGCAGTCATCACACTGGCAGCTTTCCTTACCTCCCTAATTTCTGCAGAAGTTCCCAAACTGTCGTGAAGACAGACGTATGAAATTTTCTTATCATTTCTCCACGGCTAAACTCCAAGGGGTTTAGAGGAATGAGAAAGAACAGTGAAAAAATAGGGTGTATAGACTTCTTGTCCATTCCCAAGACTGCAAGAATGTGTAAGTTCTTGCAACAGCTGCTTCATAAACATTCAAGGCATTCACTTACTGTGCCCTGCCTCCAGCTGGCCTGTGCTGCAGCAGACATTCCCATTTTCTGAAATGCTTGTTTTCCCTTTCAACTATTTACATATAGTAAGTCTTTGCTGCATTACTGTCACTGTACTTAATAGCTACAGTAATGTTCTGACAGCAGACTTATTTTTAAGGATAACCTTATTGATGTTTGCTGATTTATTTTACATTCTAGTTGATAAATCCTCAAAGAAACCATCCAATTTGCTTAGAATTCAGTTTAAGCTTTTGGGGTTTTTTTGGTCAAAACTTGACTCCTCATTTAAGGACAACAAACCAAAAAAGGGAAATGGGATGACTCCAGATAATGACAGACCCATGATTTACTTTAGTACAAGGCAGAAACACTTATATTGGAACAAGACAGACAACAACTTAGCACTGATTGTGTAAAGTCCCATTATCATGAGAGTTTGCACTCTGCAAACAGGGCGGGAAGTATTTAAGGTGCTTAGAAAACAAACAGAACAGGTAGTAGATCTAAGAAATTCCCAGAACAAACCTAGTCTAAATCCCTTAAGTCTACGTAAGGTGGGTTACTACAGTAGGAAGAGACAAAGCAAGAGTCTAGGAGAAGAGTTACAGCAACATCCACCTGCGTGTTTGCAAAGGAGTAATTACAGTACAATACATTTGAAATAGCTTCCCGAAGTTAAAATGTTTGTAGGCTGCACTAGGAAAACTCTCAAGCAAGTACATTAACCTCACTTGGTCTTAACCAAGAGTCCTTGTCTCCTGGGATAAAAGGCTTTGAAGCTACAATCAAATTAGTACTGAGCTACAGTACCAACACTGCTTTTGAACTGTAGTGCTGGAATACAAATCTGCCTTTAGGCTTTTGTGTCTGATGTTGACATAAAGCAATTTTGCCTGGGAAAGACAAATGGAAGTGCTAGTCATCAATAAAGCTTCTTAAAACTAGTTTCGCTCAGTTTCTTAAAATAGGCCTTCAGGGTTTTTTTTTTTTGTGTTTTACTATCAAATTCTGCTAGTTACATAACTAAAACATGCAAATGAAGTGCAACAGACTACTCTTAGCCATTATGTGATTAAGCATCTTTTAATATTTCTATTGACAAACATCGTAAGCATAACCAGAGTGAACAGTATATACTTGGAGTCTGTTCAGTGATAGACTTGAGTCACTGAACTACTGGTTCAAGAACTATTGGCATTCTAATTTCATTCTCAGTTGAGCCATAGGATGCTGAAGTGATCACAGACTAGGACGTGTTCCAATAGTGCCAAATTGTAACCAAAACTCAGATTGTGCGTTAGTAGCCAAGGCCGAGGCAAACAATTATTCTGTATCATACACAGAAAGCAACCAGTATTGAACAGAAAGTTTGGTCAACAAACTAGTTTTACTTCTTTAATAATCTTTTTGCTAATAACTCAATAGGCACAACAGTACCAGTAAGCACGTGAACTTTAAAATGCACAATTGCCACAGACAGTTGACTTGAATACAGTAATAGTGTTTGGTAGCTTAGAGACGACTTCTAGATTCTTCCACTCTTAAACGATTTTGTATTTCCTCATCACCTAGTCATGCACTGGAGAGGAATTCCACAGCAGTCTCCTTCTCTTCAGTTAACTCCTTAGCAGTCAGATCCATCTTCTCACGAGAAAAATCATTAATAGGAAGACCCTCAACAAACTTCCAGGTCTTGTCCTGTTTGAAACAAACAAAAAGCCCCTCCATATGAGAACAAGCTTCATTCAGTCTGCATGAAGGAGACTTTGCAGCCTAAGAAACACAGTTTATGGCCTTAAAAAACACATCAGGCAGAAATTAATTTTGTTTTCAGATAAAGAATACAACCAGCACCAGCTAGTCATTTAAGATTCTACTCTTCTATCAGTACTTGTTTGACAACTACTACAAAATGGTAAATAATGGTCCTGTCTGTGAAAGACTGCTAAAACCTCCACGTCCTGGCAACTGCAGTCCCATACTAAAAGCACAGCTGTTAACTAGCTCATACGACAGTTCAACTAGGTCTTGCAGAAGATACTTAGATTGAAGTACAGTCTAGTTACCTTGATCACAACAGGGAACGAATATAGCAAGTCTTCAGGAACACCATAAGAATTGCCATCAGAAATTACTCCCATGGAAACAAATTCCCCCTGAAAACCAAAGAGGAAGGGATAAATACATTTTTCACTGCTAGGAGCAAGCAAAATTTTAATTTCCAACATACCGCATCTCCTATGACACACTTTATTCCAGAAAAAAAGACAGATTCTTCCCCCTCTCAACACACATACACACCTGAGGTCAAAGACGCTAGCATGTAATCAAAGCATTAGGCAAACAAGCACATACTCAAGAGCAACATCTTACCGCTGGAGTGCCAAACCAGATGTCCCTCACATGATCACAGATAGCTTTGGCAGCTGACATTGCACTGGACAGCTTCCTAGCCTTAATAACTGCTGCTCCACGTTGCTGAACAGTCTGTAATTAAGAAAAAACCCTAAATTGTAAAACAGGAAAATCTTGGCTTGGTTTAAACACTGTTAGTAAATGCCATAAGGAAAGATCAGCTTACAAACATTATTTAACTTCATCAGTCAAGATAGAGTTCTATCACTAAATGAACATGGCATACAATCCAGAAATACAATCTAAAAGAGTTTTGCCAAGACAAGAACATCAAGAACATACTGGAATATTTCAGAGGCTGGCTCATTTCTTAGTACCTGCTTTACAGCTAGCAGCCCACTAACTTCTTTCATACCAATCAGATGTTTCAAGCTTTTACCACCAAGAGACTTCATGTATGTCAACAGTAACAGATGTCTCAGAGCAACGCTGGGAATTACGTTTTTTTTTTTTTGCTGAATACCAACGTGAACTACTTGCTGGTCTCAATCCTACAATATTTAATGCATAAAATTAATTTAATTCCTGAAGACAGCTGAACCTACCTCCCTATATTCAAGTTTATATTCAGAAATTTTGTACTTAAGAATTGCACTTGGAATTAGAATAGCTTCTTAAACCTTTTTTTTTTTTTTTCCCCCCTCTTTTAATAAGTTTTGGTAAGGCTGTATGCCAACCAGACCCCAGTCTAGAAAGCAGGAATTATGAAATCTCCTTATCTTACGCAACACATTCTAGCATAGACCAGCATTACAATGTACCTAGAAGGCCAAACCAGTATCCTGCCTCGGCCACGTTAAGATGCAGCAGGATCAAGGACAAGGACAGGTTTCTGCTTACACTCTGGCTCATGAACTTTGGTTGCCAGCATACAATCATTTATTCTGTAGCAACAAGCATGAACTGGAATAAGCTATATCCAAAACCAAGATAAGACAAAGCACAGTTGTATGACAAAACACATCCTCAGTCCCAAACTAAAGGTGCCTTGGCTAAGATACAGTACCTGGCTGTCAGCATGCCAGAAACATTGCAATACCAAGCAAAGTACAGCTACTTGGAGTCACGTTCATCAAGGTAATGACAGTAATCCTTGTTTCACTTTATATTGCATTTAGGTAGCCTGTGCTCTTGATCAATTAATACCATTATTTTGTTTTACTACCCTACATTATTATTTATTACTACCCTACATTAAAACATTTGCAGGTGTTTTCTAGATTTTTCAGATTACTTTTCAGAAACGCTGCTGACAAAGCCACAGATTTAGATGTGGAAAGTGTGTGTGTGTGTGTGCATGCGCATGCATGTGCAGGGGGAGGATTGCTGGGCTTTTTTTGGTGGGTGGGGAGCAGCAAACAGAAGATCATCCTACTTCATCTGCAAAGCTGCCCAAAAAAAAGTCACCATAGTGAACTGTCAATGGTGCTTGTGTGCCAGATGAGTTGCAACCTAAGCTATGATCAAAATTATTTTTGTTGAATCATTTTAGCACTCCAAATGGCTTTTTCTAGTAGTCTTTACGTAAGTTTCATAATGCCTTAAATTTTTCAAAAGCAAATAACTGATAGAGACAAGCTATCTGAAGATGACCTATTCTAGTGAGATAGGAAGAGCTGCTTCACTCAGTCATGTACATAGTTTACAATTTCATACRAGGTTAGGAGAAAGCAGAAGCACAAAATGACCATTTAAAAAAGCCCCAAGATCTTACCAGGATAAAGTCTCCCTTCAGCCAGCTGTCATCTTTTATAGCTTCATAAACTCCAACTTCCTTTCCTTTCACATTTACCTTCGCATGGTTAACATCTGGATATTGAGTGGAGGAGTGGTTGCCCCAGATGATGACATTCTTCACATCATTAGCAGTCACACCAAGTTTCAGAGCAATCTAAACGGAAATTAAAGATGTCCATTGTGTTAACTTCAGCCTCTCAACTCACAAGCTTCTTTGAAAGCATTGCTCTGTTTGTATTTAGCAGAGACAAGAGAAAGCATTCTACTCGGAATAGGCCCTTTTTACCTGAGATTTAGCTCTGTTGTGATCCAAACGAGTTAAGCAGCTGAAGTTTTCCTTTGGTATTGATGGGGCTGACTTTGATGCAATCAGGCAGTTAGTATTTGCTGGATTCCCAACTACCACAACCTAAAAATGAAAAAGAGGAAGGGGAATGTGGAAAGATGAAGAAGCTATTTCTGCAAAACAGCTCCCTTAAGTGAAATACATGGCTTTGTCTTCAAAGAAACTATCAAAAAGTTAAGTTTTCTAAATCTCTTGGTTGTCTTTAACAAGATTTTTTTATATGTGCGTTGTTCATAATCACCGAGTCTTTTGTAACTGCACAGAAAAATATTTTCTAGCTATGTATCTTCTTTATAATTTGACATGCAAATGTGAAAGAGAACAAGACTTCCAGGGAGATCTGCACACTGACCTGTGTGGCCTGGCTTCAAATCCCATGCTACTAGATACAGGGAAAGCACGATACATACACACTAGTCAGCCCACAGTGAATTCACCATCACCTTTTAAATGGTTCCTAGACTGGCTGCCACTGCTTTATATAATTGCTTTATAATTAAGAAAGCCAGAACAGCTACTTATCTCAATGTTCATAGGCAGATGGAAGTAAAATACTGCCTGAACTTAGATCAATTTTTTACTATGGAAAACTGATTTTTATTCATCCTTCATCTACTAATGTGCCTCAAATGATTAACGTCAAGCTCCATATACTCTCAATCACACAAGCTAATCTGCAAACCTCCCTTTGTAATCCCTTTTTGAAAAAGAGTTCAGTAAATTTTCCATTACTCTGCAATAGTTATATTGATAGTTTTTACTCCAACTGTATAAAGAAGCAAGCAAGTCTTTAGAAGCAGTAGGAAGTTCATCAGCAGAGGAAGTAGACATTAAAAAGTCAGTTACAAAGCACAGTCGGAGTCTGGGTCTGAGATTAAGAGCAGTAGGAGAGCAGCCACATGATCCCATTAACTGTGCTGAAGGAATCTGAGAAAGAACAATTAAAAGCTTCCAATGCTCTAAAGACCAAGATGCTAACAACCTAAATAAAGCCAATTTTTTGTGCAACTGTAATTCCCTATTGATACTGAAGTTAAGGGTCATTATGTTAAATCCACAGATGGATATGAAGTAGGCAGCTGCATATAGATAATTTAGTTCTCCCAGAGAAGAGAGATAACGAGCAGAAGACTGCCCCCCCCCCCCTTTTTTTTTTTTTTTTTTTTTTTTTTTTTTTTTTTTTTTTAAGAATTGCTGGTAACCAGTTCAGAGTATGTGCGGACTACAGCAATACAATGTAAGACTTACCTTTTTCACCGAACGAATTAAGGACTAAATCATCTACCCATTTAACATACTATATCTCATCTAACCTTGACTGTGGTATAATTTCCAGGGCTTAAGGAAAGGAATGCCTGCACTGAATAGGCTCCTGCTTGTGCAATATCATGCTACAATGTATTTAGATCTCTACATAACTCAGAGAGTTAACTTTTTTAATTCAGTTTCTATATTCACCTTGACAGTCTTTTTGGCATATTTGTCCAAGGCTGCACCCTGAGACTTGAAAATTTTCACATTTGCTTTGAGTAAATCCTTCCTCTCCATGCCCTCTCTCCTTGGCATGGAGCCAACCAGAATTGCTATGTCAAGGTCTTTGAATGCAACTTCCTCCTTGTCTGTTGGAATGACCTCTAAAAAAAGGAAACGGGAAAAAAAAAAGGTCTAAGAAAGATAAATACTCATGGCAAAGTGTTAAAGGGAACATTTTTTGGTTCATAAATAGTATATAATCTGATCTGACAACACCACCACCTTCCCCTTCCAAAAATACAAGCATAGTCATTTGGCCCTAACTCCACAGATTAGAAACTGTTTACTAGCAAGTATTCATACACAAATATTTATCAAAAGCTTTAGATATAAATTCTGAAAACACAGGAGAAATCTATGTCAAAAGATACCTTTCATGTGTCTCTAAATATATATACATATGTATATACGCATATTATACACATGTATGCATATATGCTGTTCTTCACTTTTACAAAAAAATTCTTAGTGGAAAGTATCAACACAAATGAAGTTTTCCTCTCCCTTTAACAATTCAAAATGAAGAAGGTTTGATTTGTACAAGTACAAGAGCTGGTAGCTACACATTTTTTAAGTACTGTAATAACTACAGTAGCATCTACTGGCTCCCTTTCTTCTGCTTGTTTAGATTTATCAGAACTTAACTTGTTTCCATGACTTGATGAGCAATTTTTCAATTTGTGTCTTTATGCAGAAGATATTTCTAAAGACTAGAATTTTTTTTTACTTAGTAAAGGCATGTAAGTGTATCTAAAGATTCATTGTTATTTTACCACGAGGCCAGAATACAATGCATAACTGCACAAGTATCTGACAATTTTTTGCACGTGCTGACTACCCAGAATTAGATGATATAAACCAAAACCCAGATATCTGCGTAGTCAATTCTTTACACAAAACTCATTCTTCCTAGCTTACAGCCTAAGTTGAATTAAATTATCTTGCACAAAATAGAAAACCAAGAAAGGATCATCTAATATTTTCTTCTGCTTAACTTCCTGCCAGCTACAGGAACTCATAAATGCAATAGTTGTACTAGAACATCTTGTAGGTTTAAGAAAAATTTCTTTTGGCCACCTCTCAGCAGTGGTAGAGCACAGTCCTGCAGCTCCATCACTACACCTTCCAATACAGTCATCATGGGGGTGATATCCAGCAGCACAAGAACAAGAGGCTGTAAAGAAAGAAATGGTTTAGTTCAAGTTGCATGTAATCTGTTTCGAAAATGAATTTGTCTTGTTATCTGCTAGAAACTGCTATCTTATGCAAGMCTTAAAATCCATTTACAGAAAACTGAAAGACTTCAGCACGACCAACAACCAAAAGCTTGCGTAACAGAGCAGGACCACTTAAAGAATAAATTACTTGCATATTGTTAAACCGTTCTGTGTGTCTACAAGAAAACAAGTCTCAGGGACTGCAGTTCTGACATTAGGTTATTCATTACCGCGCAGCAGAGACAAGTGATACTTCAGTGTAAGAGTTACCTGTTCTTTGCCAAAGACATCTCCCTTGGCAATGCTGTACAGCAGCGAGTAAGCAATCTGCCCAGCAGCTCCAGTCACCAGGACTCTGATAGGTTCACCCTGCAAGAAAGTTATGGAGACTTACCCACAGCTACACAGTTCAGGCTCACACCATCTGAGAGTGGTAAAAATTAACAGTTACTACAGAAACAAGGTTATGATTATTTAACCTGGATGAAAGCCTGGGCCTAAATGTGGATCAGGGCCAGCTCCTGGGATCACACTTCTGCTCTGCGAGAACCATCAGCAATTTCTCTACTTGCTTTTACAGAAACAGACCACACTTGCAAAAATATCCCTAAGAATTGTTCCTGGAAAAGCTTACAAAATGCCAGGAATGGCTATATTTGAAAAACTTTGTATTCCTTTTAACAATGCTGCCTTTTTAGCATAACATGTTACAACATGTACCCGCTCATTAGATTACCCATTCATGCTTCAAACTTACTACAGAAGTTTTACAAGCTGCCACACTTCACCAGTTTTCAGATTCTTTCAATTTTGAGGGCTGTTTCCATTAAGCATTTTGAATGCTTACTTGCAACCAAAGACTTATTGAATGCCAGAAACCCAAGGAATCTAGTGGACTTAAAACTGCTGCCTCACTAAACTGTTATGGAGCAATTTAACAAATCCACAGACAAAAGCTACATTATGGACAAATACAGACACTAATATCCATAATACAACTGTCCATTGTCAAACTGACACAAAACTCCAAAAGAGTGGGAGAAGACTGCCAATGCATTGCTATATTGCAAATAGGGAAAAAAAATGGCTTAGTCTATAGCAAAAATCCATTTTGTTAAGCAGAACCAGGACTTTGGGAACTCCAGAGGTTATTTAATATTGAAAAGGGAAAACATGCCAAAGGACATTCATAACCTAATATTTTGAAAGCCTTTTTTCCTACAGGCAATAGGGCTGGGGCAGATTGTGCTAGGACAGGAACAAGAAGACTCCAACCAGCCTGTTGGAATCCCATGCCCACTTCTTCAAATAATTAAAAGATGATCATTTGAATTATGGACAAAACATCTTCCACATTCAATTATGTCTGAAGTGATTTAATTGCATACTGGGCTACATTATGAAAAGCGTAGCCTGCAGAGCAAAGGCAGGCATTTTGCTTAGTGCTGGTGGTTGCAGCTGGAATACTGAGTCCAGTTTTGGGACCCTGAGTTTTAGCAGGATGTTGAAAAACTAAAGAGGGTCCAGGCAAGCATTACTCAGATGGTTGGGGCCCAGAGTTCACGTCCTATAAGATGAGGCTGAGGGAGCTGGGCATAGTCTGGAAAGGGAGAGGACAAGGGGAGATCTAACAGCAGCCTACTACTGCTTTGAGAAAGGTTACAAAAATAATGCTGCCAAACACCTCTCAGTAGTGGCAGATGGCAGAACATGGGGCAATGACTACAAATTAAGAGAAAAATTCTTGATTAGGGTGGTACTGCTGCACTGGAACAGGGTACCCAGAGAACAGACTGGAACAGACCCAGGACCCACTGGAACAGATCCAGAGAGTCTGTGCAACCTTCACCCTCGGTGGTTTTCAAGACCCAGATGAAAAGACATGTATGACCTGATTTAGCAGTGGCAAAAGCCTTGCTATCAGGCTGGACTGGACAACCTCCAGACTCAGAGCAAGAAAGAGGTCAGATTGGATGACCTCTAGAGATCCTTTCCAACCAACATTCCTGTCATTGATATTTATAGGAAAACCATTTTGGGATTTGAGTGTATTCTCTCTGCAGAAATGACCAGCCAAGCACAGCTGCATCAAGCTAGCATTAGATAACTATAAAAATGAGGCCACCTACCCCATTTTACCATGTACTAGATAAAATGAGAGCATAAGTGATGAAGTTAAACTACTGAACTCACAGATTTAGACCTCAATATGATTTTGCCTTCATTATGGGAATGATTCTTTAAGTATTTAGTTAAATGGCTACCAGTTATGGTGTTGAACTGCATTATTTTCTTTTGAACCTGTCCTCCTGCGAGTCTCATCCCTCAAACCTGTCAAAACTCCATGAGGAGGGGGAAGGAGAGCAGACAATCGATTACTGCTGTTTTAAATCTGAAAACTAGTTTTGGCACACTATTCTTGAGTAGGGAAGTTATACCATCCAAATGTGCCATAACGTCTGAATGATGATGAACAGCACAGATTAAGATGCGTATCAGATTTTAAAGCCAACTTTTCAGCATGTTTTCAAGGAGAATCTACATTTGATTTACATAGAGGGAACAATGAACACTCTTTTAAGGCAGCTAATCATATTAGTTAGGAAAATAAGTACTGGAAAATTACTGTGCTGCAAAACCTTGGCCTGGCAAATCCCATATCAGCAGCATATAAAAAGTGATCCTGTGCTAAGCATGCTACTCCAGAACTCACACAGATAACAGCAGAACACATTTTCTTTGAATTACATGGTATCTGAAATCAATTGTGAATTTCCAGTGAATGGAACAAAGACCTTAAGAAGTTAGGCTCTTTCTCCCTTGCAACATGTAAGCCAATCTAAAGTAGTGTTACAAAAGGGGGAAGTCAACAAGAATTTCTTCCACTATATGCACTTTATATGCTAATCTGATTTAAACATAAAAAATGTCAATCTATCCACTAGCATTACAGTAAGTATTTAGCATAATAAAAGGAGAGGGAAGGAGTGGAAGATAAAAAGGCAAGAGCTAGGACTATTTTAGGGTTTTTTACTAAGACAGACTTAACATTTAGCCTTGTTAAAAAAAATAAAAATCCTTCAGTCATGACTCAGCTCCACCCTCTCAAAAAAATTATGTTTGCTTACTACCATCCTTCCTGTTCTCCCCCTATTTTGGGCTGGAGGAAGGAGGAAGAAACATAAGCTAAAATAAAGTGAGGAGTACTGCCTACTTGTTTTTTTTCTCTCCAAGCCTTCAGTACATTGGATTCACATACAAGCTTTCCCTGAACCCCCTTGCCCTTGCATCAATTGGTACAACTGGTACCAATTAGTACCGAAGAAATTTTCATGCTCTCTCTTGATTCCAGGAGCTAGATGAACAAGCCAAAAATGTTGTGCTTCTTACAAAATACAGTTAACTCTCCCTGGAAAACTTACATCACATAAAAATCCGTATCATTGAGCATCTGAGCCTACTTTTGGAGATTGGATGTTTAGAGAAGTGAGTAGCTCCCCAATGGAAGTTGTAGGCTCCACACATTCATGTTCAGGCACTTTAATCCGTGACTTGGCTCCTGCACTGGGCTTCGATAAGAATACTTCCACACTGTGGTAACTACAGAGGTGACCTTTACTCACTCTCAGGTATAGAAGAACTAGAGGACAAATTAAACGACATCTAACTGAACTATTTAGTTTCAAAGCCTTCCCCACTTCACATACAGCTGATGTACAGTTAAAAAGTTTTAGGAAACTGAAAGAGTAGTAAAGGTAATGATAAAAAGGAAGGGGGAAAAAAAAAAGTGAACATTGCATCCCCAGATACCCTTCTCCCTCTAATTCAGCAAACATGTAGGATTTTTCCCCCTCCTAAATTATCACAGATAAAAGTAAAGCTTCCGATATCAAATGAGGAAGCTGTGGGCTTAATGCCCTCCCCCCCACACACTTCGGCTTAAGAACTCAGCGCCTAAATTATCTCTGTGATTACTGCTGATACTAGCAGACCTAAAAAATTAGTGCCATACGTGAAAATAGCACTACACTGCAAAACTGATTCAGTTAGGTTACAAAGGTAAGTAAAAGTGTAATATGAAATAACTCACAATCTATCAAGAGTAGGAACAAGAAAATCTATGTCTATCACACAAGTGATAGACTTTGCATTACTAATTACAGGTATAAAAGACCTCTATAAACATTATTACTGATAAACTTAACTGTCTATAAAATACCATCAATCTAATGTTATTCCTGAATATTAAAGTCAACTAAGCTATCCCACCTTGCTTGACAAGAATGCTTAAAGCATTAAACTGTATCTCCTCAAAAGTCTAAATCCTGCCTAACACACTTTCCCTTTGCTCTTCCCTCTTTAAAGCAGAGTTGCAGTGACAATAAATGTATTTGGAAGTGTGGTAGAAAGTATCGGCAAGACAGCTGTGCACTTTAGCAACCCCAGTAGCGCTGTGGTTCATAGACTGAAGTCCAAAGGAATTCTTTCCTTAAGAAATGACCTTGAGACAGGTGCCCTTAAGAACTTTTTCCGTTTCGTTTAGCTAATAGCAGTTGCATCAACAGACAGACGATTTTGTTTCAGAAGTTTAAAGCCTTTGCCCAATGCCAAATGCRTAATTAGAATAGTGAAAGTAAGATAAAAACCAGTGACATTCTAAAAAGTCTGGGCATCAAAGTTTCAAATAGCAGTTCTCCTGGAGACCAGCAAATTCATGGCAGCCAATGTTTCGAAAGCTCAAGTACAAACTAAAACTTGCTGCCTTGTGGTCACTCCCCAGAATCCGTATTTTGAATAGAAATAAGAGTGGAGAATTAGGATAGAGGAGGTTTACAGATTTCAGTATTTTTCAGCATATAGCTGAAATAATAAGCCACGTTTCAGAGCATGCAAGCATCTTTTCTATAGCAAAGTACCAAAAGAAAGGGTTTGAATAAGAGGGTATAAAGTCTAGAAAAACATGGAGATTTGTCATGATTATAAAGGAAAGCAAGGTCTCTGTGCAAGTTTGTGTGTGTACATATATATATGCCACAGAAAAGCAAAGCACTCCAGTTCACCTGTGTAGCTCAGGACAAGAACTAGAAGGACTCCTTAATAATTTGGAGAACCTCCACAAATAGCTGGATTTCTGACAGCAAGCAGGGATGAAACAAAAGAGGAAAACATTTTACAGGCATTTCCCCTTGAGCTAACACAGAATTGCACCCAAAACCTTTAATGCCTCATGAAATTAAGGAGCAGGCGTTCCCATCTTCTCGAAGGCAATGTCGCCAACCACGGGGCTCAGCGAGGCGTCGGCTTTAGGAAAAGGCGCGATTAAAACCGCTGAAGGGTCAGCACCAGGCCAGGGAGGTTCGCTCCGCTCCGCCGGGGTGACCCCAGCGGGACCGCAAGCCGACCTCCCCCCGCACGCCAGAAAAGAGGAGGCAGAGACGATGCTAGGCCGGCGTTGCAGGGGCCGACACCGGCCCCCAAGTCCCCGGGCTGGAAAACGGTCACCTCGGCGCGGCCTCCGTGGGGGCTGAGGCGAGCCCTGGGCCGCCGCCAGGCCCGCTTCCTCCCGGGTGCCAAGAGCACCTTCAAGTCACCCCCCGCGGCCTTGCGGCGGCGCCGCGGGCAGCCCGGCAGCAGGGGCCGCCCGGCGAGGAGGAGCGGGGGGGGGAGTCGGCGCCATTTCGCAGCCACCTCCGCTTGACGGGAGCCCCCTGCCCCAACCGCCCCGGCGAGGGGGCGCAGCCCGCCGCCACCTCGCCCCAACCGCCGCCTGAAGCGAGCGTCCCCCGGCTCGGGGAGCGGTACCGACCATGGCTGAGCGGAGCGGCGGGTCCGGCAGCCTCGAGGTCACCTCTACAGCGAGACTGGAGCCGCGACAGCGCTGCGCTAAGGGACCGCGGAGGGGCGGGGCGCCGCCGCCCCGCGCGGCCGCCTGGGGGCTGTAGTCGCGGCTCCCGCCGCCCTGCGCAGCTTAAGCCCGGGAAGAACTACAACTCCCAGCGTGCCTCGGGACACGCGCGCCTCGCCCCCGGACGCTATTGGCGTCGTGGCAGCGGTTACCCGCCCCCCCCCGCGCCTTGCCCCATTCATTGAAGCGCAGAGCTGCGGCCCGAGAGCTGCTCGGCTGAGAGCCGCTAGGGGGCAACAGGCGGCTCCCTTCGTTACGCATGCGCTCGTAGGAGAGGCGGGCCAGGGGGTTGCGGCAGCGCAGGCATTTCTGTTTGCGCATGCGCCAGGCGAAGGGCCGGCATGCGCGCTTTCTACTCAGGTGCGGGCAGAGAGGCGCATGCGCGCGGGAGGAGACACGGGCGGGCGACGTCGAGCGCCGCGAGAGTGCGTGGCTGCTGCGCGTGCGCAGGTGGCGGTGCTTCAGTGGTTGCTAGGTGACGGGGGGACAGGGAGCGGCGCGGGCGGGCGAGAGCCTGGCCCTGGCACTGGCGGCGGCGGCGGCGGCAGCGCTCCCGCCCCCTCCCATCCCCCCCGCCCCGTCTCCTCGGAGCGCTCGGTGGGTTCGGCTGCGCGGCCTGGCCGTGCCCTTCTCTGGGGTGGGCAACCCGGCGGGGCCGGGCCGTTTGCGGGCGGTACCTGTAGGCCCCCGCCCCACCGGCGATGCGCGACCGTTGGGCAGCGCCCCGTCACCTCAGTGAGACGGGCGGGGGGGGCGCAGGCAGGGAGCTCCTCTCCTCAGGCCAAGCCCCGGGCGCGGTGAGGGCGGGCAGAGCTTTCCCCTTGCCTTCTCCGCGCCACAGCCTCTTGCTCGGCTTTCCTTCAGGCCCGGCCTCTTCCTGGGAAGCTGTCTGCGAGCGCCCGCGCGTCCCGGGAGCTCAAACCCGCTGCCCTCGGGTACTGCCGCTGGCTGCCGTGCAGGCTCCGGGTTTCTTTCTTCGCTTCCTCTCTCCCTGCTGCCTGTGGCACCTTTCTTTCGGCCCTTCGGGAGAAGGTGCATAGCTATACTTAACACTTCACAAAATCCTGTGAGCTTGCGCTTGGCCGTTTCCTTTTATTTACTTCCAGTAGGGAAAATTGAGAGCTCACCTGTGCTATTCTGCTGTTAAAACAGCGTGACTAAACTAGTGATCTGTTGTACAAAAATAAAACTATTCATTTAGTTGTATTTTGGATTGTTGACTGAAGTAAACTCTTTCGGTCTGTGCCTAAAGTGCGGCTGATATTGGCATAAATACATCAGCAAAAAACACAGATTCTTAAACTGTGTTGTTATGCTATAAAAGAGAGTCTTGGATAGCACAGTTGATTGTTTTTTTCTTCACATCCTGACAGGGTTCCTTATCGGACAAATTCTGTAATTTGGTTAAGTCTTTAGTGAAGTCTCACTTGTCCAAATATTTTTCTGCAGGTTTAGTTTTAAATCTTACTCTAGTCCTTATAGTCAATTGTATTTTTTTTTTTTAAACAATCTAAACAGCGTGTACACTTACGCAATTTCTTCTTCAGTCCTCAGACAGAAATAAGTTATTCCTTTAGGGCAGTGGGTGTAAAACGTAAATATTTATGCTTGTCATGCAAAGTGTTCTCATTTTAGCGAGCCTTGTTGCTAATTGCGCTCATGCCACAACTCAAAACTTCCTGTGGCTTGAACAAGTCTTCAGCTGAACCTCTGACAGCTTCTGCAGTACAGAAAACTGCAGTGTCAGAGTTGAAAAGGTACAGTCATACTTAGTTTATTTTAAATGTCAAACTATACTGATTTATATCAGTTAATAACCGTACATTTTTAATATGAATGAAGATTGTACCTAAGTTCCCTTCTGGCGATAATTTGAAAGCCAAATAGCTGCAAGCAAAGCTGAGGTCTGGCTTGCTGTGAAATGTAGAGAAGCTTGGTAAGTAGAAGGGAGGTTGTTTTCCAGTCAGATTATTCCAGAGTGTCCTAAGATGCTTTACCGTAGTGACTCTAACCTTTTTCTCACCCAGACGTTGTACAGACTTAATTAACACTATTTAAGATTATTTAAGATTTAAATGTACACAAAACCTGATGTGGACCGGCAGAAGGTAATTTCCACTCAGCATAATCGGTTCAGTTTAAATTGATTCCTTATCAATTTTCAGCTAAAGCAATGTTAGCGTGCTGTAAACTGATTTGTGTGTGTCAACATAGCAGATTGTATTGGTTTACTGGATTTCAGTTAAGCTAATCAAACTTTCTTCTGTAAGTAAGGCTCCGTTTTCATTCTCGCTCATTTGTTGCCCAAGCTTGTGCTCCTTGTATTATTTGTTGTTGAAGATAACATGTCTTGTGTTGAAAGTGATTTGTAATGAATAGGGTGCAAAGCCATGTGTAAATGCTTTTGTTTGTCAGAGACCTGTGTATCAGTTTATTTTAAATCTGTTCCCAGTATAATTAGTCCGAGATAGAGTTAAATTGATTTAAGACTGTCTCCACTGTCTTTTGTGCTGATTTAACTAAAGGTACCTTAAAGTTTCGCCTTTTATGATTGTGGTGTAATTTTTAAAGTTAGCGAAACTTAACAATTCTACTATTTCCTTCTTACGTGGCTTAAATTTGTTTCTACTCACTAAGCTTTAATATATTCCAAGCAAAATGTAAATGCACGAAAATAAATGAGAGATGCTTTTGCCTCCCCATCTGGTTTTTACAACTCCTTTTCCTCCTTAGTTTTTAAAATATATCCTTTGCTTCTAGATAGAAACCTTCTGGGTGTTGTAGGAAGTGTTGGTTCTTGGTAGTGTTTCTCGTGCTGTTAGATCATGCCACTGATCATCTGCCATCTTCAGATTGTCACTGTAGGAATCTAGAAACATACAGTGTTCAAGTTTCTGCAACCCAATCTTCCAAATCTGTGCTCTTTATCTTCAAGTGTGGTGTATTTGACTTATTTTTGCTGATTTATTAGTCTTACCACCTTTTCAAAGTTTTCAATATTTTCATTCTAAATTTAATGCTGTTTTTCCTGTCAGTTTTGCCACAGTCTTCAGATTTCCTCCAGTTTGTTAGTGTCTCATAATTTTCTTGCCAATTTTGCGTCTTCTGTTGCCAATATTTTTTTGAGATCATAAGGTGTTGGCATAATTTTTTAATATGCTTTAATGCTTCCCCCATGTTTTATTAGTATGTGTCTCTTGTGTAGCGCTTTAAGCCAAAGAACTGCATAAATGGAGACATATTACGTGCAAAAGAAGTAATGGAAATTTAGTGTGCATGTGGATTGGGCTCTCAGCTAATTCTTGAAATACATTTTACAGTTTTTGCACTCAAAAGATACTGAATTACTTGGAAATTGGTGTAATTAAACAACACACTTAATACTCAAGATGTTTTAATCTCCATTTTGTGGGGATTAAGTATTATTTTTCAAGGCAACTAGTAGTTTTGAAGGTTAGTCTGCCAGAAGTCTCTCTTAACTTTTTTTTGTATTTTAAAATAAATTATTCTCTGTTAACAGCTGGCTGTGTTCTTTAACTGTATTTTGGATGGGATTTTCTTTTTCTTCATTGCCATCTATAGAAATTGATGAATATTTTTAGGTAAGTTTTTACACTTAATTTTCAATAATTTGTGAAGTTATCTTTTTATCGTCTCCATGTATAATACACTTTTTCTTTTATCTCATGCATTTACTTACAATTTTTAATACAAAAACATGTCTCTTGTAGCTAAGTCTGTGTGATATAATTAACGTTTAAAATGTTTAAGACTATGTAAAAAAAATTAACTAGATAATGGCTGGTTTCAATCCTAGAAATAATAGTAGAATTTGAACAGTTTTAGAAGCCTCTTCTGGGTTATGATTCAAGGGAATAAGAATAAGGGATTTTTCAGAAATAAAATAAAGCATTTAAAAAAAATACTGAAATGAGATTAAGAGGATCAAAAGCTATTTTTAAAAGTATGTGAGAAATCTGTAATAGAGTTTAAAAATGATAAAGACATAGATATAAGCAAGCCTAATTAAAATCTTAGTTTAGAAAATGAAAATAGGTACATTTTTGTTAAGAATTTATATTTTTATACATTATTTATTTTTTTGTATTCCTGTGTTAATGTCCAAAACTAATTTTTCACTGTTCATTTCTAAACTTCAGTTATGTGATACTGCATAGGCACTAAATGGTATGAAGAAACTTGTGCGTCTAGAAATTCTGTTTATAACTCTTTTTTTTTTTTTTTTTGCTATGGTTCAGAAAATTTTTTTTCTTAAAGAGAAATTTTACCTTCTATGGAACTGGTTTCATTTTATCCTATGGCTTCATTTTTACTTCTTAATAGTTTAGTTGGGTTTTTACATAATCAGAGGTAATTAATCGTTCATTAATTGCTTATACAACCTTTAGTATGTTTTTAATAGGTAGATAGGATGCCATAAAACATTCTGTACTCATGTGCCTACTGACTATGAAGAGACACAAATGATGTATAGCATGCTTGTCATATGTATTAGTAATCTTTATGAACTATTCATGAGTCAAATCTTAATAAAAATTGTGACCAGAATGTTCTTTTTTGTTTCTTATTTCTAAGTAGGTTAATAGTACAAACACCTATTGTACTTTTGCCAGAGGATACTGTAACAGTTAAGGCCTCCTTTGCTGTCTGTGCGTAGCTAGATCTCAGGTGCTTGGTCTGATGCTTGTAGGCCTCCGGTGCCTGGAGTGCAGTTCAGGTATTGCAGGGCTTCATCACTGGCTAGGGGTTGTGGTAGCACAGTGGCTTGATAATAGCAACCTCATTGTAGACAAAGCTGAGAGATTCTGGAAGATCTGTTATCGCCTACCATCTGTGAACCATTTTTGCAGGATTTTCTTCTTACAGTTCTTAGAAGTACAGGGTATAGAGAATGCCTATTTAAAAAAACAAAACAACCAAAAYGCACACACACACACGCACAAAGACTTTGGTATATTGGCTGTAAATTCAGCAAAGTTGATCTCTGAATTATTAGAAAGAGAACAGAAGAATTGTGTTCTTGGTGTGTGAGAAATAGCCTTACTGGATTCTCTTTTACCTTAACACAAATCTGTCTTTTTCTTGGTTGAACAGACACTTTGTGACAACAATGTGTGGATTTTCTACTCACTAATGTCAATGTGTGGAGGAGGTTACTTGTAACTTCTGAGTGAATTAGGTACTTCTTCCCATGGTAGGTGAACCGAGGTGGTAGAGGTTTTTGCAAACCCTTGGGAGACGGGAAATGGAAAGAGGGGAGGAGTAAAAGCATCCTTTGCAAAGAGGAGAATAACATGAGTATGACAGAAAGTGCTTTTCTATATTTGCTGTCTGGCTGTTCCGCTAAGCCGGTTTCTAGACCATAGAACCTAAATGTACATTTGTGATGAAAACTGCCAGTCTGTAATCTGGAAATCATGGATTCAATTAGTTAACTATTTGAAACACTTGCATTAAAGTACATCTAAAGATACCTTTTTCCATGCAGACTGTATAAAAGTAATAAAGCAATTTCCTTGGGAAATTAAAATGCAACAAGAAGAATGTTAGATTAGGGATTCATGTAAAAAGAATGTCACCTGTGCATTGATCACAAGAAATGGTACATTTCCTCGGTTCATTTGATTTTTGGAGTGTTATGAAATTGTTGTATTGATAAGGTGGGTTTCCAAGGCATATGCATTGCCTTGCTTCTTTTTGAGAAATTTGAATGAAGATTGTACCAACCTGTTTTAATATGTTCCTGTTCAGTAAAACTAGCAGGTTAATGCATTAGCTATAAGCATATGAGTAATTGAAAATCTGCTTTTTTATGAACATCTAAAAATTATCTTGGTATTGTGCAATAGCTTCTTCATTACGTTTCCTCTTGTTTTATGTAACCTAGGAAAAGCGTTGATGTGTTTTAAACCCAATCAGAAGAGGCAGGTTGGTATTCTAAGGAAGAAATGACCTATGTAACAATTTAAGTTCTACAAAATCAAACCTTGTAATCTTAAGTTAATTCATTACAACAATTAAAAAAAAAACCAAACCAAACCCAAACCCAAAAACTAGACTTAAATGTTAAGCTGATGTCCTTGTAAGTTTTTTAAAATGAAGTAAGCATTTAGTGAAGTGGCAAAACAGCTTCTACTGAAAATAAATGTTTGGTTTTTCTCTTAAATGACTTTCTTTTGCACTTGTTCATGATGACTTGATAATCAAGGAATAACTTTTGATATGAGAAGTTACAAGCCATAATAATTACTTTCCATTTTTTTAGACTCATTGCAGGCGGGTGAATCCATCTGCTTCCTTTATCCATCCTTTCTGTGTCAGAATGACTGATGGATGCTCTTCCATGCCAAACCTACCACATAGTTACAAGTGCTGTTCTCATTAAGGTTATTTCTATGAATTATGATCACACACTTTGCTTAAAATATTTCAGCTTGGTTTACAATATCCATTTGTATTTGTTTCTGTATTTTCACAGAACTAAGTTGTTAATAGCTGCCATTATACAGATTGAATTTTCCTCCCTTTTTTTTCCCCAAGTATTGAATGATATTTTAGAGAAAATATCAATAGAAATATCTGGGGAGGGAGAATGATGTCTTATGATGTTGACTTTTTAAAGTTAATTCTTTAAAAACTAACTCTTTACAGAAGGAAACTACTGATAAATTTTTATCTTAATGACATTATTCGTATGTGAAACATAATTTTTAAAACATGAATTTATCAGTAATAAGCTTAAGAGCAAACTAAACACTTTGTTTCCTGTATGGAGGTTTTTCTGCTGCTTCACAGATTCATTTTGGTATCTGGCCGGCTTTTGGAAACCTTATGCAAATTGATGTTTAAGCAGCAGCAGAGTCTATGGATGGCTTTAGTGTTGCTTATAGTACTGTCCATATTCAGTGTTTTTACTGATCCTTGAGGAAAGGAAGAAGAAATTGTATTTATTCATTCTGCTCACGTAAACACAAGTACTCAATTTCTGCACATGCTTGTATTCAATCAGTTGCACACTGTAAAGCTAAACTGTCCCCGTCTCTTAATAAAAGCATAGGCCCATGAATCCAGCTGTGGAGTCTATTGGCCATACCCATGCTACATAACTTTGAGTTTCCTGCAGCTCCAAAACACACAAACATATATTTTTGTTGGTTTTTCAATTCAGAGCGTCGATGAGGGTTGTTGGAACCCATGAGAATGGTGTTCTTACAGCATGAGACTGAGGATCAATGTTTAAAACTTTTGGGTGTGTCATGAACGCATTTAGAGTTGCCTTATCTGGCTGGGATGGTGTTGAGTAATTACTTCATTTGAACTCACGGTAGTCATACTGTCTCAAGCAGCATTCCAAGCTATTTTGAGGGGAATTGGCAGGCTTCCTGTAGGAGGGAGCCAAGGAGTGTGTCTGCATGTGCCCAGTATGAATGATAAGGGAACCATGTCCATGGAACAAAATCAGGAGTGTGACCACTTAAATTGTGGACACAAATGATGGAAAAGAAAGTAGATGCATCTTTGGATGAAGGAGGCTTCTCCATGAAGTAATCAAGCAAAGGGAATAGTGATTATAGTTAGTCTTTTTCTGGTTTGTTTCTAGAATGATACAATTATGGCTTCTTGTTAGGTTTAATTTGCAGTCTACCCTTACCTGTATTGAGTAACCATGGTAATGCACTAACACATGTATGGTAAAAAGGTTGGATCTTAATTGGGTAAAAGCTTTTTGAATATTTTGAGTCCTACTGGAAAGGTGTTACTCTTGACTGTATAGTAGAATATATACTTCTAATATAGGCAAAACCATGTACATTTATTTCATGACAGGTAATCCCATTTATTTACAATAATGGGCCAGATACTGTTTTTCAAGTTGCCCGCTGTGTGACTTAGGAGAATATAAAGTATTGCTATAAAATGGCCTTTTCCTTTTATAGCTGTCTGACATCCAGGGTCTAGCCTCAGTGTATTAGTCAAGGGAGCTAGAAATACACCGCAGTTAAATCATGGGTTTGTATCTCCAGGTGGTGCTTGAATTCATGGTTGAAGACTGCAGAAATTAATTTTGCTAAAGCAAGAAACAACAGGACATTAAGCTACTATGCCAGCTTTAGATGTATGCTTCAAAAATTTTTTGCTGCTCAGCATTATTCAGTAATCTTCAACTCAAATTGCAGGAAATATTTGAAATTCCATTCTAACAATATCCAACAGAGAATATTAAAGAAGCATTAAATTTCAAATGCCTGAGGGAAAATGTTCTCTTGCAACACCGTGGGCATTTGGATCTCACTAGTATATGCAGTATTATAGTCTAATATTATGCTTTACTTAGTCTAAAATGAAAGCCCAATTTTAATTCTATTTCCAAAAACTTGGCATACTGCAGTGAAAAATAATTTATTTGAATGTTGTTTTTTAATACATTGCAACTAACTTTAAAGCTTCCTCATATAAGACTCCCACTATGGCTTTTTGTAATCTGACTCTTTCATTAAAACTTCAAATATACTCCCGAAGACTTATCTCAGTTCTTTCATTGCTAATTTACAAGTTATAAGATCCCAAAGTTACCACAGAAGTTTTTCTCATTCTATGCAATTTTTCTCTTAAGACAAAACTTCAGAGTATCTTTGTAAATATATAAAACACCAAAACAGAGGATGAATACACTCTTAAGAGACAGGTAATATGCAAATACAAAATGGGGTTTAATGATATATTTACACAATTCTGGTCTGGTTAATTTGGCAAACCCATTAGTGAACTTAACTCAAAAAAGTGCTGATTAAACCTTTATGTTTTTATAACCTATATATGCCATACTTGATAGCAAAGCTATTTCAGAAGTGAGTCCCCAGCTTACAAGATTCTGGGGAAAGAGCAGAAGAGTATTTCTAAAAGGTTTAGAAAATCTCTAGCATGAATATATTTCTTACTATATGATTAAGTATCAGTATTTGGCAGAGCAAGGGCAAGTGGTATGTTTCTGTTGGAAAATTAAGATCTACAGTCTTTAGAGAAATGGTAGGGTTTTTTTCCACCTGTAGCTGACTTTTTTCCTGTTTGCACTTTTGACTGATGTAGACAGAGTAGCGTCCAGGAAAATGTCGATATTGTGATATTTCATACCTGCTTAGAGTTTCACGAGAAGCAGGTTATTTAACACTAGTGGGCCAGCTGCCTGTGAAATTGGACCATTGTGACTTGCCTGACAAATCAGACTGGGGGGAGACGTGATTTAAAGACTTAAAAACTGCAGAGAATTCAAAAGAACAGCGTACTCCAGATGGTTTAAGATGCATAATAAATGCAATTTAATAAATGGTTTTGTCTTTCATCGTGTGGATATCAGGACTATGAGTATAGGTATACATGTATATCATGCATACATTAACCTATTTATACAATGTAGCCATGTGGGACATAAATTAGTGGAATTTCGTTAACAGTATCATTAGTTTAAGTGCGATGCTAGACTCAGTTCTTGCCGAATGAATGTCACTGATCTCTGTAATGAAAGCTAGGAATATCGCAGCCCTACTGCGAGATCTGCTGTCACTGCTGGAACTCCATTGCATACTGGTGGACACCAGCTTGCCTGCTGAGGGCCACTCATAGGCTCTGAATTACCCCATACCTCTTACTGGGAGCTGAGGCCTACTGAAGGTTGGTAGGCTGATTGCTTTTCCATCGTAGCTTGTCTCGGGCAGTTGTACCCAAACTTCTGAGCAAGGGGAGTGAGATGCTATCCTGCAGATGCAGTTGTCAATGTATAAAGTCTGAGAGATAATTATCTATTTGAATGCACCTCCTAGAAGTCAAGAATATCCGCCTCAGGGCAATAACGCAGTCTTGCTGTGTAATTTTTGGACGGAAATGACCAAACTCTTAAGAAATGCGCTTTTAAAGAATATTTGGCATTTTTGGAGGACAATTAGGTGATTTTGTAAATGTTGAGCCTGTCTTCCTTGAGAAGTGGAAGGCTTGTAAAATGCATTAGTAATACATGTTGAAAGAATAAGTCTATATGGACTTCAAGATCAGTCTTATTACATGGCTTTATTTCCAATTTTATTGTCATAAAAATTTTTTGTAATTACATTTCTTTGATAATGGTTATATTAAGTGACTGTTCTTTAAATAGTAGTATAAAGAAGAACTGAAGCAAATGTAAAGCTTAATGTGCTATTATACGAAGCTATTTCCACTCTTTCTTACCTAAGCTGTTTATTTAAGTAGGTGCTTCCCAATCCATTGTTTTGCCAGTTTTTGTTCTGATAACTTGACCAGATGCAGTGAAATGTAATGCAGTGAGTTGTAATGAGTTGCCTACTGCTTTTATCATAGAACCATAGAATGGTTTGGGTTGGAAGGGACCTTTAAAGATTATCTAGTCCATTCCCCCTGCTGGGGGGGTCGGGGGCACATCTTGCTTTAGATGAGGTTGCTCAAAGCCCCATCCAACCTGACCTTGAGCACTTCCAGGGATGGGGGCATCCACAGTTTCTCCAGGCAACCTGTCCCAGTGTCTTACCCCCCTCATAGTAAAGAATTTCTTCCTTATATCTAATCTAAATTAGGTGAAATTAAATCATTGAGGTGCTGGAGCATGTCCAGAGAAGGGCAACGAAGCTGGTGAAGGGTCTGGAGAACAAGTCTGATGAGGAGTGGCTGAGGGAACTGGGACTGTTTAGTCTGGAGAAGAGGAGGCTGAGGGGAGACCTTATTGCTCTCTGCAGCTACCTGAAAGGAGGTTGGAGTGAGGTCGGTGTCGGTCTCTTCTCCCAAGCAACTAGCGATAGGACGAGAAGAAATGGCCTCAAGTTGCGCCAAGGGAGGTTTAGATTGGATATTAGGAAAAATTTCTTCACCAAAAGGGTTGTCAAGCATTGGAACAGGCTGCCCAGGGAAGTGGTTGAGTCACCATCCCTGGAGGTATTTAAAAGACGTATAGATGTGGCGCTTAGGGACATGGTTTAATGGGCATGGAGGTGTTGGATTGACGGTTGGACTCGATGATCTTAGAGGTCCTTTCCAACCTTAATGATTCTATGATTCTATAAATCTACCCTCTTTCAGATTAAAACCATTGCCCTTTGTCCTGTCACTACAGGCCCTTGTGTAAAAAGTCTGTCCCCATCTTTCTTATAAGCCCCTTCTAAGCATTGAAAGGATGCAATAAGGTCTCCCTGGAGCCTTCTGTTCTCCAGGCTAAACAACCCCAACTCTCTCAGCCTTTCTTAGCAGGAGAGGTGTTCCATCCCTCCAATCTTTTTTGTGGCCCTCCTCTGGACATGCTCTAACAGGTCCATGTCTTTCCTGTACTGGGGACCCCAGAACTGGATGCAGTACTCCAGGTGGGGTCTCACCAGAGCAGAGTAGAGGGGCAGAATCACCTCCCTTGACCTGCTGGCCATGCTTCTTTTTATGCAGCCCAGGATACAATTGGCTTTCTGGGCTGCAAGCRCACATTGGCGACTCATCTCTGTTTTTTCATCTACCAGTATCCCCATGTCCTTCTCTGCAGGTCTGTTCGCAATACATTCATCCCCCAGTCTGTACTGATACTGGTGATTGCCCCGACCCAGGTGCAGGATCTTGCACTTGGCCTTGTTGGACTTCATGAGGTTCACATTGGCCTGCTTCTCAAGCCGGTCAAGGTCCCTCTGGATGGCATCCTATCCCTCAGGCGTATCAACCGCACCACTCAGCTTGGTGTCATCCGCAGACATGCTGAGGGTGCGCTCAATCCCGCTATGTCATTAATAAAGATATTGAGCAGTACCAGTCCCGAAATGGACACCTGAGGAATACCACTTGTTACTGATCTCCATTTGGACGTTGAGCTGTTGACTGCAACTTTTTGGACATGACCATCCAGCCAATTCCTTATCCATGGAATGGTCCATCCATCAAATCCATATCTCTCCAATTTAGAGGCAAAGATGTTGTGTGGGACCGTGTCAAAGGCCTTGGAGAAGTCAAGGTAGATGACATCAGTTGCTCTTCCCTTGTCCACCAACGTAGTCACTCTATCATAGAAGGCCACCAGATTTGCCAGGCACGATTTGCCCTTTGTGAAGCCATGTTGGCTGTCTCTAATCACCTCCCTGTCATCCATATGCCTTGACATAGCTTCCGGGAGGATCTTTTCCATGATCTTATGGGGCACAAGGTGAGGCTGTCACACAAAGCAGAATGGTGAATAGGCACCTCCTGTGACAGTCTATATACATCATTACATGTGAGGCAGCAGACAAGTTTTTTAAGTGTTGATAATTTTTAGATACTGAAAGAGTTCCTTTGTAAATGTAATTAATACATTAAAATTGAAACAAAATTCTTAATGAAGTGATGTCAGTGAATGAGGTGCAGCTTGTGACAGAATTTATGTGAAAGCTCAGAATGTTCATTGAACCATCTGCTGGCAAAGTCCCATATCTGTTAGGAGTCCTGTTAACTTCATTACTGTTTCAGCTGGCTGCAAAGGTCTCTTCATGTGGAATTCAGTGTAAGATTGGTACTGGAAAACTTGTAACACAGTGCCATTCTTGTGTTAAAATACAAAATTCAGACAGATAATGCAACAGTGGCATTGGTGGCAGTTTCATTTGAGTAAATACTTAGGTAGTAAGCAGACCTTAGGGGACTATTTGATTTCAGAATAACTTGATTACTTGACATTTCATCAAAGGGCAAATTAAATATTTAGATTCCATAAAGATCTAGCTGGACTAGCTTGTTTGGCATCTGTCAGTGATGATGTTTAACTTTATCACATTTCTTCTTTTGCTAAGAGGTTTTTTGTTTTGTGTTCTTTTCTGGGTAGAATTTTTTATATGTGATATTAGGAAACCCCCTAAGTGGCTTTTTCTGTCTCTCTGCTTTGCAATATATCAAGTTGTATCCCTATTCAGTACATGACTTAATAAATTAACTGCACTGCTGCCATGCTTGTTTTCTGAATCCGGTTGGCAAAACTGTGCAACACTTTTAAATTCTAGTGCATAGCTGAACTTCACTGCAGTGATCATGAAATTATGCACAATGTGCAAGTGGTTGAACATTCCTTTAAAAGCAGCCTATAAAATATGCCGCCTATAGTGTCGGTGAATAAATGCCAACTTCAGCATCAGTGTTCTTTTAAAATATGTGCTGTGCTGAGGTTATTAGTCACTCTGAATTCAAGGACATGAGAGTGCAGATGTTGCATAAAGCTCCAGGAGTGGCATACCTGCGAGGATGCTGCTGCTTGATTTTCAGAAGATGGCATGCAGTGCATTTTAAAACTCCCTAGTCATGGATGAACTGCAGTAAATGTCATTTTGTAATTGAGGCCATGTAAGTTAGTTATTCTACATTTATTTCTAACTTAATGTTTCAAAAATCTCTTTGCTAAGATCAAAGAAATGTTATTATCATGAAAGGAAATAATGCACTATTTGCTGAATGGGGCAAGTAAGCAGAAGAATGAAAATTCTGCATCTTTTTCTCATGTATATAATAATTGTCATCTATTTAATGGATTAGTGTGAAGATTATGCTGTTGGCCTTCTGCTTAAAAGTAAAGGAAATAATGATAATGGTGAAAATATTGCTGCTTCCCTTAACATATGAAGGTGGATGAAAAGGAAGCATCACACAGAAATGTAACAGCAGCCATGACTTTAATTTGAGCAAGCCCAACTGAGACAAAGATTTTGGGAAAAGAAATCCACAGATGAAAGTGAGAAGACCCCTAATATTGTATCAGCCATAAAAAAAGACTTTTGTAAAATAAAGGCTTGTGTAAAATACAGAAATTACTTAACTTTGCTTCCGCCAGCTGAAGCCATTTACTGGTTTTGTTTTGCACTGCCAATGTGGAAGATTAAACTTGTGTGGATGAGTTAATTTAATCATATCTTTTACGGCTGTGGAAATGGAAAGAGCCAAATGTTGCAGCTAACTAGAATGGTCAGTCACAGCTCTCATTTGAGAGAAGATCTTTCCAAATTGCTCAGAACTAATGCATTTTTAAACAATGTCCTTAATAAGTGATAAATCCTGGATGAACTGTTTAAAAAAAAAAAAGGGAAATATGATCTTTGTGGTTGAAATCATACTCCAAAATTTGTAAATGATAAAAATTTCTTTGGAATATGTGGAATTACAGAATTACAAACACAAGGTCAAAGACTTCAATCAGTTATTGATGCCCAAGTTTACATAAAGGAGTCAAAATGTATAATGTAAGTGTTGCAGTCTTATTATCACAAAAGGACATTAGTTTGATTTTCATGGCAAAAGCTGACCTATGATATACTCACAGCAATAACGGTAGTGGGTAATTGCTATATTTGATTTTTTAAATTTTTTTTTCTCTCTCTTTTTTTTTTTTTTTTTTTTTTTTTTCATTTTTCTGAAACACTGCAAAACCAAGAAATTTGCCAGTGATTGGCTGATGCTGTAAAGGCATCCTTGCATGGCCATCTGCAGAATTACTGTCACGTAATAGGTTGTTTGCGCAGTACCATTGTTTCCATTATATTGCCATTTACCTTTGGTGTAAACTGGAGTGAAATGAGAAATGGGTTGTTAGAAAGAGTTGGTCAAATTGTGAAATGATTGATAACTAAAAGATATGCACGATGCAAAGAACAAACTTAAAAGACATGAACACACCACTTGGAATTTTTGAAATTGTCCAATTCCTTTCACTTCAATTTTTTTATTTTTGTGTGATACTGAGGTAGAAAGTCAAGCTTCTATGAAAGCTCAGATTCTCTCTTTGGGGAAGGGAAGAGAGAGAGCATGCACCATTTTGATGGTTGTTGGTAATTTGGGGCTGCCAAACCAATGCTATTCACACTGACATCCTGTCTTTTCAGACAATGAAGTAATATATTGAGGTAATTAAAGACAATTGCTTGTAATAGCAGAAAATTACTATAATTGGTTTGTTTTCCAGATAACAAATGCATTTATAATTTCTGTGACCACATCCAGAGTTTTACTACCAGAATTCACAGAGAAACCATAAACAGTTATTGTTCCGTTATGCTTAATGTCAGTGGTATGAATTTAACTCTGTTTTATTTAAAAATCAGTCAGGACAGGTTTCATCCTTATGTTAAACAGTTTAACATAAGCCCATTCTTGGTTTTCAAAAGCTTGTTCATGTTTTGTCACACCTGTTGATTGCAAATCATATACACAACTCAAATAGCAATGAACACTTTTTGAAGGTTTTAAAAAGAGAGCTTAAATTAATCTTGCAGTGAAAGAAAAGCAAGCTTCAAAATGCTTCCACCTTGTAGTGATTTCATCAGGTAACTCCAAGTCTATTAGAAAGCTTGGTCACTTGTATGCTATTTCCTCATGTTCTATGATATTTACAGGATGCCTATAATGACATTTTTCCCTCCAAAACTGGGAAGGCCTTTGCTGGCAGAAGCTGTTTTAAAATCCATTTAAAAAAAAAAAAATATCTTTCTTTCAACAATTTCTTTTGAAACATAGACTGAGTATGATGAAGCCAAGAGGTGCATTGAATTTTCAGTAACCTGGGAAGTTGTAACAAAATGTGCAACTTTGCCTATACCATAGGCTTGCTATTCAGTTAGACTTCCTTTTTTTTTTTTTGTTAGTTATTGTGGCTGAAAAGATTCATCAGAGCGTGAGGAACAGTCATTCATATAGAGGATATTCATATCTATGTTTGTTCATCTTTGATGATTTTATCAATTTAGATGTCATACATAGTGAAGCTATATATGCTGTGTTGAGAATTAATACAGATAATTCTGACATTGTTCATACTAATTGTATCATGGCCAGTTTCTTTGTTACGTTACTGATTTGTTTTTTCCCCTGGACTATTGCAAGCTTTTTCAGTTTAAGTTTTGGTTATGTACATAATATTGCCTATTTTAAAAACATTTCACTCATTACTTTAAAAACCTAAATAATTTAAGTGACGTAAAAATATCTGTTTAGATATAATTGCAGCTTTTTATTTAAAGCATTTTAACCATCTCCAGTTTTGCCTGTTAGCAAGGTCTTTTTTGTCTTAAGAAACTGAAAGACAAGCAAATGGTTTGAGATTAGATGAATAATTATGTTAATGATCATGAAATAGAACCTGAGGAATCAAAAAATTTGTGATACAGGAGTATCAAGATGGTTTTCTAAGTGCTGAAGTTTTAGATTGGCTTGGATAGGACATGCAGCATAGCGACTGAGAGAATTACACCCTCAGGGTTTTGTTCTCTGGCTCAAGTAGAAGCTGAACATATTTTGAGGATCTGAAGTTGTTTACAATTTCCCACCTAGGCCTTGTGTGTGTGTATGTGCCTCATTTTGATCTCAAGGGAAAGTGCAGATCACTGTTCTCATAAAGGACCTGTATTTGAAGTATTAAGCWGGTTTCATTCCTGAACTACTGCCCCTGGTGAGGAAGCTGTTTCTCTGTCCTCACCTCTTGAGTTTCTTGCTGGGCTTTTGATGCTGATTTTGCAGCGGGTTAGCAGAAGATGCCATTCACGGGGCTGTGTGCTTGAGTTTGAGTCTTGACAATAAGCGACAGTACAACTAGAGCGGATATCACTTGGTCAACTCCTGCTTCTTTTGAGGTTCTACAAGCACAAATAGGGTCCACTTGCAAAAAGCACATGGACAGAGTAAATGCTGTTTCAGAAGTTTCTTGGTAGAGGAAAACAACGCAAAAAGGACTGGGAATGTAGTGCATTAACATCAAGATGCACTAGAGGGCCCAGCGTGCATATAACTATTTTCCAAGAAGAAAAATGGGTAGTAAGCTGAAGGAACTTCTGAGAAATTACAGCAAAATTAGGAGGAGAAAGAACTGTCTGAAGCAAACAGGGCTCAAAACAGGACTGAATGCGGAGAAAGGTGATAGAGTGACAAACGCATTCAACCTGAAAATGTAATCAGACAAGCATGTTTCCCTGCTGGAGAAGGGATTTAGCAACTTTGAACTCAAAATCATGTGATTTCTTCCTCCTCCTGGCTAGATAAAAAAGGGGATTGATGTTTTTAATATTATACCATGCTTAACAAACCATTGCGTGCTGTGTCAAGTTCATTTTCACTATCAGTTCTGGCTAAAAACCATTGCTATCAGTAGTCTAGCCTGAAGGTGACAAGAGATTTGAATCAGTGTAATTAGGCACTCATCATACTGCAAAAAGATACAACTATCTTGATGAATTGGTATTAAAAAAAAAAGCTGTGGGGTTTTTTTTGTTTAACTGCAGTTGGCGTCTGGGAATGTGGAGGAGAAATGAGCTCGGCAAGAACTGAGGCGGTTTCCTCAGCATGACAACTATTGTCCTGTTCTCTATGCAGAAAAAGTTAAGAGGTTTTTGCCCCTCCAAGTCCTGTTGACACCTTTGAGTGTTCTTGGGCCTCTCCCAGGTTTTACTTGACAAACATATTCATATGTCCTACTTCTTTCTGATTTTGAGAAATACATAAGAATTCATTTTCCACACTTAGGCAAGAGCTATGAAATGAGTTATTGTTTGCCTTTTAGAATTGTAGCTCCAGGGCACACTTTTACTATGAAGCGTAAGTGATGAAAAAGTACATCTGCCCAGCAAAGTCAGGATTGTGGTTGGATATGGCAGAAATGGGGTATAAGGAACTTTATCCCTCTGGGGAAAGGCATTTCCATACACACCAAAATGTATTTTTTCATTACCTTTATTACAGCTGCCTTGTATTAATAGTTAGGATTTGTTCTCATTTTCTCCTGCATTTTAGAAAAAGTGCAGAAAACATTCCTGAAATACATATGGCTTTCACCAGGTAGAGGTGCATTGCAATTTTTACCTTTTCTTTCCGGGAACGATGAGTTACCCTTCGTTCTTTTTCTCTGAAGATACATTACTTTATCTTATCACTCATCCAYGCATCTTTCCTCAGAGCTTGGATAACATTCCTTTTGATTATTAATATGTTAAATTGTTTGAAAATGAATCAGGGAATGGCATTTTTTGCCCAGTAGCACGCTTACTGTGCAGTGGAGTCTTGTCATAACCACGAAGTGTTTGAATTCAGGGTCCTAATTCCAATTTATAAGTGCTCTAGTTTTCAAAAGTGAAATGTGAATAGGGATTTACGTACTTATTTTAGACAGCGGCAGTTGCAAAGGGATAATGTACTTTAGGAGGGGGACAGTAAGTGACTTGCCCTACGTGACTACCCTATGAACGATGGATCTTTCAGAGTTTTGAAGGATGGGTGTTTTTAATGAATATGCTATACAGTTTTATGGAAAATAAATAAAAGAACAAAACAAAAACCAAAAACTACCCCACACCACAGTTCTGCTAGTTAACATTAAAGCTAAACAGATTTGGGATGTACTGAAACTAGATTTCAAGCTGTCTTTTGTAAAAATTTACTTTTCTGGAGTGAGCAAATACTAGTTCTGTTGGTCATGGAAACTTTCTCCTTGTCTCTATTGAATTAGAGTCTAAATTAGTTAAGCAGTGCTAAAATATAGAATGAACTTGGGTTTGCAACCTTAGTTATTTAACAAGAAATGTAGCTGACCCTTTACCTATCTTTAAATTATGAACTGGAGGTAGAGTTAACACTTAGCTTATAGTAGCAGCCATAATTTCCAGATAGACAACAGATGCATTTATATTCAGAACACTGTTATTTCCCCTTTTTAATCACCTGACTCCTGTAAGCAAAATCTGCTGAGTAAGGGAACAGCATTTTTCTTTGATTCCCTGAAGAGACAACTGATCACACAGTCTGCCTTTCAGTTCCCACATTCGTTTTTAGCTTGTTGGCTGATTTGGTGGGTAAGGTAGAGGTCTTAAAAGCTCCAAATGTCTATGCGCTTTGTGGAAGTCTAAGACATCCGAATTGGTGTTTCCTCCCCCAGACTCCTCAAGAAAAGGCTGTGACCTGAGCTCAAGGATTTTTTTTCRATTTGGCCTTCGATATCAATCATTAAATATGTACTTACTGATTGCTGAGAAAGCTTGTTGCTCTGGACCAGCCATAGTGTCCTGCTTTGTGCTTGGCTGGCATGAGAGTTGCATGTAGTGGCAGAGGAGAGGAAAGAAAAGGGAATTAAAGGGCATGGCTACAAAGAAGTGAATGAGCTGACTGTAATGTAGAAAGTATTTGGGAAACGAGGGAAAAGCAGGGAACCTAATGTGGAGGTTTGGGAATATGAAGATGACATAGTAGTGTTGGGCCAATCCATAGAAAATCAGACAAGTTACAGTGCCGTTCACTGTTTGTATGTCTTTTCAATTACAACCTGTATATGTTGTGGCATACAAGCACATTGAAAATAAAATTTTAAGTACTGTGTAATTCTTGTTGCCATTTTGGTTTTTGTTTGATCGCTTACTCATCACAGGCAATGTTTTCTGTGTTTTCTGCTGACAGAAAAATGCTTCCTTGTTCTTACATGTTGATATATTGCTTCGTTTAAGGGAGAATGTTGGTGTTGCCTTTAGCACAAATGATGTATGCATTTACATTTCTGGAACACTTGCAGAGTTTCCCCATTTGCTTTTATCTCCTCCACAGAATGAGCATTTGTTTTGTAGTTTATCTTTCCTGAAGATCAGCATAGATTGTTGATTACAGACTGCAATAAATTAACTTGTTGACTTTTGCCACATTTCATGTTTGTGTTATCTATCTGAACAAAGTTGAAGATTTATAGAAGACTTTAAAAATTAATCTGAGATGTAAATGTTTGAGAACAAAAGCTTTTTTTTTTTAACTGGCTTTTATTTCTGAAAGCCTGCTACATAAAATTGCATGTCTCTTTCTAGAACAAGCTTTTTAATTTTAATTGTTGAAGGGTTTTTCTAGTGATTTATTAGACACTTGACTTTGTGCAAAACTGAAAGTATATCATAAAACTAAAAACTATTGTCATCTTTACTTGCGTAAACCAGAAAAACAGAGAATTTGAAAATACAGGGTTTATTAAGGTAAAAAATACAGGTTTTGTCATGTTGTGTTCTTTAGTTTGCTTTTAAAGGAATTTACTTTCAAATTACTGTCTTGCAAAATAGACTTGAAAAACTTCTCTGTAGTCACAATCTAATTCTTCATTAATTTGTTATCTGAAATTACTAAATAGGTGGGAGAAATTTGCAAATTTTACTTTTTCAGTAGAATCAGCTGACTGACTCTCTCTTCTACTTGTGGGGAGCATGCTGTTTTGTTTTCCAGTTGCAATATATAGAAACAGTTTAGTTCTCACCTCTCTATTCTATTTCGGTATTCTGACCAGAACTAACACTTTGAACACGTCAGTGTTTTGAGCTGGAAATATTACCAAACTACACTTCTTACATAAGCATACCCTCATATTTGCCTTTTAACATAGTACTTGGTGTGTTCTTGTGAGCTTAAAGTGTGGGAGCCAGAAAGTGATGGAAGTACGCCAAGTGTTTGCACAAGAAGAAAATACCCATTTTCCATTCTCTGTGAAATTCCTCCTTCAGTGTTATCCAGACAGTGTTGGCCTACTCAGAAGGTGTCTACTGTTTCTCTCTGTTCTGGACCGCCAGGAAATATATGACAAATACAGGAAACTTCTTTGTTTCTTGGGCTTGCTAGAAAGTTTTGACCATGGCATGTATGTGTTTCTTGTGGCTATTGCAGTAGTTCAGGATAGACTTAGGATCACAGAGTGTGTCATATCTCCAAACAATATAATCTGTCATCACATTTACATTTGTGTCGGTATGTGTGTGATGCGTAATATGCAAAACAGTCGCTCAGGTGTCTGAGCAATCAAGAACAGATCATTTCTCTATAAAAACATGTAGGCATCATATTTGTTTTTTGCCAATGTGATGGTTACATTATTCACACATCAGATCTTTGTCACTTCTGTAGATTGTTGGATGATGCAACATGTTGTGCCACTCAGTCTGCAGTGGAGGGCCACCTTTGGGCATTTCCAAACTGTTTTCTTAGGCTTTGTGTGAAAGGAAATCAGTCCAACCACTACCTTGAAACTTCTGCAAAGCAGTCTGTTCCAGTAGTTGACTTGATATTTTGTGGTATGGAATAGTGGGGAAAAAAACCTGAATTACTCTTTAAGTGTTGATAAAAGCAGCTGCCTTAAGTAGCACACAAGCAAACGTTTATCTTAAATAAAAGACCAAATCCTCGGAAAAAARTACTTAGTGGCTTCCTCTAAGAGAGTGGTTTGTGGAGGTACCTTAGGATAAATGCATTGATTTTTGTCTGCAGTTTTTCTATAAATTATATAAGTGAAAGTTAAGTACCGTACAAAGTGTGAGGGAATGAGAATGTCTGAAAACACAGCTGTGCAGCTGAGTGTTGTGTACGTTGTTGTATTGACTTCATCATTTTAGAACAACAGAGTCTACGGAGGGATGTTTCTGTCCTAACCACTCTGACCCCTTGTCAAAACCAGCAGGGCAGAGAGTTCGACTGAACTCGTATCTGTGAATTTATGTCTGTTGTTTTGGAGGGGCCACTGTGACATTTTTTAATGTGGCTGTTTTTCTGATGTCCAGGATCACGAGGTTTCTGTGAGCATGCAGCAGTTCGTAGTTAGCTTCTGAACTGTCTTCCTTGCAGAGCCTTCTCTGAATTCAGATACATCAGCTGAGGTTTAAAGCCACAGGAGGTGATTTTCTGCCCTGCTGTGGAAGATGGAGCTGGGCAGCCTTTGCGTGGTTTTAATCCTGCTGCGAGCTCTGGCGGCATTCGGAGCTGAAGGGCTGGATGGAGGAGTTACTGAGCTGGACTTGGTCTGGCAAACCAGGGTGCCTTGTGTTGCCTGTGCTGATGCACTGATCATGTCATCAGCGTTTGATGTAACTGGAGCCAGATGCCTGGTGTGCTTTCATGGGCATGCTGGTATATCTTAAGTTTACAGTGCTAGAGGCACTCCATATTTAGGAAGACTATTTTAGAGGTATTCATATTAATCAGACTGTATGTTATAAGGTGCTCGTCAGTATCATACATCATGACAACAATGGAGCAAACAGATTCTGTTTATTTTTGAAACAGACCTTTAGATTTAAAATAAACAGAAGCGTTAGATAATACCTCATGGCAATGTGGAATTGCATGGAACTGCATAAGTCTTCTCTAAGACTAGCTAGGTAATTTATCTTCTACTTAATTGTAAGATACGAATGCCAGGTGTTTCCACAAGTTTTTTTGGAGTGAACTCTTGGATTCCACAGGAAGAGAACTAGGCCAAGTACTTTTAGCAGGCAAATTTTGTTTCTCATAAGGAATAAACCATTTCCAGTCAAGCCACCTGTTCCCCCTTTTGTCAAATGCCTTGGTCTGAGGGCTCAGAGAAAAATCCATGGAAATTTTTTCAGGGGTTCAAAGGAGTATAAAGTGATTAAAAGAAAAAACAATAAACCAAACAGCAGGCATTTAATTCCTATTTCCTTTTTTTCCCTATGTCAGTTTGTTACATGTACAATTTCATTTATGTCCTTTCAGATTTTAATAGATTCCAAGATAATTTTTCTGCTTGATTTCTGTTAAGTGGTAAAAGACCCTGAAATTCTACCAAAAATCAGACAAGGCTTTTCTGTGTGTGACTTTGTAACAATTTTCTGAGAGGAAAGGTAGGGTCCCTTTTCCTGTTCTCCCCCTGCCCCACCGCCTTCCCCTTCCCCCAAACAGGACCTTCCTTTTGGCCTTGGGCAGGTTTTTTCCCATTCCTTTACCATATAAACTTGATTACATGTCTCTGAATGCAATTTAAGGGATCCCTAGGCAAGGGGTAGGTCAGAACTGAAATAAGGAAGAGGGTTGCTGTCCCTAGGAATGAATTTGGACGTTTACCTATTTTCTCAAGGTAATTTTTGTCTTTTAAAAGCAGCATGTAATTTTTTCCTTGTGTACTTTTTCCATTTCTCCTGGAATGTTCACCCCTAAGTATCTCATAAGTTTCGTTGCCTGTTGAAATTTAAAGAGCTCTTCTAATTGTGTTTTCTTTGTCGGTGGTGTTTCTTTCCCTATGGCTGCTTTTGTCTTAGAATTTGTCTTGAATTCAGACACTTTTTCAGAGAACTCAATTTTTTTTTTTTTTTCTGTGGGTAGGACTGACAGCCTGAGGTTCTCTGCTATAATTATTTCCTAAATTGTCCTATAAGCTGGAGTTGTTTTGTGTGTTTTGGATGGGCGGGGGGGTGTGTTAGTACCTCTTCTGCATGTTCTTTGGGTTTGATATATTATAAACTAGCAAAGACCTGAGTTTAGTGGGGTGGTGTTAATGATGCAAGCTGAGAATTCAGCCTGTGTGGTTTTGGAACTGTGGCTTTCAAGATTTTTGATGTGTTTTTAAGGTTTTTTTTAAGTGTTGGAAAGTAGAAAAAATGGCCATTACCTTGTAATGGACATTGTGATCTCCTCCTCCAGGTCCCTGTTTGAACTCAACCTGAGTTACCACATGCCTGGCTCTGGCAGGTAGGGAATAACCAACAAAATCCCAGCGATGGCTGCTGTGGAAGCACACAAGTGCATGAGAACTTTGTAATGCATTTAATAATTATTTTTTTTAAAATCCATAGAAAGTGTCGCAAGTTTCATAACTAGAATGGTAAGAAGTTCCCTGAAGTGGTGGTGGTTTTTTGTTTTTTTTTTAATGGCATGTGGTAACTCAGGTTGAGCAAAAACAGGGGCCTGGAGGAGAGAATTACAAAGTCCTTTACAATGTAATGGATATTTTTTCAATTTTCTAACATATAAATTCTAAATATTCTTGTCCTGTTAGGATTATCTTGATAACAAATAAGCTGTACTGTTCCTGGTTGKTTTTTTTCAATGGTGTTCTCTTGCATCTCTATTGCTTCATGCAGCCCCTCTGTCACTCTTGTGAAAGAATGACCATGATAGGTTTTAGCAAAGTTTATAAAGTTGGTAGGGGTAGACTCCGCTGTTCTCAAGGTAAGAGCCACGATTTATTGCGAGTCCATCATTTGGAACATCCTCTTCAGGACATTGCTTACTAAGTACAATCCTAATTCTTTGTCTTTAAAATGACAAAACATCCATGGCAGTCTTTGTTCTCCTAATGTTGCCGCATGAGAAGCCTTCCCAAACATAGTGCTATGCCTTTTCCATCAAACTAGATTTTTGATGGGCTTTTCCCCCTTTTATCTGCTGGTCTTCACTATATTTTCTCCCTGTTCTACACATGATTAGTAAGAAAAAGGAAGAGTTGAGCCTTCTGGAGAGGGAGACAGGTTGAACTGACTGGAAGTAAGAAGAGGCATTTGCATGTACAGTGTGTGTTTACTGGCTTGGGACAACATCCTGGAAGTTTCCCGTATCCGCATGTTTGCTGGCGTATGTACTGAATTTGCTTAAAAAAAAGCAATAAAATAAAACTTCCTTATGCAGTTCCTTTCACTTAAGGTAAGTTTCAATGCCATCTGTATTCTTGCTTTTGTGTTGATGGCAACAATGTTAATATCAATGTCATTAGTATCAATGGCTACTGAAGATTGATTGTATTGGAATTAATTTTAATGTTGTTTTTGTGTTGTGAAAAATTTCTATTTAAATTGTGTAAAAGTCAGTCTTTATTGTAACTTGAAGACAGAAAAAAAAATTGAGAAAGCTTTGAAAGAACTTTCTGATGCAGGGCCAGCTAAATCAGTTTGTGATTAGATGAAGTGTCACGAATTTAGTAATGGGACCATTAAGAAGAGTATTGTTATAGCAATATTGAATTTAATCTTTTATCTCTCTGTTCTCATTGGGCAAATAATTATCTTAGCAGATTTGAAAGTGGGAATTTCACCCCCCAACTTTTTTTTATATAAATATAAAAGCATGCATGTATTTACAGGCAAGAGAATAGGTACTACTTGGTCTCCATATAAAATGCTGGTTTATGAGAGATATATCGAGAACTGAGTAGTATGAACGGGTGCTTTGAGGCTTAAACTGAAACCAAGCAAAAATGTGCAGCCTGCCTCTTTTGCCTATAATAGGGTCAACACTGGGATCCATGATCCCTTTGATCTTTACATAAAACAGATGAAAATGCATAAATTGCTTCTAATCAGAGATGAATTAAAGGAAAATAGCCTCCCGGAGGACAAAGCACCCCAGGCACCCATCAACAGCCTTACCAAATGACAGACCTGGAGGAGACTTCAAAGCTGCAAACACAACTGCCAGTGAAATCCACCAAGAATCTAGATGCCATTTAAAAAAAAAAAAAAATTCACAGTTTACAAGTGCCCAGAACTCTCTCTTTAAGAAAAAGTGACAGAAACACACTACATGGACTTGCTTTTTAAGCTGCTAAATACTCTTTTTCTTTTAGAAGAGTTGATAAAGGCAAGACTCACTTGTTTAATTTAGTCCAAAAATGTGTTCAGACATGACAAACATTGGTAATTTTTGTGTCAGGTAGGGTTTACTCAATTTGAGTGGCATATTGTTTTGAAGCTGAAGTATATGTTTTTAGTGGAGGCAGATCAGACATTTATTGTAATTGCTTCCTTGATTGTCATCCGTATTTGTCACTGTGAACACAAGCACAGTTAACATTCCTCAAACTGCAGAAGAAAGAGGAAATGTAATGAAATATCAGGCTTGATTTTGGAGGTGAGGGAAGATTTGAGGCAATAATTTTGTTGTGAGCAGTTTTCTCTTTGTGGAAAAAAGAATAATTTTATCCCGAGTTAAACCAGAATTCAGATCCTCTTCTAGCTCAAGTAACTCATTTAAATACTGTTTAGTTATTGATATCAGTAATGTTAAATATAAGAAATAGCCTTGAATAAAAAGTATTAATTGCTGGGTTGTTTCAAGAGAGAGGTAACCTAAACATAAAATTTTTACTTCTTTTTGTTAGCATTCTGTTTATGAGAGGATACCAAAACTGCATTTAACATTTTTAAGGATAGAGAATAAACACAATTTTATGGAGTACTAAAATACCGCTTTTAATAAAGACTGATATAGTCCCTTCAAAATAAATATTGTATTAGGAAGGATTTTACCTGTTGCCAATTGTATACTTTGCTTATGTGTTGTGTACAGCCTAACATTTATATCCAAGCCCACATAAATTTGAGAGTCACTTAGACAGATGTAAAGAACAAATGACATTTCCCAATATGTAACTGCATATGAAATTGTTCAGTGGACTGAATGATTTGCTGAAGGTGAGGTCAGAAAGGTTGCCTAATTCTTTGTTGTAAGAACTTTTTTTCAGTTGCTTACAACTTTAATTGCTGTATCTGAAGTATGTGTTATGTGTTTGTCTAGGGCTATTGGTTTTTGGAAGAAGAAAGCAAAAAGATTTTGCCAGTCTGTCTAAGGATGAAGCTGGGAAAAATTGCTGAGGGCTTGCTTTCTCCTAAAATTCTTTAAGGTTTTTCCCACATCCTGAAGTCACTGATATCTCTATTCTTTGGAGCGGACACTTTAAATTAGATTTTGAAAAATTGGAGTTTGTCTATGTCTTGTGAGACCTTCAAGTTCAACAGTTAGCTTTCCAAAGCTTGCATCTTCACTGAATGCACTTGTCTCACTTTTGGGCCACTGACCAGACTGCACGTGAGCCTTCCTTGCAGAGGGAGAATGAGCAGAGATTGACTCCTGGCACAAGGGACACAGCTGGACTTTCTTCATGAAGACTGATCCTGACTGATCCTATCAATATCTGGACTGACATGGTATAAGGCTGTAAGGCAGAGCAGGAAGTCTGCCTTGTTCTGTCAGGTGGGATAAGAGCTACAAAAAGAAGAGAGAAAGTGAAGTCTGAAACTGAAGAAAAGAAAAATCAAATGTCTTGAAAAAAACTTGATGGCCTGTAATAGCGCAGAGCAACAGCCTACCTGATTATGGACTTTTTCCTAGCGTGGAGAGAGGTCTTTGCCACAGCTTACACAGGGAATCATCCCCATTCGCTTAGCTTTTGCTCTGACACTGTTTTTCTGCCTAACAGCAAAACCTCTGCTAATATTGAGTCATACTTCATTGACTGATCAGTATATAAAGCCTAAAAACAAAGTCAGTCACTCTTCCCTTCTGTGAGTACCTGGAAAATTGTTGCAGATAACATACTTCAGCACCGCTGTTTGGTTCTCCTTTCTTAAACTTTTTATCACCGCGGATCCTTTGAATTAGGCTGGACCTTGTGTTGTTGGGACTTCCATGTGTGTCACACCCTTGGTGAAGAGAAATCCCAGTTCACTGTGAGTGAGAGTGAGTGGTGGAATACAGCAGTAATATCTTCTTTCTATATGATATCAAGTAGCACAGGTACAAATTGATACTGCTAGGCAACACAACAGCTTAGCATGCTTTTTTTTTTTTTTTTAAGAAGGAGCTCATTTTCTCAAATCCTCTTTCTAGATGCAAGGAAATTTTGGCTATTTACTTCATATTTGCTATGTAAATCTACTTGGAAAGGAAAGATGGTGTATGACCATCTGCATTAAGCAATCAGCATGATGGACCCATCAAACTCTTAGCAATATCTTCAGGCTCCCCTTAAGGTGGGAGTATGCATTAATCAACCAGACAGAGTGCCAAGTGCTGCTGCTTCTAAACTGGGGCTCACAGGGGCATGAGATGCCTCAGGGATCTGATTCACAATCCGGGACAGTTTACCTTGGGATGGTTGTTCTGGTTATTGCGCTGCCTCTGCTTCAGGACAATTCAGATGCTTATGTAGCAGCTTCACAAATTACAGGTTGGCAAATTAAGGAAAACTGAAATTGGTGCTAGCGTACCATTGGCACTGAGCTGTACCTTGCATCAGTTCAGAACTGTGAAATACTCATTTCACAAGTAGCTGAGCCACCCTGCAACAGGGTGAGAACCCCTTTGTCCCCAAGAAAAAGAGAATTAGGTGGACAACTGGAATGAGAGCTATTGCATCTGTCCTATGATAATCTGCCCTGTTCAAGAATTGGTGCCCTGAACTAGAGCAATTGTATCCTTTGTCTTCTCCCTCAATCTTTCAGTGTCCGCATTCAAAAGCAATGTAGATAAAGAATAAACAATTTAATACCATGAGTACTGCAATACTTAGCTGTCCAGAGATGTCCAGTTCACCTTCTAGATACACTCTCCAGCAACAAAGATATTTTTAAAGGGATTTATGTACAGGATTCCTCTACCTGCATGGAAATCAGGGTTTTTGCAGTCAGGATTTTTCTGCTTATAAAGGACCCAAACAAGGACTTACAGTTCTCAAAAACGTTTAAACTTCTTCAGATCTAGTTAGATTGTTTGTATTGAACAGGAGTCATAGCTCTGACACGTGCATGCAAATGCAATTGCATTTTGCATGCAATCAATGACCRTTCTCTCCAATTATGATAATTTGTTCAAGAATATGTATTCAGTTGTTCTGCTGTTTCATATTTACTTTAGGAATAGGGTAGTGGCAGTCTCATGTGAAAGGCCTTCATCCTAGCAGGGATTTCTGTGTAGTCCCTGCCATGTTTCCAGGTTTCATTGTACAAGCCCAATCTTGAACAGCTTTTAGTATGTATCTGCTTGTCAAAATACCATTCTTCTTTTTCTTCATCATCGCCTTTGTTAGGAATTTGTCACCTTTATGGCCTTTCAGTCCACAGAGATGGAGTTATCGTCTGGCCTTGTGCTCATTTGTGCCTAAAATTGCCTTTTGATATTCATCTTACACAGTATACCTCATTTTTCTAGGCTGTGACCAAGCAGTGCAGTGAATTTAAATTTTCAGATTACCTATAATCCCATTTTATTTAAGAAGGACAGAAACGTTTGTCACAGTCTTCAGTTTGTTTACTCCTTTGCCTTCAGCGGTTGAACTGATAACCTTCATTGCTCTGTCTCCAGCTTCCTTTTCTTCAGAAAGAAAAAAAGAGGAGAAAAAGCTTCTGTTTACCTGCCTATAACTCAGTGCAAGGTATTTGGGGCTTGCTGATGTGTTGCTGCTGTCTTGGCCTCCCAGAGGAGCTAGCATACAGAAGGCTGTTTCCCCTTCCTACCACGTGGCGAACAGAGAATGGGCAGAACACGAGAATAAAGCATGCAAGCATGGCACAGTTTGTGAGGAACATCTCACTGTGAGATGCCTCTAGTTGTTCCAGCCTCTGCTGCTTATAAAAACAAGTTGAATCATCCCAGATTATAGTCTGGCATATTAATGTAAACTGTGACTGGTTTTGGTTTCTCTTAATATGCCAGGCTGTAGCTTGTGGTTGTTCAGAAGCTCTTGTGCAACACCTGTGGTATTGCAGTCCAGGGGGATGAACAATGGGGGAAAAGAACGAGTACAGAGGTCTCAGGGCAAACCATCTCTGCCCAGTCAAAGCTTTTAGATAGTCAATAGAAGATAGGCTTGCTTGGTGACACTGCCCACTCAACTTCTACTGCTCTGCTGGAGAGAAACAGGAGGACTGTTCAGTCACCTTCTGAGGTATCCTCTCCTCGTGGAACTGTTGTGTCCAGCTGAAAACACCTTGCAGATATCAGTGGTTCACATTATATCTCCCCTGAGAATACAGTTTTCAGAGGCATCTTTTTGTCAGCCCTGACAGCTGACACAGCTCTTGTTTTGTTCTTGCATCACTACCATAATTGCGCTGGTAAACTATTTGTAGGGTTGCCTGATGAGCTGGTTCAGAGAATTGGACTGGTTTTAAATTGAACATTTTTCTTTGTATGGCCTTATAAATGGTTGTACCAGCACAACTGAAGGAAGATCAACAGCTTTGGCTTTTTTTTAGAGAGGGTCTGTTCTCAGGACCCTCTGTGCTGGGGATCTGGGTGTTGCAGCACAGATGCTGATGATCAGTTTTGTGCTATCTCATAGGGAACAAGGTAATGTTATTCTTAAGGTTGAGAAGGTTTTGCAATCTAAAGAACAAGTTGGGGTGCAGGGTATCCAACTAATTGAACTGTTTTTATTAGGAATCTATTCTGGAATTTTGGAGATGCCTGTAATGAACCCCATTACTACCCAGCATCATCTTTTAAGGGTAATATTAGCAATGACGTTGTGCCTTCCTGTATATAAAATGCACCCCTGATTGCCCCCTTTGCTGTGCCTCCCTTAACCCACTGACTTGAACTCGTGGAGCTCCCTTGAAGGTGTAATGCTAAAAAATTTTGGCAAAAGGTTTATAAAGAATGTGTGCAAAAAGACTGCACAAGAAGGTTCTAGAAAACTGGTGTTTTCATGATATTGGTGACTCAAGGGAATGTGGGACCACTAAATCAGGGGCCTGAAATACTATGCAGTGGAATCCTTTGTAAATATCTGAGAAAAAGTGTAGGTATTTTTGGATAAAATTCACCTTTATAGATTTTGCCTTTATTTATATTGAGCAAATGTGACTTGAGTATAGCCAGCAATTTAGAAGATCTGTTTTTTTGAAAATAAATTACATGAATGCTTGCAGGAGATAAAGAAGAAATTAGCAGGTGGAAGAGTAGAATAGAGAAAAGGATTGCATCTGAAGCAAGGGTTAGGTTTGTGAGGAGGAACATATGAGATGGAGGGGAAATATTAACCATTTAGACTGGGAAAAGTAGGTGAGATTAATGGGATGGGAATATTTCTGCAGTGCAAGTCCTTTAGTATTACAAGAAGGGCAGAGAATTTCTGCGCTATATGTTGAAGGTGAGGTGTTGAAGAAGTCCTTCTAACGTGGCTCAGGTTGCTCTAACCACCGTAGAATTAAACTAAGATACAGGGATAGAGACCGTATCTGTGCTTTCTTTCATTAGCACTAAGCATTTCAAAACATACCTGTTACCTAAAACACTGTGTATGAGAACTGTGCTTGGGATCAGCTGTGCCTGTAATGGAGAGAAAGTAGTTGTTGAGCTTGGGAACTCTGGTTGGGGTCCTTGTTCTGCCTCCAACTTCTGAAGCAAGCGAATTGGGAAGGTTATTCTGAATCCCTGTATCCAGTGTGCATTGGACTAATCCTGTATGGGAATAATAGGATGTTTTTATTCGAAATGCAGGAGACTGAAGAGCATGGTGCATAGTGCCTTAGGAGGGGGCTGAAAGGGTTAGGTACTGCCTAATCAGCATTGAGAACAAGGAGACTGGAGCATCCTAAGTAGGAGTGGAACTTTTGTGGACCTTATCTGCTAAAACTGATTTTTTTTACTGAGCAGTTGTGAACAACATAGTGGTTTTTCCCATTAAAGGCTAGAGATTTTTTTTTAAGGTCCAGCCTAGGTATAGTAGGGTGTGTGTTTCAAAGGTAAAGATCCACCCTGCAAAATTTGAAATTGTTTTAAGGAAAAAATTAATAGAGTTTTAAGTAACTGAACCATTTTTGCTGCAAAGTTACCTCACTTTCCACCTCCAGAAAAGAAAAGTCAACCTAGTGAAGATTTATTTGTATTTCAGCTCACACAGATGAAGTTTTGCAAAGTTATTCACAACTTTAAGTACACTTGTAAAATTAGTAAGGTGGTTTGACACTTCTAAATGGCAAGGCTGCCAGCCTGCTCGTAACAATAAAAGACAAGCTTGGGCACTGGATGATGCATTTTTCTGAATATGATAATGCCTGCCTTTAATCTTTTAAGTAAACATTTTTTCAAGACTTACGTTTTTATAGGAAATTTACTTTCTTGGATAATGGTTTAAAATACATATATGTGTAGCTTGATTTCCACTTAAACAACTGGTTAAATCCTGTGTTAGAGACAATTCTATTGACTTTGATCACAAAACAGGTCATCCATTGGGACCTAAGCATTTCTTTTAAATGAAAACCAACTGGTAACTAAAGTAAGAATATGCTCACAGAGGTCGTGTTGTAGGTAATTTTGGGCATGAAAGACACAAATGCAAACTGGCAGAAAATGAGATCAATCTCGTTTGAAAGAAATGTGCTCTCATTTAAATAGTTAGATTTTTCATCAACTGTGAGTGAAAGGAAAGAAGTTGAGGTCAGTGTAAGGGTTGAAAATTGGTATTTTAAACACTAGGTGGTGCCATTGTGTAAAGTTGTATTTCTGTTAAGTTTCTGAAGTCAGTGAAGGTGAAAACGGTGTTTAAATTAAACTTGTGAGAAATGTGTACAGAGAAGTTAGCAGTTGCAAATGAAACATTTGTGACACAGGATGAATGAGAGTGTGTCTGTAGTTCTGGTTTTGTGATATGCAGAAGGAAAAGGGATATCTCAGGAAAAAGCTGTGTGATTAATTGTTGTGTTATTTTGACTTTAAGTCTGCTTGCAAGTATTTGCCTTTTTTGGTTTCAAAGGCRGAGAGAGAACTTAACTCACACTGTGTGAATCTAGGAGCCATCTCCTAGCAGCTTTATATTGTGAATATATCAAAACAAGCTTCCCTTGTGTTACTTCAAATACACCCTAAAATGCCTTAGGATTAAAGCAATCATCTGTAATACAATATCTGTGGCTCATCGTTGATTGGCTTAAAACATGAAATACAGCTTTTTTTTTCTTGGAACAGTCAATGTGTTTCCTTCGTTGTCTGCTTTACCAAAATTCTGCATTCCTTGTCTAATCCTGAGATATTAAAATAATTAAGTGGGATAGTCACAGTTTCACTAATGAAGCATAATTGAGCTTTGGAATACTTTGATATTAAAATTAAAAAGAAAACATAAAAATGGTTTTGCTGAGCATATGCACGTTRTTTCTATGTATTGCTACCTGTTTTAAGCAGTAAATGGGGAGCTTGCTTGCCTAAGGACAGTTGGACTGTCCTGCTAACAGCTTTTTTAGCCTGCAAATCTTTATCACAGAGTGTGTGCAACTCTATTGGATCTGTGAGAAGAGTTAGCTCTAAACAAAGTAATCATTATAAYTTTAAGATGCAAAAATTTGATTGCATCAATGTTTATTCTTTTAGGTAAAGTGGTCAAAAGAAAATCAAAGTTTTGAAATAGCCATTCAGATCTGATTGTTGTATGTAAATGATACATATTTAATTAACTTGTTGGAAGAAATGTGTTTGACTTTATTCAGCAAATGCTATAGAACGATTGTTCCTATTGAGTTAGATAAAATATGATTTCATGTGCTTTGTTACTTAAATATATCAGGTCCTAATAACACTTTATGTGACCTAGAAAACACCAAAGAGTTGACATCAATTTTTAAATTACTTCTTTCTTTCAGACCAAGAACACTGTTCTGTAATAATACCTTACACACAGGGTTGCTTATTATAGATGTTGCATGTACTTTAACTGCTGTGCAAAGCACCTCTCCCATGTAATTACACAAACATATTCTTAATTAATATGACTTGTGTTAGCGTGATCGAGCAATGGAATATTTTTTAGGTGTGTTTTGCAATCCTGAAAGAAGGCTGACAAATGAGGAATGTGGTTACTAAATATCTCACATCTCATGAAGAAATCCTTGGAAAGGACAAAGGCCAGGACAGCTGTGCGGCTTCATCACAATGAATTGTCTTAAAAAGCCCTAAAACATGTATTGATGCAGGAATTGCAGTATCGCAGGCTCTTCCTGATCCTTCAGGATCTGTATAGAAAGGTGTTGTCAGATATGAAGAGCACTTGGGGGAACCGGAATAGTTTGTTTACTGCATGTGGAGCAACTTGACTATGTCAAACTGAAATGCCTCTCTATAACGTCAGTATGCTAGAGTAACATATTTTGTGTTCCCTACTTTTGTGATTTAACCACTGAGTATCCTGGAGGTAGAACCTATAGTGCAGCGTTATGCTGCTCAGTTCCGTGCTGTGGATCAATCGGTTTTTTACATGTTTATGCATTTTTTTTTTTTCATATGTCAGTGCCTGCAATACTTGCAGAAATTTTAGGATTGGGAATGAAGCTGGAAAACTTACATGGTTTCTCTCCCTATGTCCATTAATTTTGCCATTCCATTTTGAACTGCTGTAAGGCAGCACAGAGCATATATCATAGATCATGATAATCATTAATGCAAATAAGATTGTGCACGTGCATGTGTAGTCATGTAGAGAGATGGTTTTGGCTCCCTGATTTCATAAAGCTTTTGAAGTTGTGGCCATACAGCTAATGAAGGAGGAGGAGTGGGTAGATGAATAGAGTAGTTACTTCCYCAGGACATTTATCTGAAGCAGCTTTATTTGCTGGAGCGCTGCTTTAGGGGTAGATCAGCTAGTTGCTGATATGTATGGGGAAGCAGTGTCATGATGCACAACTTGGATGACCAGTTGCTGAAGCAAAAATTCAGCATAACATAGGCCACTGTCCATCTCTGAACTCACTCCAGAGCTGCCACAGATAGATAGGGGAGTTCTTGGCAATGCCAACAGGCATTTTGCCATTACCCTCTGAAAGCTCATTACACTCGCTTGATGCCAGTCAGTTGCAAACTAGTTGAATGTTGAGAAATCAACTGTTGGGACTGTTGTGGAAATTTCCGATGCTTTTAGGGAGGCAGCTGCTGTGAAATGCAGCAGCAGTGGGGACGTTTCATAAATAGAGTGCTCAACATATTTAAGTGGTATTGGGAAGACAAAAGTGCTTATCCTCTCTTCCCTTCCCCCATTACCCTATGCAAACAAAAATTTTGATGGGAAGGAATACTTTATAGGATGCCACAAGCCGACAGCATCAAGTAACAAATATACAAATATATTTAAGCCCTCCAGCTGATACTGCCAAAGCATATCAATAGGGGAGCAGGTCAGAGGAGAACAGATGTTAGCAATTTAGTCGCTACGAATAAACCCCTGCAAGATGTCTTGATGCTGGAGTATGTTGTCTTGAGGCAGGTTCCCAGGAGATGTTGAAGACTCTGTTCACAAAACCTCTGAAAAAACCAAAAAGAGATAGCACTGCTGCTGTTTACCAGGATGGTGTCCCTCTCTGGGGATGCAGACGTGGAAGGGGAACACCAACTGTGAACCATTGGGAAGGAAATGCTGGACGTGGCAGTAGGCATGCTGAAGTCTTTGCCTTTTATTTTCTCATGATCTGTAGGTGTGAGAAGGATGTGGCTGCTGTAATGTCTGTGTTTCTCATCGTGCTGAAAAGAGACATTCCTGGTTGCCTTACAGCACTTTAAAAAGAGAGGTTTCAGCTAGTCCACGTAGTCTTGGGGATGTGGAGGGCGCACAGGTATGGATACAAGACCTGCTTAGATGTGAAGCAGCGCAGTGAGGGATGAATCGTGACAGGCTGCCTGAAGAATGGGTAGGAATGTGTCTGTAAAACCAGAAACCCAACAAACATTCTTTATAAAATTATTCCTTTTCATTTAGAGTGACATAAAACATCAAAAATTCAGCTCAATTAAAGTATGAGGACATCACTTTGGGGAGGTCAGCTTAAGTGCCCTATTTGTTTGAATGTCTTTTTTTTAGACAAACCCTGTGTTCTGGTGATTGCCCTTCCTCCTAGATGTATGGCTTCACTAGAGCCATACTCATTTGGCTGAGTTTTCCCATGACTGCTCAATAATAGTACAGAGGGAAACCCACAGAGAATTAATCCAGTCATGGTTGTGCTAATTTCCAAAGGAGCAAGTGAAAATAAGGGGAGTTTGTAATAAATGCAATATAAAACCTGTTTACATGACTGATTCTCCTCCCCACCCCCACCAGCCTGGCCTTACCTCATTCCAGATTCCCCAGTTCTAGCTGAAAGCATTTTTGTGAAGAATGCTACCAGGAAAATTCCCTTTTTTATCTTGGCTATGAAAGACTTGTATGAAAGACCTTTCAATGGAAAGAGGGAATCTGTCTAAATGTGTTGCTATTGAAAGAGGATTGGTTTATAGACACATAGTTTGATGTTCTTAGGAGGACTATACATTTAATCTTTGATCTAGAAATGATTTTAAGAGTCTGCACATAAGCGAAAAGAAGTTCTATCTAAATGCGCCATCTTCAGCTCCAGTTATAACCAGAAGGATTGTGGTTTTTCTGAGTGAATTTTCTCAAGTATGGTTTCACTGCATAATTTCAGGGGGTTTCCTCTATCTTCATTTAGTTGGTATATTATTTTCAGATAGAACACTTTGCACAGGCTCCATGTAAATGATTTTTTGGTTCTGTATTCAGGGAGGAAGTAGACTGTCCTCTTTGAGGTTATAGTGCTAACACTCTAATAAACTATTTCTAGGGATGATGCAGACAATTGGGTATTATACCTGACTTATTCCAGTCTGATCTCCAAGAACAGTCATTTTAAGGAAGRTAAGGTAAATCTTCATGTATGGAGAGAGTGTTACTAAAGATTTATTTCCCAAATTTTAGCAAGTGAATATGGTTTGAAGCAGTTCATTGACTTAATGGATTGAGATGTCTCTGAAATGCATCAGAAGCCTGAAAGAGTCTCAGTGTAGTAAGAGATCAACACCATTTTATGTCTTTATGGGCAGTTGCAGCCCTCAGATAAATAAAGCACTTATGCATGTACTTTAATACCAGTGAAGCCAAAAATTTATAAACATGAATTTTAGTGTTTTGCCAAAGCAAAGCATAGCTTTGGCAAAGAAGTTGTTTTGGCACTTTTTTTTAAGCCGTCGTGGAGCTTGAAATGATGTGCTCATCTAGGCAAGTAGGCTTCTAAATTAAAATTGTAAAAATAGCAAGGGTATATTCTTGCAAGTGGGAGTTGAAAAGATGACAGAAATATCCCCCCCACCCCGTACCTTTCAAAAACAGAGGGCAGCTTCTGGTTTTGATCCTGGAAGCCCTTCCCAGCTTCATATTTTCCTAGTTGATGTAACAAACATCCTCCACCATCTTTAAACAGTGACTCAGCCACTGCTTGCRGAGGCTTATATTGCCCTAGTTGTATTTTGTCTTTCTGTAGGGATATAAGATACTTTCCAATTCTTTCAGACTAATGACTTTCCTAAATACTGTCTTTTCTTCAGAAATATAAGTACAAATACATGCTGTTCTTAACGATACTGAATACTGTTCAACCTGTGCATCGTGTATTTAACTATGAGACAAATCTGACTCAATATATAAATTATTTTTGTAAAATATACAATTAGCTAAACTCAGCCTTTATACAGTAAACATGCACTTTGGATAATCTTTTCAATGAGAATAATGCAGACATTACACCCATTCTGATATGTAGAAGATGATCCATGAGGGAAAAAGATATATGTGCGTAAGTCAATTATTTGAGAAGAAAGCCTTAATTTCTTCAGGCTCTATAAAAAGAATTTTGGCATCTGCACATATTTATTTTAGAGATAGAGGGGTAAATCTTCAGCACAGAGCATGGGGAGTTAACCATGGAACATTCATTAACATTAATGGGATTTCTATGGCTAATTCCCCACACACTGGCTGAAAATTTAGCCCAAAGAGATTTGAAAAGTGATGTTGAGAAGCAAGTTGGTYGGTAAGCCTCATTACTTTCATGTTATTAACTGCTCTATCTGCCACTGGCTTTGTATGAACACTGATATATTATACTTAACAGTTAACAATAAAGGACTGTATGCTAAATACAGATTCTGGTGTGGAGGTAAAATAATGCAGTTATATGAGCAAATTTTGGGTATTTTCAGAAAAAAAAGATCTGCAAAGCCATAGAATAGAAGGAAGGAAAAAAAAAAAAGATATTAAGACATATTTTTAGACAGCAGAAATGGTTTACATTTCCGGTATCTTTAGTACAGCTTTAGCACCAAAGGAAAGTATAACTCCTTTATTTTGAACTTAGTATTCCACTATTGGGATCTAAATTCAGAGCTGGCCAACTCTGAGCAGGGGGTTGGACCCAATGACTTCCAAGTTCCTTCCAGCCTAAATTATTGTATGATTTGGACTTGGTATAGCATTTTTCTTAAAGCCTTTTTGGACTAGTTTTCTTTTGTAAAAGTTAATTGAGATAAGATAGGAAAGTCAGTTTCTGTTTATCTTAAAATCTTGAAGAAGGGTTGAAACCTGGGCAAACATAAAAAGCTGTTTCATCTACTAAATTGAGAATATTGTTTTAAAAGGAAATACAGGGTCTAATTTAAAAAGTTTATCAGATTTATGTTGCTCTTTTTTTTGTGTTAAGGATATACAATAGAGAATGTGTGTGAAATGTGAATGTGTGTGTGTGTGCATACATATATTCACATTTCTATTTCTCTTGTATCTTAGCAGTTCCCCTTCCTTTTTAGGGGAGCTATTAAATTGCTTTTCCAGTTGTTATTCAGAGCAGTCAGTAACCAGCCATTAGAGGGTGCTTCTGCACCAAGGAGCTCTCTTTTCTTAAAACCCAATTTACTTAACTTTAAGTATTTGTAGATTTAATGAAGAATCATTTTATGTTTCCTAGAATTACCCAATATCTTCTTTAATTTGCATTACTTTGTGGAGTACTCTTCTTGGAATTCAAAGGATTAAAATGCGGATAACTAAAGGTGATTCAGAGAGGGTGGAATGATTCAAAGCAGCAAAACTGTTAATGTAAAAACAAAAGAAAATATACATGGACCCTGTGAAAATGAAAAATGGGCTGGTCTCTTACCTAATTAGTGACAGAGATGAGCATCTGTACTTTATAGCACTTGCTTACAATATTACTGCTTTTTAGAAATAGATTCGTTCATTATAACTCCACGCATATATTTGCAGCAAGAATAGTAAAATAGATGCAGTTTGTAAATTTCTGCCATTGCTAGTAAAGATTTAAAAATAAAACTCTCAATAAAATGAAGTTGGTTTTTCCCTCTAGATTCATCATGGTTCCTCATTCAGTAGCAAACTTAAAAAGATATGTCTTTGCTGTAAGAATGTGCAGACGGCAGAGGAGGGAACTGGTTTTATAGCTATTAATCCCAGGAATACCATTTTAAAGTCTGCACTTCTGACCCGGGACATTGGTGCAAAGTGAGTGAAGGATGATGGAAATAGGAACATTTCTAAGAGAAAATTCTGCTGTTATGGAATCAGTTCCTAAGACTGATTGAATAAGTCATTAAATTCCAAAAGTGGCACGTAGTACAAAGCAGTACATCTCAGTTATATGCCCAGTAATGTCTAGATCATGAGCGCTCAGCAAAGAAATCTGCCACCTGCAAATCTTGGTCAAAGCCAGCCCATGGAGATGGTGATTCTGAAAATACTCCTCCTGGAGAAGTTGGTACATCTTTGCATGAATTTTCAGATTCGGGTTAAGGATTTCTAATATCCAACTGCTTCTGAAAGCTGCCAAAACTTCCAAAGACCTTCTCTAGTAAAATGTCGATTGACTGCTGGAGGAACTGGCACTGAGCTCAGAAAGGGGAGGGATAAAAATCTTCTTCAGGAGCTTCTTAAGAAGCCCTATAGCCTCCTAAACCTTAAACAAAAAGGGTAGCAAAATGTCCTTTCAGGCATAAGTGTCCATGTTTTTATTGCACCTGTATATGTTGATATGCTTGTACTACCGTATTTGTATCGAGGGCTGCTGGTACTGCTGTCTCCAATTTTACATGTACATCACTTAGATATCTTTTCTGAGATTGTAAGGGCCCTTCTTCTCAAAAGGCAGTGTTTACGTTGCAAGAACACATGCAATTAAAATCGGTGAATCTCCCTAACATCATACTCCCTAACAACTTGGGAATTTAGTATTTCCATATATATTTAAGTAATATAAATTTCAACATCAGTGGGTGTGCTTTGTGAAGCTGACATGCATTATTGTCTAACTAATTTGATTCTAATTCTTCCAAAAGATTGTACGATACTTATTTATGTTTCTTTTAGCTGTTAAAAGGTGTACATTTTTTCTTTAGTACCTGGACTGCCTAGTTCAGACTCAAGTCAATTTTTTTCTAATTTGGGAGTAGAATCTAGGCAAAAGTAAAACGTATTTCTTAAGCATATCAAACAACAAGATAATTGGATATTGTGAACATCTTGTTCTTTCTATATAAAATGTGGAGCTTCTGAATGAATACACAAAATGACTGGTAGCGTGTGAGTTCTTTGAAGATATTAGGCATTGAAGGTTATGTCGTGTCATTTTGAAGGTAGTTGTTCATAGATTTTCAAAGAGATTTTTAGATTAGACCTATGACAACAATGTAACAAGGTGCTAAGGAATTCTGTAATACAACAGTTTATACAATGCCCAGCAAACTTTAGCCCTAATCTGATAAGTGTGTTTGGTCCTATTCTTGTGCAAATCATAATAGTACTGTAATTTGGAACAAGATATTAGTGTACACACTCTGCTCACTAGGAGCTTGGACCAATCAACCCAGTAGTAGTTTCTTCCTCTGAGCTGAATGATAACAGGATCCAGTTTTAAGTTACAAACTTTTTTAAAATTAGCTAGGTGGATTTTTCTGCTGGTAGCATATTTGAGTAGCTGTTGTAAATCACTGGTTGAGTTCACAACTGCTATTTTAAAATTAGAACCAGACAGGTAACAATGGTTAAATGAAAACAGGGAGCCTGCTAATCTTATACTTCAGTAAGCTAATTACTCCTTCTGGTATTATACTTTATAATTTTAACAGATTTTGGAGGGTTGATTCCTTCTGTAAACATTTCTTATATTAGCAAGAGCTGCTTTGTATTACTTTTTTCCAACAAGTACCRTAAATCCATCAGTTAATAATGGGACTAGAGCTAATAAGCATTGTCATGAAAAGAAAGGATAGATGATCAAATATACTGGATATGCTAACTCATGACTAAAGATAGTAAGGATGCACATATTTGCATTATGTCAATCTTGCATCCTTCAAATCTGTCCACCAGGAAAACAAACTCAATATACAGCTGGATAAGACAGACAGTAAGCCTGAAGCCAGATAGTGCATCACCAGTATTACCTAAAAAAAAAAGATGGTCATTTCTATGGAGAACCAATTCACATTTCTCTCCATAATTCAACTACACGTTGGGAAGATGCTGCAAGCTAGCTGGTTGTTTCTAAAGTATTAAGAGTTGACTAAAAGTCCATTTTACATTTAAAGAGGATTATAAAACATAAAATGTACAAATTCCACCAGTGCATTATTTTACAGAAATTAAGAATGACTACTAGCCTATGCCGACCAGAAATCAGAGCAATCGCATATATTCTTTCAAGACATGAAACGGGGGTTGGTGAATGAAATTACTTCTACATCAGCATCAATATCTAGCATATCAAATAAAGATACTTTAATTTTCTGCTTTTTGAGGCAGATGAAGCTAATCACAAAGTGACACCTAACAGTTTTCATCCAGCAGTGGTGGTATTACTAGCAAGAGGAAAGTCTTCCTTAAGAAGTGTTGGATGATACCTGTTATCTATGTGATCTCCTGCAGATCCTGAAACTCAGTTTATCTTTACTATGGATACTCAAATTTCTAGAGATGGTGCTGGCAGTTACTAAATCTGTTGTCTTTCTGTGGTAGGACAGGTTTGAGACCAAAACTGTTTTAAATACTGGTCAAAAGCAACTGCAGGTATCTTATTGACAGCTTGTCTTACTTTCCTCCACATAATAGGTAAAATGAAGCTGGACTGAGCTTTCGGCCCTTGAAATGCTTGTATTAGTACTGTAGTCAGTTTGGGTCCCCTACATAGTCAACGGAAAGAGATTCAGCCCATCAAATTTTTCTTTTATGCATATATTCTTGGACAGCTCTTAACCACTGTGGTAGCCAAACACTGTCACGTGGCTGTCCATCTTACAGACAGCAGTCTGGCAACCTGGACAAAAGGCAGGATTACCTTGGATTCTTCATCAGCAGATTCAGAAAGACCACATCCCATTCGGCCACATTCAGATCAGTATCACTGCCAGAGACATGAATGCTTAAAACGAGAAGCTCATGTCATGAGTAAACTGGTGAATTAACTGAGCATCTCAAGTTAATTCTGTTTGGCAGGAAATGTTTCTTTTGGTTTTGGTAACTGGATTGCTTAAATCATCTTTTTTTGCTGTAAAAAATACTCAGTTTTGGCTTGTTCTTTCTCTTCTCTTTCTTTCTGTCTCTCCCCACACCCTCCTGCCCCAACTTGCTGTTTGTCTCATACTGTGGACTGGACCTATTTTGTTTGCATTTTTTAATAAGGTAGATTTCTGAAACTAGCTGTACTTATAGACTAAATATTTTACTCTCATGGCTCTCCTAAGAGTAGTGGAGTAGTTTGTAGTTCAATATTAAAATCTGTGCGCATTTTGTTTTATATATGACCCCACCGCTCAACAGTTTCAAATGTGATTATGAAAATGTTTAAACGAATGCATTTTTTTCTTCAAAGTTATTTTCCCTAATACATATCTGCATAATTAGAACATAACATAAACTATACTCTAGCATTACAATCAGGAATTAATTATTGTAACATGAAATTTTCGTTTTTTGTCTTTCCTAACTGCAAAGGTGAGTATGGCTTAAAATTGAAAAAATATTAGTCCTTTTCATAGAAACCTGTTTGAAGATCGTAAAGGAGTACAAAAGAAGAAAAGCTTTTTGTTTGTGTTTGCAATCAAATCTTTCTTAAAAGGAAGTCTGACACACAGGCATTGTAGGTTTTTTTAATATTACATTGAAGAAAGCAAGATACAAGTCTCACTGGATTAACTGGAATTCAAGTATAGCAGAAAAAAAACATATTTAAAAATAAATGCTCGTAAACAAGAAGCTCAATGAGCCTTGCAAATGGCTATTCAAAGGTGATTTTCAAATATTAGTGAAGCTTAATTTATTGCTTGCCTAATTTATTGCCTGCATCAAAACAAAACAGAAGAAAATAGGTCAACGTAAAGAAGCTACTGAAAATTATTTAAATGGCAAAACATTCTGAAAAAGAATACAAAAAAATACATTTAAAGATGTTGTAGATCTAAAAATAATCAATCTGTTCTAGTAAATTTATTCAGCTCATACAATGTACTCAGAAATATTTTTCTGTTTGTAAAGGCAGCTTGCAAATTTGCAAGATTTGTAAATCAAATCAATGTGTTTGCCAATGTTCTTTTGAAAATTCTTTAAACAAGGACTCAGTTAACATGCATAGTATAAAATGTTAAAGGCAAGAGCTGTACAGTTCAGTGAGAAATTTTTTGGTATAGCACATAAACAAAAGGAAAACTAAATAGATGTTCATGCTATGTTTTTAGTGCTGCACTTAAAAAAAAAATTAAACAACTTCCTTACAGATCTGGTTAGTAGTTTGATAGCTAAATCTGAAATACTGCATAAAAATATAGAAGAATCTTATTTGTTTAGGTGCAAGTATAGTTAAAATTCAGATTGAACTATGGTTAACTTGTTGCTTTGGACTTAACTATTGTTCTGAGCACTGTTTATTTAGTAGTAGCAGCCCATGCTGCAAGGCCAGTTGATGAACTAAAACGCCTATCCATAGAAGCGTGAGTGGAAAGAAACAATTCAGATCTGTTGCTGTCAATAGTACTGCTGTAAACCCACACATTTACATAATTAATTTCCAATGTGAACTGGTGTTCTCAGTTTAAAGACCTGCTGATATAAACCTCCTTCCTTGCAAACAGGAGTTGCAACAATGGTAGGGCAACGGAGCAAGGACTTTTCCTGTGCTTGAATAATTTGCAGGTCCTTTCACCTTTTGATGCTTGTTTCTGCTTAGCTTAAAAAAGAGAGATTTTGTTATCTTCTCTTTTGGCTGACGGTAAGAAACCATTGTTATGAAATTTTATGACCTACTGACCTTTAGCATTGAAAAATTGGTTTATTTATAACAACAATCACTATCTAAAAGAATAGCGTAAAACAGTTTGACATTTAGTACTTCTGTAATTACCTTATGTCATGTGTCAGCACTGGATATCTGTAGTTTGGATCACTTATCTACTATCTGGTTTATATAAAGGCCTTCAGGGTCTTTATCAAAATGTGTATATGAACTTTTCACTCTGTGAAGTAAAAACCCAGGTCAATTACATCTATTTTCTGTGACCTTCTTAACTTTTCACACCCACTCTGCCAGGGAGTTGTTATAGATAGTAATACTTGCCTGCAGTATCAATTGGAGAATGATTCCTAGCTTCATTAATGTTGTCAGAGGTGTGGCTGATACATAAACTATCTTCTTGACAAATGGCATTACCTCCCTCAAATTCATTCTGCTTCCCTGTTGTTAATCTTATTATCTGTTGAGTTAATCAATAGCTGTCTTTCAAAAGAGTGTACCAATAATATGTATTGGAAGTGTGTTTCCGAAGGTAGGAGAGGCGGTAGCGTGGTTTGGGCAGTAGGCAAGAATTTAGTTTCTGACCCTGTCATCATCTACTTGGGTGACAACTCAGCAAAAATTGTGCCTCGGTTTTGACACATGAACAGGCAATTAGGTGGCAACAAGTTACCCCCATATAGATTTCCTGTAGTATTTCTGCACGTGTCCTTGAACTTCAGCAACCTCTGTCTAGTAGATAGAGTTTTAGTTTAGAGCTCAGAGGATGAACTGGACAGCTGTCTCTCAGCCAACAATTCACGTCCTGAACAATGGCCTGCATGGCTTTTTGCCCACATAAAACTAATCTGTTTTAAAATAATAATATCTCAATCACTGGTGCTTAGTATTAATCTAAATTAAATCTGGCAGCAGTTTTTTATGGTTACTGTTTAATGACGTGTTCCTACTATGAGCTTTGCCATGGTGGTAAAGGAGACCGTCGCTGCAGAACCAGTTGCAAGATCAGGGCCTCAACATTTTGAATGCAGTTAAAATAGTTGAGTATGAGTGTATTAAGCCCAAGATAATTGCACAAGAAGTAATCTTAATTGATATCAACTGGAGGTAAAATGTTTGTTCTATTTTACAGCATTACAGAATTACAGTGTTCTTAGAATGTGTCCAATAATTTTAATGTTCTTAAGGAGCTATATGTATATTTTACAGTTAAATATATAAATATCTTAAAGTATGAAAACTCAGTAAATATAACTGTCATTGCAAAAAAAAGGATTATTTTCAGACTCACAAAACAATAAAACAAACCTCACAAAAATTCAATGGAGCATGATACGACTTCTCAGCATATGGGAATAAATTTACAATGTATAATTTTCATGCCAGAATTCTTGAGTTATCAGATAATGTATTTCCTTTCAATGATTATTCTGCAAGCCATATTTAGGCCTTTCTTACAATAGAAGCCTCACTGTGTATTTCAATACAGAGTGCTCTTGTGTGTTGTTCACCCATCTACAAAACAGTTTTCCTATTTAGATTAGGGAAGTTAGAATAAGGGAAAGAATTTGCTTCATTCGTGTGTTTGGCAAAAATATTCTGAGTCATCTAAGTCTGAAGAGAAAGAAAGTAGCATTGAAGAGGAAGAAAGTAGCGACAGTAAATATTTGCCTAGAATAAATACAGCAGCAGTAAATATTTGTCTAGCACTTAAGATTTATGATAACTGAACAACTTGTTATTTGTGTTAGCTGAAAATATTCTTAAACCAGTATTATAATATGAATTATCACTGACTAGATTTATAAGAACATGCCTGTATTTCTACTTCTTAAAATCAGAGGTTGGTCTTATGGACAGGGGACCTGATTTTCATTTATACTACAAAATCTACACTTCTTTTCTCAGTGGAAAAGGGATTTAAAGGAGAAGTAAATAAATATAAGAATAAAGCCCACTGTGCTACTAAAGATAGCAAAGATCTCAGGCAAGGAGTTTCAGTCCCAGGAGTAGTAGTTGTGAGGAGGGGCTGACCTAGGCTCAGAAAAAGTAGCTGCAGGTGAGGAAGGGTCTGAGTTCAACAAGCATCTAAGAAAAAGGGAAGAAAAAGAAAAAGAAGATGAGCCCAAGCCTGCTTATAAAGGGGAAGGTGACATACTGCAGTGATGATCTAGAAGCAGAGGTATCGGGGAGCAGAGGGGGTTGGTGAGATACCAGTGGGCCAGCTGCAAGAGGTCTAGGCATGGGTGCCAACAGAGCAGAAAGAATGGGGACTGCCGAAGCCAGCTTGCAGTTGCCGTTACAGAAGCATTAGTAACCCATTTGATCCAAATTTTATCAGGTCAGTCTTTTGCTTTCTGTAGCCACGGCATTTTTGATCTGATCTTGAATGACAGAACAGCATTCACTGTTGTAGTTAACCACGGTCTTACTGTAAATGGGACTCCGACCCTGACTGCCATTTATTGTGCACTGCAGAGCTTCTATTTACGATACACGCATCTCAGACTTTGCCAGTACAAAGTGAAAGATGAAGACTAGAACCTCTACTTATCAGAAAATTAAGTTAAATTTCCACAATTAAATTAATGAAACATTTAAGAATGAAGTGAGAATAGCTTATTTTCTGCATAGGTGATAGAATTGCTATCCTGTGCAATCCAAAGAAAGGATTGCACAATGGGAGGGTAGATCAGAATGCCATCTTTGCACCCATTTAACTTCTAACCAAATTAAAACTATGCCATTCTGTGCTACTTCTACAATGTCTTAAATCCAAACATTTGTGAAATTTAAAAGTGTTGTGGCTAAAAATTCAGAGCTGATCTTACCAATGGACCATTGAGCCAAGGCCTTAAAACCTGATCAGACTCCTACAGTCACTAGATTTCTACACAGGAGCAAGAAACTGTTCACACATACCTATTTGCACGATTTGCCCTAAACATTTGGGCCAGTGTCACTGATGAGAAGTAGCCTGCTTACTCTCTTGTATCCATTAGTGAGAAACAAGTACATTTGGCAATGTCTGTATGGCAATTTGTTCACCAAGCAACAGAACTAAAGAATTTCCAATGATCTCCCCCTGCCCAGCTGATGTGTGCTTTGTGCTTGTCTCTTATGCGCAGTAGCGGTATAGCCAATATATACAATATATGCTCTTCACAATCCCCACATCGGCCCCCTTTCCCCCATCCACTGCAGTCTCAGACCTCCCACACTTTACCTGCCACCCTTTCTTTCCCCTCTCCTGTCCAGTTCCTCCCCATGTTTGCAGCACTGATGGCCACCATGCCACCACTGTCTTCCATAGGCTATACCCCCTTTGTTAGATCTTCCAGCTTGGGAAGAAACAACATGCTCCGACTGGGCTAGATCTACAGATTTCACCAAGAAAAGTGATGAGGGCCTCAGCTATCCCTACGTGTCCCTCAGTTCTGGTTCTAAGACAATCTTTCCTAGTGCCCACCTGCAGATTTGCACAGCATTTGCAGGAATTATGTGTTTTTGAGAATTTCTTTTCTGAGAAGACAAATCAGAAGATTAGATTTAGCTTGATCAATGGATTAAAAAATTAAAAAGGTTAGACTGACACACAAACATAAGCCTCATTTTCTTAAGAAACCAAATTAAAACTATTAATATACGTATATAAATTTAGCAGTTTCCTTTAATTGCTGTGCTACTGACTTCTGGTGGAATAAATTGTAKATATGAAGGAAGAATTTGGATTGTTGCTGCTTAATGACAGAATACAAAATGAAGTTTTACAAATTCTCATGATTTTACTGACTTTATTTCTGTATGTGTTTATTACATATCAAACAGGCTATCGCTTCATACAACTGTAAAAAGTGGAAGCCTATCTTGTAAGATTGGGAGAATATTTTGCAATTATTATCTATGGGAACATGAAAAATTTTTTACTGGTCCGTTTTTAAATGAATAATTACAGTAAATTGTAAGTTGATGTAGCTAAAAATGTAAAAGTTAGTATGTTTAAAACTTTATTTTACATGCTTTACACAAAGAGATTGTTGTATCAACTAAAAGCATACAGCAAGTCGCTACTGATCTAATGCACATAGTTCGATTAAACTTTATCTTACAGAGTCAAATATTACATTTGTGAATCATATCTGTGCTGCAGGGAGTTTCTCTCCTTGGTGAAGGAGAAATTGGTCATGAAGAGGAAGAAAAAACAGACAATGATTTCTGCTCCAAATATTATATCACAGAACCAGAATAAGTTGTAGGATGACTTGATGACTTACCTTCTTTTTTGAACATTTGGTGTCTGAGTTACAAATCAGACATTGGGAATGAGCTGTAGCGATGCCACAGATAGAATGTTACATTGGAAGGGTGGAGGAAGGGAGGCAGAACTAAGATCAAGGGTAGTCTGTTCTGGAATCTATAGCTAGTAGAGCTATTGTGTAATTAATCTGAATTCAAACGAAAAAATATGTATTTTTCTGAATTAGAGTCCATTGTGGCTATTACGTTTTCCATTTTTCTGAAAAAAAATTAGACCGGAAGAACATGAGAGCAATATGGAGTAGGAGAAAACAAAAGGGTGGCCTGTGCTGATTCTTATAAAATAATTCCTGGTATAGTATTTTTTGCCAAGAAAGTCTGATACTATGTGAGTAGTGAAAATGGATTCTGCAGCAGTGTCTTTTATTTGGGCATTTTGTCCTATAACATCTGCCCAAACCCATGTCTGAAGCACCTCGTCTAGTACATGTACACATGTTATTACAGTAGCTTTGTAACTTTGCTGTGGCATAGAGGTACCTGCTTTCTGACTAGCTTTGTATTTTACCTTGTTTCTGCTCCTAGGAGTGTGTCCCAAACTACAGAGATATTTTGGAGGGAATCCCCCTTGTTTATCGCTATTTCGCTAGGAACGCTGGGTGTCTGGAAGCATGTTGACCCACCTTCAATGGAATAGGTCATCAAACGCAGTCCTGTAGCCTGGTAGTTACAGGATTTACTCTTAGAAGGGGACTTGGGATAGTGTTGTGACACCAAGCCATGCCTCTGGCACATAAACTACAAAGTTCAGATAGTCTGTTGTAGTCAGCATTTCCTACTCTCTAACTCAAGGTCACTCGTAACACATTTTCAGAGGTCCATGTTCTTGGGATGCACTCACCTCGGGAGCTGCACATTGCCTTTCACAAGCACTCCACTCTCCCAGGTAACTGTATGGAAAGAGGAGAAATACAGTATCAGTGCCCTGGATCACTCATGCAGTGCATAGTTCCTAGTTATTTGGCACGACAACAGCTAAATTGAAGGTGTCGGAGTGGACCCTAGATATCAATTTCAGCATTTGTTGATGTTACGAAGTGGCCAGGTGGTTATTTTCTGTATCAGTGGTTAAACAAAGATTTACTAAACTGAGGATTTTTTTTTTTAAACAAAGCACTCCTACCACAGATGCTGGAGCAGGCTAACCATTGCAGAACATCTCCATTTGTCAGTAAGCTTTTGCAACCACCAAAATATCCCTGCCTATTGTTTGTGGAGATATTGTGAAAGCAGACAGTCAGTGTTGCGTGAGCCAGAAAAAAGAACCAGCCATTAAATTGAATTCCAGTTTTACCTTAACAATAGAGTTATTTTATCCCATTTTTCCCAAATTCTACTCAATCTTAAAGGCGGGGGGGATGGAGTTCTTAAAGCTCAACGTGAGGAATTTTTGTATTTTTTCATACCTACCTCTTTGCAATAGCAGGGCCAGGCTCATGTAGTTAAAGGAACATTGTAAATTCAGAGAGGCACTTTTCGAATACAGAAAGATCCCCTTGTCGTCATCATCCTCATCCCCATTGTGCTGGAATATAATGATGTGGTAAATGGTGAGATGTAGTTGCATAACTTTGAAAGTTGGCGTGTATTCCTTCAAAAGGAACAAGAAAGAGTAATTCCTCTGAACAAAATATTCAGACTTTACAATGCTGTATTTTGTTGCAGAAGCAAATTTTCTCTCTTTTTTTTTTCCTTTTTTTTTTTTTTTCTGTAGACTGTAACTAATCAGAAGGTATTTCAGATTAGAATATTGGTAGAATGGACCAGTATTTTTGGGGCAAATGTCCATTCTCACTGGCACAATAGTAACCAGCATTCAAATAATTAGCTTGTTTGTGAGTGCTCAGAGTCCAAAGAATGGAAGAAGCAAAAAGCTAAACTCAAGATTAGAATAATTGACAAAATCTCTTTTACCTTTTTAGGTACATGGAGAATTTTGCTTCATCTAGGTTATTCAGTGCAGAACTGAAATGCAGTTCTTTAGAAGTCTTTGGGTTTTTAACATTTTCTTACAAATTTTCTTTTTTTCTCATTTTTGAGGGCAAATTTTGTAAAAGTACACGTCTTGGAGACTGAGTATTTAGTGCTTATTTGAAAGCTTCCTTCTGTTTTTTGGAGAGTTCCCTCMATGCCTCTGACACTCGGTGAAAAAATAAGGACTTGAAAGTCTTCTCTGATTTGTCAGTTTGGAAGGCACACAGCAGCATTAAAATGTTATAGGATAGCTTTATATTCAGTAGGAGGACACAACTAAAAGGACCCATGGAGCCTACATACAAGAGCTTTGGAGTAATTTGGGGAATTTATGTTAGATTATTTGTCATGCCAAAGTCTCCTAGTCTTACCTTGTCTTCTGGGCAGATGTGCCTTCTCTCCAGCTGAAAAGATCATCTGCCAATCAAAGGCTATTTTTCTTTTTTTTCAGTCAACCCATGATAGGATTTGTAGAAGTTCACTCAATTCAATGACTTCCTGTTAGTGAGAGATTCTAATCTAGGATCTATGGGCCTTGGGGAATGCAAGTTTTGTTTCACTTGCTAAAGTAAGAAAGGAAAAAAAGAGAAAACAAATAAGAAAATTATAATGTACAATCTCCTTTTACTGTAGTCCACATGGAAAATGAGGGGCTGCCCTCATCCATATTTATACCAAAAATGGTTCCCGTGTTCAACAGACCACCATGCTACTAATCTCCTTGCATTTTTTTTCCAAACCTCATTCTCGCCCAAGATGAAWGTATATTCCATTTACTAGACGTCTGTTGTGAGCTTTTATTTTTTGCCTTTTTTTTGATGGAACTATGGGATTGAGTAAGTCAGCAAAACTTTTTGTACGTTTGGGGATCAGTGTAAAGAAAATGCTATTTCCACTTGGTGCTATTTCAGTGGATTAGGCAGTGCATCAAAACATACATATTAGCTTGAGTGATAATACCTCAAGGTCTCATAGCTCTGCTGGGACTATGATAGCTTCCTTGATGCTACCTGAGATTCTTGCACATATTTTTCATCATAGCACTCTTGACATAAACGTCTGATACTCTATGTGATAGGAATTCTGCAATCATCTTGTAATTGGTTCATTATCTAGATGGCACTAGTGGAAAGGAAATGAAGAGCCCACTTCAAAAAAGAAAAAAAGTTCAAGTACAGTACCACACCAACAGTGGTTCTTAAGTGTGCTGTATTTGTGTTTCAGAGCTTCAGAGTCCAGCTTTCAGTGGATTCTTGGGTGTAGCGAAAGAAATGAAAGTAATTGGTCTGATGGCCCACTTATAACTACAGCACTGCAGGAAATTACTCAGGGAAGTCTGTTGGTTACTGTGTCTCAGAAGATTCCCAATGCTCCTTTGAAACACAACACATCCTCTAGTGGGAACATTCAGATGGATTGTTCAAAAAAACACAGCAAACATTTTATAACTGTAGTCAATGTACATAATATTTCAACTCATGTATTTTATATGCTTCACATCTGTTGTTTTGTCAATTTTAACTGATTTAATGTAAGTGCTCTTTTTTATTTAGAAAGATATCATTTTTTATATTTAGCACTATAACTAATGTCTGCAAATATCATGTGTTCAAAACTTCTTCTTGGCTATATTGACACTTCCCAATGTAGAGTATTTAAAAAAATTGGCCTGAAAGTCAAATTCTCCTATCTAAGCCAGACCTTTAAGTAGTGGCTTCACTTTTGCATGTGTCAAGGTAATAACCATACAGTAAAAATAGATTATAATATGTATACGAGAAGCATCAAGCATAAAATTATTCACGTTGGTGAGAGCAGCTGTAAATTTAAACAAATGTTGATTTGTCTCTGTAGATGATGGATATATAGACATATATACATTTCTTATCCTATTCTTTCCCATGCATCATTCATTTTATCGCGGTCAAAAACTACAACTTACATATAAGAATATGTCATCAGTGCTAGGTTCTTCTAGCACTTAGTTTCCAAAATACTTGCAGTTTCACTAGTGATAGAGGGGAATTAATTTACTCATGCAGTTTCTTTCCTTCTTTTGATAGCACTAAGGCTCCGTCTGCTACCACATGTCTTTCTGCCTGACTGAGATGTTCCTGTGGTCTTTGAAGACTAACTTACGTATTAGAGGTGAGCTGTTACCCGTTACTAAAAACAAAACAGCAACTCTTGTTGATGAATATTAAAACTGATATAAAATTCTGAATACCCAAATGAAGTGGGTTTTATACTTAGGAGAAAGAAAATTAGGCAGCAATACGATGTTTGAACTTGGTCAGCTTCTTTGCTTATCTCATCATAGAACTGGAGCATCCTTTCAAGTAAAAAATGTTAAGATTATATTTAATTGGATGCATTTTCCTTTTTAGGAAGCTATGCCCTACTTGACTGTAAGCTTCAGTTTAATGACTAGTTTGGGTGAATGAAGATCAATAGTCAAGTGATTTGCCGAGGCATTGTGATTTGTACTTAGCATGAAAATAAAAAATTACTGCATATTCTGGGTATTTTGCATGATTACTTGAAATTTTTTACTTACAGGGATGTATTTATCTTATTAATTGATTGTTCTAGGAGACACATGACTAATTACTAGCCATGTAGAAATTACCTTCATTCATCTTGCCTTGCTATTGCTAAAATATAATACTAAAAAAAAAACCCACTGGTTTATAAGTGGACCATATCAAAATATTATTTATGACACTTCATGCCAATTGTAGTGTACAATACTTTTGTTGAAATATTATTTTGAATATTATTGACAATTCAATTGAATATGAATGAATATTCAGTTGAATGTTATTATTCAGATATTGACTCAATATGTCTTGGCATCCCATCTTTGTGTGAGAACTGTTCTGTAACAACAATAATATAAAAAAGTCAAAAGCTGTATTTCATAGAAAAGTCTGATGGTTGAAGTAAACACGTAATTATGATTTATTGTAATTAAAGGTGTACTGTGGCCTACTGTGCCTATTTTCCACCTTTGACCTTCTTGCTTCCTCTCTGTCCATTTATTCATTGCCTACAAACCTCATTCTAAAATTCTGAGGCAGAAGGGAGAGCTGCTGTCTTGTTTTAAAAGCTGCCTGTCATTGCAGTGCCTTCCTACATTCCTCCACGTAAGGAATTTCTCCCCATGGTATATCCCTGTCTGAGTTTAGAAGGAGACAGATGCAGTGTCAAACTAATTATTTTAAAACAATGCAACTTAAAGCCATACTTAGATCTACTTGGTGGAGCTTGCCAGGGCACACCTAAGTATTTACCAGTTGGCCACATCAGGAACTGGGTGGTGTGGCTTGCAGTCCCAATGTACCTGAAACATCCAAATTTCTTTGCCATGGGAACCAGGGAGACAATAATACCTATAGATTAAGAATACTGGATTCTTTGAAAGGGCAGCTTTATGAGTTCATGAATCTTAAAAAAATCCTGTTGTCTTTAGCTCAGCTGTGTCAGTCATCAGAAGACATTTTAAGTTATTCCAAGGTACACTTTTCACCATGATCCTTACCTTTCCTTGTAAAAGAACACAAAAGATGCTAAGTAGGAAGGTGGTAAAAATACTTTTGCATGGTGGCAGCTGGAAGAGAATCAAAGTGTATGTGAAGGAAACGACAGCTCCAAATAAATGTAAAGACCTGTCACAGTCTCCTTCAGCCCTTGCTTGCTGGATTTTGAAAGTCCTACTGGTATGCAGACTATATGCTGTAGTTTTTCCACTGTCGCTTGTATTTTAGCACCTAACGCTCTGCTCCAGCTAGCAAAAATTGAGATGCTGAACTTTGCTTGTTAAGTTGTGTTTTGTTTCCAGTGTCACATCCATAATTAAATATATTTACGTTCAATTGTATAGATGAAGATATTGGGATCCACCAGTACTATGACAAGAAAGAACCAGGTAAAATATAAATAACCGTAACTAAAACTAAACAAAACTTCCAGATGTTCAATCTACTGTGACACAGGCTGTTTGCTCTGAAAAACGCAACTTTGAATTTCTTGTTAATAGATGCCTCTGTATTCCTATAGAGTAAGGAAACACAGAAAGAGATTTTCTCTCCCRAGTTACATCAGAGTATTTAAAAACTTTTTATACCACAGAAGAAAAAAATTGGAAAAATATTTACATAAAAACAACCTAAAAAACCTTAGTGGGATTTTACACTCTAAATTCTTATATTTTCTATTATATTTTATATTCTATTCACCCCTTTCACCCGCTGCAGAATACCAAAGCACCGTGCTAACATCATTGTGAGGGCAGTGCAGTCCAAGCAAGGCTGGGGCAGTCGGACTCTTGGCGGCTGCAGAGGTTGGGTTTTTGCTGGAATCCCAGCAGAGGGCATCGTGAACGCGCAGGAGTGCCAGCCCTGGCCTCCTGCATCCCTACCTGGTATCTGAAATGGCCATTTCAGAGTGAACGATCAATTTTCTTTATCTGATTAATCCTGTTAATCCTAGAAATTTCACGATGGGCCAAAAGGTCTGTTCGGCTAGAGTTACTTCCTCTTTGCGGCCAGGTTAGAGCTGAGGCTTGTGCGGGCATCCCGTGGGCTGAGTTTTGTGGTTAATACGCTGTCTCCGTGGCTCTGCTTGACAGACTGACTCAGCTTCTCTTCTGGGTTCAGTTGCAGCTCACTTCACTATCTGATGAGATTGGAGGCTCAGTAACGCCGGCCCACCTGTTGGGCTGCATAAGCCTTTCTTTCACTGCAAATTTAAGATATCTGCTTTACGAGGTGAAAACATCAGGGCTGTCTTAATTTTTTGTAAATTTCTGTGTTTTATCAAACTGTATGAATCTTCTCTCTAATATTAATATTTGCTGACAGCAGTCGTAAGGATTATCATTCATCTTTTCATCCTTTCTTTCCTTTAGCATCACAGATGAAGCATGATTACTTAGAAGAGAAGCAAAAGCTAGCAGAATGTAAGGTCATTTTCTGAGTTTCTTGTTACAGTAAGACCAAGTTATTAATTTGGATTGGTGATGCCACTGGAAAAGCATTAAAATAACCTCAGACTGCTTCCAATGTCACTTTCTGCACATGCCATCTAAGACAGATGGTCACAGAACTACACAGCACAAAACAATTGAAAAGTTGTAATTATTTCTTCCTGGTGTATTTGCAATCTGTTTTTTTCTGTGTCACTAAGCATGGTAGTGTTGCTTCTCAAATCCATTGTCAAGAGGAGTCACAAAAATAATCACAATCCAGATTTTTCCTTATGAAATTTACTCAGCAGATGAGCAATAAACATTTTCCCAATCAGCTTTTGAATTGAAATACCAACTGCCTCAAAACTGAAAATTATAACTAAAATACTTTCAGCCAAAATCAAATTCCAGGTTAATAATCAGCTGCCATCATAGAATGCTTTAAGCTTGGAAACATTTACACTGTTCCTGCATTATATGGTTAAAAGCAATTTCAGTTTATGCTATCACACAGCAGTACTGTGGCAGTTAAAGATTTTTATATTAGTACCTTTCTTTAGCTCAAGTTTTACAACTCCTGCATAGTTATTATTGCTCAGAGCATTCATTAATGTTCAAACATTATTACATGACAACTCTAATTGATTTTTAGACGACTTCACAAAGTAATATGTATGCTGTAAGAATTGCCTTAACATTTTATCTTATCGTAATGAAAATTCATGTGGAATTGTGCGTGTGTTTGAAGGCAAAATGTGTTCCAGAAGGATAAGTTATTTGCAACACCATAAGGTGTGTTTGGAGCAGGTTGAAGCCCCACTGGGGATGGGTATAAAGGTGCACGCAGCCATGTGGTAAATCTACACCCGCTGTGGAGGGTTGTGTGTCAGTCAGAATCAATACAGCTCTGTAAAGGTGGGGAGGTGAGAAAGGGTTATAAGTAGGGAGGAGCATAATGGATTTACATCCCTTATGCTCTACGTAGCATTATCTTACAGGCGCTGCCTGTATGAAAGGAGAAGCAGGCCCAGATAAACCCCGTTATACAGAAGCCCCGACTGTTATCTTTTATACGTGCGTCATGCAAAAGGAACACAAGCTACTGTACCTTGTTGCTGTAAATACAGGGGTGGCCTAGGCACAAAGCACTGTATAGCACATTTCTTAAAGAGGAGCACCGGGTAACTTTATTCACAGCTGCTTATTTGTATATATAGTTTGGTATCTGTACGGGCAATTTCCCATTTTGCATATGTGGATAAATATTCCAGTATTTATGAAGGCACCCATTGAAAATGTGATCTTACATGCCTAATTAATATTATCATAACAGTTCCACCAACGCTGGCTTCAGTCCAATAAAATACAAAGAGAAGTTGTATGTTGGTGTGCTCTTTTGTTGATATATGAAATCCTTCATTTTTTCACTCTATAGCACTTCTATTGTAAGCTTCTTTTTGCAGGGAGGTTTAAACACAACTGTTAAGTCATTCAGTCTGGAAGTTGGCATACAAACTGACAGCTTGGAGCTCAGAACTTTTCATCAGGTTTCCTTTAAATAGGCTAGATTTTAAAAAGACAATGTGTTCTAGTTTCTCATGGTTTTTATTGTATACTTATGAACAGAGAACCGCTCACTTTTAAATTATGAAATTTCACAAGTTATTAGAGCCTGATTCTTAGCCATGAAACAAGCCAATTACTAGCAACTCCAGAGGAAGCTTTGCCTCCTGGTTTCAGGATTAATGTATTAGCCCAGAATTTTCACAATAGTTTTCTGAACATTAATAATTTTGTTAAAGGACTGTAGCAGTCATGCAGTTTCTTGTTTGCTTGACTTGGCAGATTCTTCAGACCAAATTTTCAAGAACAAATCCTATAAATAACTATACTCCATAATATAAGTTATGGCGTTCACAATTACTTGTTGTTAATACCTCTATATATGCATATATTCATGCATATATATTTTGCAGACACGTTACTGCCTGCTTTTTGAAATTAGGCAATGAAATGCTAGTTCAAAAGAATAGTATCTGTTCAGGATTTGATAACTTGAATCTGAGTTAACATACTGAATGTGAGATGCTTTCTCATTGCAAGCGCTTAGCAGCTGGGTAAGATATTACATCCTGAGAGCTTTGTACACAATTGCCATGGTGAAGTCATGGTCAGTGTGGATATTTCATGCTAACTGTTCCTACGACAGAGCCTTTCAAAAGGATATCATTTGACAATACAAACCAATAGAAACCGTAGCCATTTCTTTCCAATTATAGGTAAGTTTTACGTTTAAGGTAACTCCTAGAAATCTTAGTTTTGTGTTTCCACAGAAAAGGAAGCTCAAMTTGAAGAACTTTTTTTTAATTATATGTAAATGTATGTTTGTACACACACATGCATATATACATACACACACATATATATACAGTCACCTATATATACACATTTCTCTATCTTCTTTTTTTTTTTTTTTACTTTTATTTACCAGCTCGAGATTATCCTTGGATACTGAAAAACAAGCGACCAGACAAACTGCGAGATGCACTCAAGGAGGTAGAGGTATGTTTCAGAAAGTTTCAAGTACAGCAACATATAATCCGGTTTTCAAACCTCTTTCAACAGCTTTAATTTTCATAAAGATCCAACTCTCCCAGTGATGATAAATGTGCTTTTGTCTGGTGGGCTGTTCCAAAACAGCTGCATCTTTGTGTGGCATGCTTCATCTATAAACTTGAAAATCAGAAGTATGTTAACCGATAGTGACAATGTGTACTGCCAACTCCACTCTCTGTTTTCTGTTGTCCTTTAGGACTTAATGCAAAACAGTCAATGTATGCTGAGCAAATGGAAGAACAAACATATCTGTCAGGTAAAATGTTTTGACAAGCTCTTGCAATGTTCAGTCAGTGGAGCCGAACAGCCATACAGTGATTGATGCAATAGTGTTAAAATGTTAACTAACACAGAAAATCACTGGGTTTTTTTAATGTATGGGCTCTTATTACCTAGATTATGTTTATTTAAATTTCTAACCTGAAATAGATGCTACAAAACAAAAATCTGGTTTTTATCAACAAGAAAAATTACATTAAAGGGACGTGATTCTGTGAGATTATGAAAGCTTCCTGTACCTCAAAATAGCAGGCTAAAGGAGCAGTTAAAATATATAGACAGGTCTGTAATCTATATTATATTACATTTTTATATCTTAATCATTTACATGTCTGTCGCAAATCTTTTTACTTTGTGCTTGTGTAATATGGGAGGGAAGCTATAACTCTAAACCAGCTAGATCATTAATCAAGTTATGGAACAAAAGATACTGTGACATGTGGCACACATGTATGTTCTCTGTCTATATAAGTTCCACATATTGTATACAAGAAACAGCTTTTCACATCCTCGTTAACACAAAACAGTAGGGTAGGTGGGAGATCTGAACGTGACACGTGCTCTAGCTCCTTAATCATGAGCTTGTTCTGAAAAACATATGTAATGTATTTTATAAGTTTTTGCAGTCTTCATTGTTCATAAGGAATGTGCATCGTATTTGAAGCTGTTTTGGCATGGGGAATACTTGTAAATATTACTAATACTGTTTCTAAAAAGAAATTTTGTGTTCTAACTTTTATGCTTTTTCAGATTCATAATTTTTTTCTTCTAATTCAAGTAGTTCCAAATGTGTGTCAGCAGGATGAATATTAAGTATTCGAACATTATACAGCTGAAATGCCAGAAATGTCTTTAAGAAGAGCAAAATTTTTAAATACCTGGCATGCCAAATAGTATATAGTCTTTTTGTATCAATAATAAAGATATTATTGTCTAAGCTACATTTGCCTATCAGATCTTATCGCTAGCAAATGTATATCATTTGTGTACAGATTACATAGTATATGTCTGTGAATGTTAATCTTCTACAACTGATTTAAATATTAATTGTATGCTAATTTAGAGGACTCATTTTTTTTCTGTTATTATTGTTCTGATTAGGAAAGGGATTCGGTTAAGAAACACCAAGTCAATTAGCCATGAGTGTATTCATCTGCTTCCCAGTTTGCTGTCTCTTCATTTGCTTTCCCCATCCATTCTCCCTCTATCATTTTCCTTCCCCTCCCATCTATCTGCATCCACCTGCATTCTTTACGAATACATACTTTGGAACAGTGAACTTCTTGCCAAAATTTGATCGTCCTGCCTTTATAATATAACACCTTTGGTTGACTATCAATTCTGTATAAAACTCCTTTTTTCAGGCTTATGTAAACAAAAAGGAGACAAATACAATTTTACTTATTTCTTGTACAAGATGGGAAAGAAAAGAGATGGATGGTTTTATCTTAGTATATTAGGTCTGGCTCTATATTGGATTGAATAATGTAAAGGGGTAGCTTGATAAATTGAGTATTTTTTTAGGGTTTTTAGATGGCTTGTATAGCCAGAGTATAAGTGATAGTATAGCTTATAACATGGCCAGAGTTAAAGTTATAGATAAAAATCATAGTAATTTCTCTGTCCTTAAATTCTGCTTTTGGTTTCTCAATCACAAAACAAAATGGTTTTTTATATAATAGTGGCTGATAATTGAAGTCTCCAACAGGGTTTAGAATGTTCTGCCAAAACAATTGTGTTACTCCACTTTCTGCCTTCCTGAAAATATAAACTCTCCAACAAATGAAAATAAAACAGAGAAAAATGAATAATTTGGGAGAGTCTAGAACAGAAAAGCTGTCTTCTATCCATTTTTATGTGAAACGGTTTGTTTTTCTGCTGCTCATCTGTCTTTGAGCATTTTGCAGGAATATCTGGACTCTCCCTTTTTGATACAAATGTTCTGAAGCTTCTGGAAAAGATGTTGTACATTTATTTTTTAGTTCTTAGTTCTAAGTAGGAGACTAATTAACTGTTTCAGAAGAAAGTGCTTCTCACGTAGTGGTGCGATCTATGTCATAGCTCTACTGTATTCACATGCTATTTTGGATGGATACCAGCGCAGCTGCTCATGGAAAAAGAAGAGTCCATGTTTGCATTAACTTTCAAGTGTAATAGAAAGCAACATGTCAGACAAACAGCATGGAGAGCATGTAGTGAATTGCCCTGACTGTTGTAATTTTCAGTGATTTGGGCTAAATCTGAGCCTATGGTTTAATATAGTATCTTTTTTTTTAGCTTTTTGTTTTTTACTAGCAATACAATGTCAAATAAATTCATTTATAGAAAAGAAAATATTTAACTCAACAGCCATCACATTTTTCAATAAATGTTCCATGTATTTGAATCTGCCATATCTTTAGCTGAACCAGGAAGAGTTCCCTTTGTGTTGTAATAACAATGTCCTATCCAAAAACTCAATGGCTGTTGTACCTTTAGCAAGACAGAACAAATGGAAAAAAATATGAAAGGTGATATAATGATAACAAGACTATAATTTAAAAGAGTAACATGATTTCCCTTGGATTTTGTGAAAAACAAGCATAGGACTGCTGCTAGTGTGCCCTCTGGAACCTAAGCATCAGTATTCCTAATCCCTCACTGCTTCCTCCAGCACTTCCAGCTTCTAACTAGCCCACAGGCAAAAGTTGGGGGCTATAAATTTAAACATGCATCTGCTAAAAATGAGTGTGCTGTCATGTTAACCGTTTGTGTGCAAATGACCAATTAGACTTCATACATATGCCTCAATGAAAAATGTAGGTAGTTTGCATGAAGATTATCTTGTCCATTGTATGAATGTATTTCTTGAAATTGGCTCTTCTATGTGAGTTTGCCTAGAACTACTATAATGCTGGCCCAGCTTTCTACCTTTCTTAATGTTTCATTTTATGCATCAAAATTTCTCCTATTACTTTTTTTTATACAATCAGTGCATTAGAATTTTCATATTTACTTCCTTGTCCATTGCCAAAAAAAATCCATTGACCTTTATTTTGCAGTCCTAAGTATACATTCTAGTACTGCTTAGAGCTTCTGAAATAGATTATGTGCCAGTTCATGTAAACATAACCTAGACTGTACAGGGGTTTTTGTCAAGGAGCTTGCTCTCCTATTTAAAAGAGCTTAGTTGAGCCCTAAAGGACTGAGGTCTTTTCTTTAGCTCTGTTCCTACTTGTTCCAACAGGATCTGAATGCACACCGTTTCTGTATGGTACTTCTGAACCCCAACTTTGGTGACCTGTGATGAGTTGCTGAAATAATCCTGTAATCTTCAGTTAGTTGATGTCAAAGGAAAATAAATAGACCATGAAAGAAAGATGATGGAAAAAAAGACAAGAAGTCTTTACAATAAGATGCCACTGTATTGTTTATAACTAAATAAACAATTTACTCCTCGGCTTTCCCTGCCGAGGAGTAATAATCTAAGGAATTAATTTTATCAATATTGTTGAGTTTACTCAACTCAGCTCTGGCTGCTTCCCTTCCTCTTGGTCTCCTTCTCTAATTCTTTGGAATGCTTTTAAGTTTTGCCACAAAATCATGAAATCAATCCTATGAAATGATGCCATTGGTTCAGGTTTGGTTTTACAATATAAGGTAGTAAAAATTAATGAGATCTAGCTGAAACATTTGATTTCCAACTTTTTTTAGTTTTACATTTGCATTACGATGTAGAATTAAACGCATGCCAACACTGAATTATTTTGTTGTATAAAAGCCAAGCACTAGCTGTGAATCATATCTGTTACCTGCTGATGAAAAAGATGTATATATTCTTTGCTAAATTACTTTGATTTAATTTAATTTGATTTGTGTTGCAATTTACATATGTATATGAATGGTTTTTATGTTACCATCATTGACATACTTGGAACTGGATTCTGAACTGAGATAAACAGCAATATTTGCTGACGTGGCTTGTTATATCAGCTACAATGCCCATAAGCAAACTGATTTAGCAAGATATGTGGTGACATATAGTAGCACTTCTGATATCAAAATCAAGACATTCTGGCTAGAATACATGAGAAGCTAGTACCCATCACCAGTTACTAAAAGGAACACTGCCCTCATATTAAATTCTTTTGGTTGCTTTTGATCAGAGCCATTAATGTGTTGTGTGGTTTTAGAAATTTGGAGCTAGAAGTACAAATGCATTGATTATTGTGAAACAGTAACGTGTAACAACAATAACTTCATCTGTAATAAGGCATGCAACAGAGTAATTACGGTAGGGTGGCTAAGAAAGCAATCTGGAATGAAGAGGTGGGGAAAAACCCTGGGAACTTGCTTGAACAAGAAATGCTTTGCAATTCTCTTCTCCTTTTGCATATTCCTTTGTCGGTTGGGCTCTGTAAGAGAAACCAGTTTGCAGCAATATTTTTTACAGGCATATTTTCCTTCTCTTCCAATTTTAATCAGATAGAAGCAAATCCTGGCTTTGCTCTGCAGGTATCTTTTTAGGTAGAAGGGCTGATAAGCAGCTAAGCTGCATGAATGAGGAGTCAAGGGCTAAGGCTTCTGAGGATAAAGGAATCCACTTAAGTACATGGTTAAGTTCTACTAAAGTCCGTAAGTCGTGAGCCTTACTTAAGGACTTTGCTTAATAAAAAGTAACTCAAATACGTATTGGAGTGCTTTGCTATTGGGGAAGGGAAGGGCTAAGTCTTCCCCTGAGTATCCTCTGCTCCTTCTTATGCCTTTTTTGCTCATTGGAGAACCATTTTTGGCACACAAAGTACATAATTCCTTCTATCAAAGTCTTCCAATTCAACTCCTCAGTAACACAGAAATTAAGTGGCCCTTCCTTCCCAGCATGTAGAATGACCAGGTGCCCAAATATTTTACTTAGACTACGTTCAAGTACAAAGGCTATGCCTATTCTTCCAATAGGTATGAAGTCATGCTTTCATATTTTGTTTAGGAACACCTTGAGACTGTTAAAGCTGTAGAGATGACTCCTCTGATTTCTAGTTTTCACATTGCAGTACTTCAGTCTGAAAAATTTGTGATGTGTTTCATTATTGTGAGCTTCTGTTCCTAATTTGATATCTGTTAGATGGAATGACTTTGTGCCTTGTGTAAATAATGCCTCTTACGTTTGCTTTTATTCTTTAGCAATGATGGGCAATTCCCTTGAGCAGTACTTTTTGGAGTTGGATCACTGTGTATCTGTGTTCGAGCCAAGTTTGCAATCTTCCCCATTTGCTTTATATTCATTCGTGCTTATGATTGGACTGCTCCCATCTACCAAAATATGAGCTTAACTATGCAAGCTTATGTATAACAGCACCTAAATCTTATTATCACRTTACAGTCTTTGCATAGACTGCACAGTGAGTAAGGAATTGGAATAGTGAAGTTTCAATTCGAGCACATAAATATTTGCTCTTTTACAGAACACTTTTGATGAAAGATAATATAGAATCGTAGAATCATAGAATCATTTAGGTTGCAAAAGACCCCTGAGATCATCAAGTCCAATGGTTAACCTAACACTACCAAGTCCACCACTAAACCATGTCCCTAAGCACCACGTCTACACGTCTTTTAAATACCTCCAGGGATGGCGACTCAACCACTTCCCTGCTTTATTTAAATACCTACTTGTATTTCATGATAAACTTTAAGAACTATTTTAAAAAAAAAAAAAAAAAACATTCTAATCCAAAGGATTTTTAAAGGGAGGTGGAAGAAATACTGACCTTACATGACCACATAGAGTGTAAGGTCTCTGAATTTAGAGATTTAGAAATTTAGACTCTAAAGTTCCTAGAGGGAAGGACTTAAACCTGTGGAGCACAGGTATATTACCAACCATGGTAAGTTATTATAGCAAAAATTCGTTAAATTAAAATTTAAGTTTTGCCCAAATATCTCAAACTTCTGTAGAGAATAATTGGAAAGAATGTTTTACTGTAAAAATAAAGAAGGACGGACCGCAATGGGAGGAACAATAAAAGCCATGGAAATGATATTATTTTCACCTACTTTCTGTCATTCTATCATGCCATACTGATAGCATAGAGAGAGATCTATGCACTATTGAAAATACATAGCATTGGTTTAATGGCTAGTTTCATAGATGTAAAGCAAAGCACACCCATTAGCACAATATTTTATATTTATGTCTTGTCATCATACACTGGAGCAGTTTTCATAGATTTCTATTCTAGCTCTGTTAACAGGTATGATTTATGTCATTACCAGGAAATGAACGTATAGGCATGAAGTGAATTTATACCCTGAAACATTTAAGAGTTAAAGAAACCTAACCTTATTTGTTGCTCTCAAGCCAAGAGTTTGCAAGCATGTCTCTACAGAGCGTATTGGATGAACATATTAGATGTCAGCAGAATGACAAGCATGTGGCCTCATTCAATAACACAGTCATTCAAGATCACTGACCATCTACAGATCAAAACATATTTTTTCCTGTGTTTTGCCTCTCCTCTTTACCTGGATGGGTCATATATATCCCTACTCTGTCAGGTAAACCTAGAGGCTACAAACAGACTTCTGATTCACTTAGGTTATTCTCCAGGTTAACTCCAGGATGCTCTTCTCACTCACTGCAAGGAGTGGCATATCTGGCAAGCTGATATTCATTCAGTAATTTAGAACTGATCTTTCAAGAGTATTTATGTAATTTTGCTTGATCATTGCTTGCATCATAGTTTGTCAACTTCTGGGTTTCAACTAGGTTCTTCAGACAATTATAGCTAACTGTAGTCAAACTTTGCTGGACTTAACGTTATCAAGTTGGAAATAAATTGTGATTTTATCTAATCTAGCTTCAACATAAGGAGAAATTGAAGTTTTGAAAGATTGTAATAAAAGCTGCATGAGTGTAACTGTGTCTAACATTTTTACTAGGACAAAACCTTAAAGGACATCTGTCATGACAGGGAATATTGAAACATTGACTATATATATTTATCAAACGAGTGCATGATTAGACTTTGGCAGGACGGGAAATGGTCATTTATTCTTAACAAATTCATTTCACATCACAGGTATTTTTTGTTTCTATTTCAGATGTCACTAGAATTTCTTTTCAAACTACTGTGAATTGACAGGAAGATAGATTGGAAAAATGTTGGTTAAAGATATTAGTCAGGGCAAGAAGGTAATTTATTTAAATATGCTTGTCCTGTTCTTTGCTACAGTGAGCACAGAGCTATATAGTAATATAGCAAAATATGTATAACTGAGAATTTTCATAGCTAAATTATTGGGAGCAGAGCATTGCACAAGAGGCAAGCTCAATTAGATCACTACATTCCTGTCCCCAGTACTTTTTATTTATTATACAATCCAGTAGATATCACTGCAAGGAAGTTCACCTGGTGTTTATGTACCAGTGTGTTGTACTAAAAAGTGTATTGCAACCATGTTTGTCTCACAGCTCTAGCATAAAACAAACAGGGATTTTTATGCCAAATTCTACTACAAGAGCAAATATTTCTCTAGTAGTAAGTTTTTTAAAAGCACAGAGATTTCTTTAAAAATCTGCTGTTAGGTAGAAGTAAGAGCTGGAGTCCCAGATTTATGGCCTTTGGTGAGCCCTCTGTACATTTCTGCAACAGTCTTTCCACTGAGGATTCCTTTGGCAGAAAAGATTGTTCAGCAAGTTTAGGGCTGGTATAGCCTCTGCTGAAAGAATAATGATTTTTTTTTTTTTTTTTTTTTTTTTTTACTGATTAGAGGGAGATGAACCTAACTGCCAGAATGAGTCCTTCAGAACTGCTGCCATGTAGCAGGAATGAGAGCTGGCCTGAAACTTTAACTTATACACTGAGGTCATCTAGTCTAGCAGCTTGCATGATCAGAGGTGGCACTGGAAGATGAATTAAAATACACTTGTGTTTTCAGTAGTGCATGTGAAGATCAAAGTCACAGTAGTGATTTTTTCACTGTTTTTACATCAAGTTTTCTGTAGAACCCAAGTTTGGCAATGAGTTAAACAATGAATATAGTCAGAAATTTTTTTATAAACCCCTGACTTTATCTTTTACTGTGTTATTAAGAAAACAATATCTCTCTAATAAAGCTTTTCATATACTCCTGCTACTGGAGTAACTTGGCAAAGTGAGGTCAACTTACAACAGAGCAGGGAATTTTATGGGGTTTATTTTCTGAATTTCTTTGCTGTAATAGTTGCATTCAGAAAATGACCAAGTTTAATGGTTTAATTATGCAAAAAGAAACTGTTTTCATAACTCCTCCCACTGAGCATTCTCTCTCTCATACAAGATACAGCATCAGAAGGAGCTGATAAGTACTGTGACTTAGTCTTCAAGATTATATGTATCATTTAATTGAGATTAATTAGGCAGAAATGCTTAGTTAACTCTGAAATAAGCCTCTGACTATTCTGTCCAATGGTTTAAATTCCTTCTTTCTAAGAGAGACATCTATAACCTTACGCCAAGGAGTATATGGATTTATTAGGAGCCCACAGCTATCACTGTGGTAGGGCACCATTATTTAAGTTAAACAATACATGAATGATCAGAAATAACAGGGACGGCAAAAAGGTGCTGGTTTTAATCTGTGATAATAATATAAAATTACATGAAGCCCAACTTTATATGTTTTTTCATGCAGGCTATGCAGTTATTTTATACAGAAAAAATCAGGTCCATGGATGATGGAGTGATTGGCATCATCCCTTTACTCATTCAGGACAGAATTTTTATCTCTTTTTTTAACAAACTAATTCAGTACATTTTCTGCAACATTTGGGGACTTAGCACTCATCTTCTTCAAGTGTTCAACAATTGTAATTCTTGAACCTGTATAATTCAGTGTCATATTACACCTCTCCCTTTCATTGAAAAAGCTTTCAAAGTCATTATAAGACATCTTCACATCAACGATAAGTCTTTTTTGTAATTTTGAAAATTAGATTACTACGTAATGGACAGCTGCTAATATGTACCTTGGAACGTTTCACTTTATTAGTGATTCTTGATGTCTTGTTTTCTCACTATTTGGATTTAGCTCCTCTTTCACTCAGGTATATTGGTGTCCCTAAGCCTTTCTGGGCCACAGCTGGAGAAAGTGGTGATTGACAGGACCCTGGTGGGGAAGCTCATCTCCGACACCATCAGTGATGGTAATTACACCCAYGTGCAAATCAATTGCCTACATTAACAATAGAGTAGAGAAACAGTATGTCAACAGGTAGACTAATTATTGCCACTGGGGACTTGCAAACACAACAAGTAATTGCATGTAAAGCCATAGTTACAACCCTCAGGACTAAGAACACTTTAAGAATAATATTTAACATCAAAGTTTTCAGACTTGTCAAATACTGAATGGGTTTCTAAAATACAGTTTCTTACACATTTTAATCACTGTGAACATGCCATTTGAACTTGTCATGTTTATTTCGTAAGTGGGAAAATGGGACAGAACCAAACATTAGCCAACTGATTAATTACATGGGCTAGTTATTACTGAAATACTTACTTATTAGAAAAGGCTGGATAACTTTAGTTACATGGAGGTGTTCTGATTTTGTTTCTAGATTTCCAGAATCTCACTGTTATTAACTAGTGACTGCTAAAAATGAAGTTTTAGTTTAATGCAGAAAACTTACGAAAACGTACCAGTTTTCAGCAGCTTTATAGTACATATGACTATAGCTTTTTCAATGTGTCTCTACAGAGCTCCACTGAGAACCCAACCAGGTGTCAGTATCTTGGCATCTGCATGATCAAGAATATGGAATTTTGGCGCGAGCCAAATTACATGTGCATTATCTTCCAAATTCTTAAAAAGTAGACCCAAATTACATCCTTTTAATAAGAATATATGCTAGATTTAGCTTTGATCATTAATGATTTATTTTCTTCCATACCCAGGCATCTGTTGAATATTGGCCTGGTTATTTAAGAAAGCTGCACTACTGTGTCCCTCTGATCTTTTCTTATCAGTATATTGTAGTTTAGTCTTGAAAAATAACAATAATATAACTATGTTAGTAGAATCTTTAGTATCAAAAAAATTAACCCTAACCTCATTTTTTATCAACTAACTACACAGAGAGTGTAAAACACATTTAATGTCTTGACTCCTTTTTTCAGTCTTCACTTAAGTTACTGAGATTTTTCTGCCCTCTGTTTCCAGAGGGAGGATTTCATGCTTCACCCAAATTGAAGTTGTTTGTAGAACTTATTTAGAATACTCTGTCTTTTACAAAAAATTCATAAATAATAAATATATAATTAAATTATACATATCTTGCCTTACATTGGCTTAATTTGTCATAGAGATACATTTTTTTTTTAAATACTGCTAACTAAAAAAGCTTACAACTAAAGCAATAATAAAGCAACAAATATGTTTTCCTACAGCTATACCACTCAAACTGCTATAAATAACGTTATATAATGGTTTGTCCTTATTTTCACTTATTCAAGAATTTCTTAAACCTCCATGTTTGGTAATACCCATGTCTGAAGGTGAAACAGGACTGCTTCTGTTCAGTAAAGGCAAAACCAGCAATACCTGTCATTGCAATACATTATTTTTTTTCCTGAACAACAAAAGAAGATACTTTTGTTACCCGCACAAATAGTGTTCAAAATACAAATTTTTATACTGAACTAGCCTTATGTGAGATCCACGACATAATGTTGTCCTAGAATAAATTAATCCATCATAATTGCATGTCTTTCCAAATCTAGGTTGGAATTAGGGTTGTGATTATAAAGTTGACCAAAAGAAATTCAATATTTAATACAAGAAGTCTGTATAAAAATAATCATTCTTATTTTAACAATTGTGTATGTGTAGAAATGGATAAGATTACAATCTGCCAAAATTACTTATGAAATGTTGTAATTCTAATTCAGAGTAGCATGCCCTCTTAACATTGGGAATAAAGATCAGATTGTGTGCACAAATACAGAATTAAGATTGTATTTATAATCCTCCTGCCTCTAAAAGTCCTTCTGATTTTTATTATTTATAGGCAAAATTAAAAAATAAATTTAATTAGAACTTACAGAAAAACTGCTTTCCTAAAAAAAAAAATGGTATTTCTCATTTTCTAAATTATTTTGTGGCACTGAGGTCTTGCAGAACTACTGTATAGAGTATTAACTACACTGCCTGCCTTTTTAGGGTAATCTGACTCTGCAGCATATGGGTCCTCTCTGAATAATGGTCTAACTATGCCCATAGTTGCATTGATGTCAGTCTGGTCTCCACTCCTGTCCCAGACAACCATGGATGCTGAAAATCAAGGGACTGCTAGTCTCGTTCACACTGGCCCAGGGATCTTTGAATCCTGCTTTCTTTCCTTCAACCAAAACAAATTTCAGAAGCATCTGAGGTGTGCTGTAGGTTATCTTTAACATAAACTATGTCTGTGAGGATATAAAAATATTTTAACTGTGTACATATTGAGGATACTATACTCAGAGGCTTTGAATTTTCATGTGTGTTTAGGATCTTGGTTATAGCTTCTAACTCACCATGTCAGATACTTTATCACCATTTCTTTTTTTTTCAAAAGCTAGTGTTAATGTTACATTTCAAAGGCAATTATTTGGCTTTAAACTTTACCCTTTAGCATTTGCATACCAGATACTTCAGAGCTGTGCCAGTACATGAATATTGGAAAATGAAACTGGTTGTAAATCAGGCTAAATCAAAGCAAAGCTGAGTAGCCAGTTTTCACTGCTTATATGTAAGACTAAACTGTCAATCTACTTAAGCGTATATAGAATACATTTAAGAATCTAGGATATTAGTCACAAATGCTTTTTTTTTGTTTTTCAGGGGTTGTTCCACAGAGTTTTGTTTGTTTGTTTTTAAATCCGGTTCCACTTTACTTGGCGTTTTCCTTTTAGCAGAGGTTTCTGAGTTACTTTCTGAAAACAGCTTGCTAGCTGTACTTTAAACCTGATTCTTATTAACAATTCTTCAGTGATCTGGTACTAGTTACCCTGATGACTCACTTCATTCTCAGACATCTCTTTAAATGTGGGCACTGCTTGAATAACTGGATAACATTTGGGAAAGATCCTAGATACTATTGTCTAATTAATTTTATTGTCAAATTAGTTATTCACTTTTATATTGAAATATTTTGGTCTAGCACTCCCTTATGATAACAGTGGGGATTCCACTGCACTTTTCTAGACTCCAAGGGAGTCTGTTCCATCTTGGTTACCTGTATTGTTTGTGTACCCCCATGTGAAGCTTTCAACAAATTCATAACACCTCTAAGGCATAATCCTGTATGTAACGGCCTCCTTGGTGTCTGCAGCAGCACCCGGAACCTTACAATGTCAAAATACCAGATACACCTCAAGTACTAATTTGCATTTATCATCCTTAACACAAGCAACACTGCATTTCCAAAATCCTGGTGGGTGTTACCATAAGAAAAAAAATTGAAGGCTGAACCGAGATGAAAGTGAATGTGGAAGGGCATAAAACATATATTTGAATGTAGTGGTAACTTGATATGAAATAATTTATTCAGGTTTATGTAATCAGAGTACTCCCTAGGCTTTATTTCTCATTTCCAAGAAGGTCCTGGCAGGATGACACATCGATGTCTTTTTAGGAGATTACAGAGGCTTCAGTGTAATATTTAAGACACTGTCTTGAAAAAATTGCTTTTTGCAATGTCTCAGAGGAGGATTCAGTAATTTGTTTTGTTACTAGAAACAGGTATTACAGTGGTGACAATTTTTATTTGTTTTCCAGCTGTTCTTACAGACAATTTCATTATCTTGTCATTTGAGGACCATAACCAACTCTGCTTTATTCAGTTTACAAAGAAGATGGATTCTCCTGATGTAAACAAAAGACTGGAAAAACTCTCTTGCTTGGACTTTAAGGTATAGCTGTCAATGGTGACTGTAAATACTGCAGTGACTTTACATTATGAATCACTGGTACTCGCTGATATTGTATAGCAGTATAAACTGCAAACCTTTATATAACTGATCAGAACAGCTCAAATTCTAAGAATGGCTGTTATTGAAAAGTCAAAAAAAATTACATGGCATTCTGAGTTAATGAGTTAAAATACTGTGCCAAGAGGGATCCAATTTTCTACTGTATTTAGGTTAAGGGCTCAGACACACAGTTGAGTTACCCCTGCTTAACAGATTACCCTGTGTCAGTTGAGCAGCAGTAACTGACCCTTTGCACATTCTCAGCATCTAACAAGCATGAAGCAAAATCTGTAATGGTAAACCTCAGTGTAAAAGACTTAAGCTAATGTGTTTTACCTCTTGTTTGCTGTGGGCTAAAAATGCACGCATGGTCAATTACTATGGCTCAGCTGATATACATGAACTCATGAAGTTATGATAATTCAGTCATCTGTCTGAGCTCCAAGACTGTTGTAATTCTTTGCAGAAATCTTAGTTTTCCCTCTAGTTACAGTAATCATATTGTTGGGAGAGTTGGTTTTACAATTAAGCCACTGAGCTAGGATTCAAGATACAGAAGCTGAGTTTCTCGCCACGGACAAACTATGTATGTGACCTTAGGCAAGTGACTTGGTGCCTCTGTATCTCAATTCGCTACTTACACAGCGAAGATTGAAATACTCCGTTTTTCCAGCCCTTTATGTATGGGTGTGTCTATACCACAGTCACAGCAGTAGCTAAAAGGTAGTCTAGAGATAGCTGAGCTGCCTTTAAACTAGCCGGTTTGGATGTCAGTAGAAACCAGCTCATCTCAAGCTGAATTACACTGTGTCTTGGATGGATTGGGCTGTGTAGACATAACTTATTTCGACCATAAGCTCTTTGACATCAGGGCAGTGGCTGACCTTAGGTGGAAGTGCTTGGCGCTACAACAGTATGAAGAAATAATCAGCCAAAGATAATTGACTTTGAACAGGCAGAGTAGGAAAGGGGCTGCATCCAATTCAAGGATGAAGAAGAGACAAGCCTTTGCCCAAGAAAGGTAAGAAAGATGTAGTAAGCAAAAGAGAGAGTTTTTATTTGTTTCAGACTGGCTAAATGTTAAGGAAAACAATCTTGTGCTAGCAAATATTTTCCCCTTGACAACTCCTCAGTAATTTGCTTCCTCACATAAGGGAGTTTGCATCTGCAAGGCAAGCTTTTTAAAGATGTGTTTAATTTAAGTTTTGCCATATTACATTTTAACTTGCTTGGTAGAAATACTTTCTGCTAGGATGAATATCTAATACATTTTCCAGGCTGTTTCAGTTCAGGGCCTCTTTTCAGCAATGACTTGTGTTTGCGAGATTGATCCAACCTCTATAACGTGGATTTGAGACAGTTCACTGTTCACCAGGAACTGAGCTGATACGTAGTTTACTTTAAAATGATGTGTGCTTGTTCCTGGCCTATGGTGTTTGTTAAGGTTGTGCTTTAGAAGCGAGGGTGGTGTGTGGTGTGGGGGTTTTTTTAATAGCTCTAAACTTTAACAAAGAAGCTGTGGTGAGCTGAAGACTGCCTTCATCATTTAATTGTGAGGGCCATAGCTCCTTACTTAATTTATGTTTAGGAAATAGATTTTCATTCTGGGTATTGCTGGGCACATTTTGGATCTAATGGTTATGGCGGGGTTTTTTTGGGAAAGAAGGAAAGCCTAATCCATAGAAAACTCTCTCTGCCCTAGTAAACCAGAAATATCTTCTGTATTCCTTAATAGGGTTGTTATGTTCAGTTCTTTGCTGACACAGCTGAGCTTCTAGAAACGCCTCCATGTTCAATGTTAACTTTGCTTTCTCTTGAAATCAGTGGGAATCACTATGGATTATTTCTTTGCCAGCCAAAAAAAGGCATTTGCATTTTTTAATTGAATGTTCTTTTGTGTGAGGCTTGCTAGTTAGGCAGCTAAATATAATTTTTATTATCTTCAAAATTGCACCAGTGTGAGCCAGCAGAAAGTATTATTCACTACTGCAATAATATTATGTCAGCTCTCTGCATTGAATTAGAGTTCTTCATGGCTGCTTTTGGTCAAACTTACAAAAGCTAAAAGATCACAGACACAGTCAACAGTAGTGTCGCTATCAGTAGTAACAAAAGAAACAAAAGGTGGTCCTCAATTGCAAATGTGCAAACTTGTAACAATACACGCTTTAGAAAAAACAGTTCCTTAGTGTTGATTTTTTTTTTTTTCCCCCCAAGAGAAATTGAATTAAAAGGTAGCTTGCACTGATGTAAAACTACCACGGGATTAAAATATGGAGCTAAGATTCAGGAAATTTGAGTATAGCCTTCATCTCTGCCTCTGACTTTTGGTGTAGCCCTGAGAAATGTACATAGTATTTGGGTTTAAATTCCCATTTCTAAAATGAGGAAAATGCTTGCTTACAATCCTATGTAATGATATAATTAAATTTCTGTGATATTTACATTATAATTTCTTTGGTACCTGCATGGAAGCAACTTCACATTGTTCGCTGTCCAGCCTCATGGTGGGCAAAATTGACAGGTTATACTAGGCAGTACTGGACTGCCAGAGTGCTATTATTAATAAAAACAAGTCAACCATGCTTTCCGCCTCACAGTTCGATATTTATCCAAAAGTTTTTTGTGTTCTTTTTTACACAATACATACCTAAATGGAAGAATTACTTTCTCTATCCTCTTCCTTTCTAAACGATACCACCTTGGATTTTATGTACACTTTGAAAAAAGAAAGGAAGACTTATTGTATGAATCACTACAGTCTTGAAGACCAGCAAAATATAAAAACAACTATTATCATTTGCGTTTTCTCAGTGGCATTAGTCCATGTTTGAAAGTGCCATGTCTAATGCAAGACGTAAAGGTTTACAACAGATTTGTGGCTGTTATTACATGTGAAATTGTTATGAACAGTTAACAGTGCAATACAGCACTAATTAATATCTGTAAAAGTATTTGTGTTTTTCCACTAATAAATGTGTTGTCACCAAATTAACTATTTATATATAGTTTTAATTCAAGTATCAGCTACCTGTTAACTTTTGTGTATGTTTTATCTTCACACTTCTAAAGAGTATTTTGACAAGTAAAACACAGGATAGTCTGAAAATATTGACCTTTTGCAAGTTTTTCCCATCTGTGGTTTTTTTAATCCATTTCAATTTACTGAAGGAGGAGACAGTACAAGGAGTTAAATGTTTACCATGAGAGAACAACATTGGTAATTACTTTGATTTCAGTTCTTTTTGATGTGTATTCAGGGGATGAAGAGGTCAATAATATTATGACCATGCAAATAGAAAAGGGTTCTTTTTGACCATATAAAAAACAGCAAAGGATTATTAAAGCATTAACCTTGATTTTAATGGCCTTGGTTGAGTGGTGAGATCACAATTTGGATGAGCCTGATTATTTACTAAATACAATACATAAATGCAACGGGTTCTTAACACCCATTGCACTCTGGCATTATCGCATTACTGCCATCCTTTGTTGCCTTGCAGACAGGAATATGAAAGCAATCTGTCATGTAGTGAGACTGGCTCCAGAAGCATTTCTCTGATAAGAAGACCCCCTGCCCTTTGCTAGTGTCTGGTCCAGTAGGCTTAGCCATGCGCTTAATCCCCAGAAAGTGGTTCGATTATTGCTGACCAGCAATGGCAAGATAGTTTTTTTTTCCCCTAGCTATCAACCTTCCATTAATTCCTTAAGCAGAAATGCGGTGCAATCTATATTTCCTTGGCATGTGTCACCCAGATGGTGCACTGCTCATGTTTTCAAATAACCATGCTCCAAAATAACAGAGTTTGAATAATAAATTCCACAAATCCTTCCTGAGAAAGAGGCACAATTCTCAAGAGCTGCATAAACTTTACGCATGATGCTGCATCTCATCCACATTATGCAGAAAAGTATATATTCTCTTGCAAAGCGGATGTTTGTATCTGGATTCCTTAATTTAGGGAGGAAAAAGAAAGATATATGTTTGCTCAAACACTGTAGAATATATTTAATATTTGATTATGTCTTAAACACTAGCCTTAGCTCCCTGGTCAGCTTTGCAGAACTTGTCATTTAATATGGCTAAGCTTAAATCCTATGTGTAGGTCGATGCTGTCAAGCAACCATGACTGTACATTTTGGTATTGATTGGAGTCATTGCAGTAAATTCCTTCTTAACTCACATTCCTTTCCTTCCCAATCCCCTCCCCATAGATAAAAGTGTGAGCATGTCTTTTTCTGTCTGAGGAGATATTTTTTACACTTACAGACAGCCTATATGAAGATATATGTACGCAGTCTTCTGTGTAAATATACATTCTCTTTCACACATCCAAAGTAAATGCTCCCAATTGCTCCTACTATGCTATTTCATCACCTCAAATATTTCCTGCATTTTTTCTTCCATCAGATTTCTTATATTGATATACTTGGACCAGAAGGTAGAAGGATGAAACGTCACCTGGCAATAAACTGTATGCAAGATATGGTCATTTGCTGGTGGTCAGGAACTAGTGATGGAGCGTGGCCTTGGTCTCCTATTTCCTGTGAGAGGGACAGAGCCAACCTATTGCTATTAGGCTGTGCACATGGCAAATTGGAGGTAAAGTGCTGAACTCTCTTGTTACATGATTTTTCAGTTTTGCTAAAGAAATAACTGTTCAACTTAAATGCATATTCAGGTAGATATAAAGAACAGATATGATAAAAACATAAGAAAGGAAGAGCAGCCATTCTAATCTTAAAAGCAAAGGTTCGTTATTTAATGAAAAAAGCACCTTATTTAGTATGTTTACTATTTTCACATCAAAACTGGCAATCTGAGAACTGTAGCAAGGAAGTTAGGTCTTTATAATGGAATAGCTTTGGAGCTGCTAACACTGAAAATAAAAGTGTCAGAGTACCACTAGAAAACTCTAATCTGAGTTAGAAACTGTAGCTGTTGCATGCTTGTCTAATGCAATTATTTTACCTTGTCTGCAATGTTAACTGACAGGCATTTTACATCTGTTTTAAGTGTTCTGTTATAAAATTTTAGCTACACCCAGATGCTGCTTAAATTGCTGCTATGAGTATTGATCAAATCAGGGACCTATTTTTTTCTTAAAGAAAAAGTCAAGATTCCCCATCTACAGGTGGGAAAGTAAGCTACAAGTTAGAACAAGGCTACAAGCTGGCCCTCTTCCTGATACTTGCTTAGCTTACCTTTTTAGGCAGATGTTTCCATTTCATCTGTTTCATTTTTATTTCATCTATTTAAGAATATTTGAATCCAGTTTCTTATGTTAGCTTCATTTTTAAGTTTTTACCTATCTGGGCATACTCTGAAAAGAACTGGAGCCTGAATTTAAAATGTAAAAGCTGTTCTGGACTAGCATCTTGTATAGATGCTCCTGTATTTGGAGTTTTATTTTCAGTTTAGCTTAAGCCACTACTAATATGGACTAAAAAGGCACTGACTGTGGGAGAAGAGCACAAACTTGAGGATCAGCTGTGGAATAGCTGTTCTGGAGTAGCTATTACAGGCTATTTCCCTGTAGGGAAAAACCCTAAGTAACACTTTAGAATAAGCTGCTTTTATAAACAACATCCTGTTCTCTTTAATTAGGGAAGATGTAAATGTTTTAATGTCTTGGAATTATTACTTTGATAACTAATATTAATTGAGGTTTTTTTCCTTTGGGATTTTCTATATATTGAAAGCAAAAGGGAAAAGGTAGTTGAGACAGCTTTTCTTTCTTATTTCAGTCATTAGTCACTGTAGAATTTAAGTTTAAATTACCTGCAGTTCAGCCTTCTTTACTTCTTTTCAATTGACCTCTCTCCACTAGCGGTCATCTTTGACTCATCTCTCTCTTCTGCCTGATATACACCTTCAGTTCCCAATTCCCCCTGCAGCTATGCCCAATCACATATAAAAATTACTCTGGTAGCTAAAACATGCGTCTGTTCTTTGTAAGTTTTTTCGGCCTAGTCCCTGTGCCAGTTTGATATTATGAAACTTCATCCTACTAACATTTCAGATCTTATTTCTTACCATGACTTTTGCATGTCCAGGTTCTGACAGCAACATTCCCATGCTTTTGTTTCCTTCCCATGTCTTCCAGAAAGCTCCCTAATGCCAACATAGCAGTTTGCAATCTCTATTTTCTGAGATGTTTTTTAGAGACTCGTTTCTTCTAAGAAATTCAGAGAAACCACCCTGTCAGTTTAAAGCTTTCTCTGTTTCATTTTATATATTATAGGGAGATTTCCAAATTACAGCATTGCTCTGCATCTTTCAATACACCTTGTTTTATCCTTTTCTGGTTTAGACTCTAAATTGCTCAGGGCTGAGGCCGTCTAGTATAGTCCCAAGCACATCACTGGTGCTTAACACAATAATGATAATAAGCGTTCACTGAGCCTTTAGGCCTAAACTCATAATCCTTTTAATTTAGCCCATATTGTAATATAAATGTAAGAAAATTATTTTTAAAAGCAGAACTGCCAAATTTAACTGTTCAGTTGCTTTCTCTTTTCTGATTCTTTGCCTGTACTTGTCTGTTTTAATTCTAAGATCTTTGGATGAAGTTTCTTTTCCTGTATTTGTCAATAAAATACTAAGCACTACACCAGGGCTATGGAAAGCTTAGTCATATATAGATAACAAACTGTCTTGCTGGTTGTCAATTAGTCTGTTCCATGTACTTATCTCTTGGATGCTCAGTGGGCTGCTGTGTAAGGCTCAAGACACTCTGCCTATACGCTTCCCCTATGTATCCATGATGTGTAACCTGTGGTGCTGTTTTGTGGGTTTTTTTCTTGATTTCTCTAGCACTCCTTATGGGCAGTAGTTAAATTCCCGTGTATGGATGGGGAATGTCATAACCCAGGAGCTCTAGAAGTAGCGGCAACCCCCAATCTGCAATTAACTGAAGTATATTCTTCCCCTGCAGAGTCTTGGAGGGCAACTTTAACTTAACACCTTTAATGTCTGAGGGTCATTTGATAGCTTAAACATGAGCAAAAACCTAGTTAGCGTTTCTAGACAGCTTCTAAACAGTCTATCTCTCTAGGTCAGATACCACAAAAATAGAGTGTTTCTGTAAGCATGCTTATTTGCCTCTCTTTGCCTCTACTCCCTTACCATTTGTAGTGTTCCTCAGGTATAGACCTGGAATAAAAACATGACATGCCATTGTTATGCATGAAAGTAAATCCATATTTATCATATTTGACCAATAATATGAATTTTCTCCCAGTAAATGATTATTGTCAACAGAAGAAGAATGAGAAGCATGAACTGATTCAGTTTGGAGCATTTATCAAAAAGTGTAGTAAAATAATACCACCAACATTTTACTTGAAAATAGTAGTATCGCTTGGATGAAACAGCATTATTATCTAGAATTAAGAGAAAAGCAGGAACTGCTGGATGTCTAGCCCATAAAGAGCTGTTTGGCATATTGGGTTTATGAAAAAGTAAACCAAGCCTGAGGAAGTGAATGGGTGCTACCCACAGCCGTTCTACAACACCTTGGTGCTGACCTACAATAACCACAAAAAGATCTGCCAGCTACTGACACTCTTATTGTTGTGACAGAGCAAAGGTAAATGGGGCACTTAGGTGATACTATTTCCCCCTGGAAGAATTTTCTGAGTGATATTTGCTGCCCACCAGAAGAGTGCTTATTAGGATGAGGACAGGAATAGCTCTGCGACAAGGCAGCTCAACCCCTCATCATGATAATATCCTCTAACTACACGTTCTGCATTGGGATGGTTCACATTGCACATACAGTGTTTTGGGGTATTGTGTAGTTAAGCGGCTTTTCAACTTAATGGAGGAAATACATTTTACATTTTAAATACACTATAAATTTGATTTGAATTGTGCTGTGTGGCTTTATGTTTTAACATTTGCTACTATTAAGGCTAAAGGTAAACATTATTCCTCTAAAACCAGAACTTTTTCCTTGCAAATCTTGACTTGTTTTACTCCCTTCATTTTTTTGGTGAGATCAGTGTTTACTATGTTGAATGCTGTAAGATTTGGTGAGGAATCATCCCCTGAAGAAATAAAAGTGCTTTTTTCTTTAACATATGACTTTGCTTTGGTGTACAATGTACATTTATATACATGCATGCATGTTGCTGCAGGAGTATTTGTTTGTTGAACCTTTGTCTGCTTTCTTGCGTGCATTGGTTTCCTCCAGTAAACTCACCCATTCTCCAATTCATTTATTTAATTATTTGGGGTTTTGTTTGTTTCTTCTTTGTTAAAGTACCAATGATCAAGGATGTTATTTAAATTGTCTTCCTGTGGAGATAATGCTGGTATTTTGATTTCAAAACCAGAAGAGGAATCTTCCAGAAATAATTTCAAACAATTTGCTATGAATAAATAGGATCTGATGTGAAATCATCCTTGGATTAAATGCTTTGAGAGAAAGTCATGTTAAAATCAACATGAACTTTATTCTGCAAACATAAATTAACAGGAGGTGATGATGCCAAAGCTCAGTTACTGTAGTACTTTGCATTTGTCTTTGCCATGTTTATTTTCACTCCATTTAGTGCTAGTGCAAATCACTGAAATTATACTTCAATCTTGTGGAAAAAATAATTTGCCTGAGAGAGAATATTATTTTTCTTTCTCCCAAGAGATAATATTTAATAGTTATTGCTTCCACATTGTGCCTCAAACTTGTGAAATAAACACAGCAGACCTTTTATGAGTGAGCTATCCTACAATTAATGTAGCACTCAGAAAAATATCTACCGTGTGTGACTGAATAGCTGAAATACCTCTCACACACATATAGCAAAGAATGTAAAATCCTTGATGTCACATTGGGTTAAAAGTTCAATGAATAATACGGGATAAAGATGGTGATGATAAATTTTGAAAGAAAATAAGAATAAATGTTGGCTGAAGATCTAAACAATAAGATTGCATGTGGGACTGTAAATACAATGCAGCCAAATAAGTAACCTAGAGTAGGAGCCTTGCATTTTTATTTTAGAAATGTTTAAAAATAGGTAGGTTTTTCTCTTCCGTCTTCACAGTGCTGTATTTAAAGCTATTTTACTCTAGTGTGCACTACACTTCCCACTCTACATTTCTAATTAAAGTGTTTGTTGTTATTTGGAGTCTCACTGTGTGAAATTAAATAAGCATTTTTTAACATCCATAAAATAAATCAAACATTTTTCTCATCTGAAAGACACACAATTCAGTCACAGCAAGCTTATTTCTCTGTTTCTTTTGTTTTCTTTTTTTATCTGCCTGGTAAGCCAATTTTCTGCTTAAGAACTACTGGTTAAAACTCTTATTTGTTTTGATATGTGGACTTTATCCTTTCCCAGCACTCTATGCAAAATACTTCAATTTTAAGTGTTCAGAGATTTGCACTGAGAAGAGTGATACTGCCCACACAAGCTAGTGCTATTATTTCTTTCAAACATAAAATGAAAGAAAGTATTTTAACTAGCATAATTCAGGCCTCTTATTTACAAAGATTAACAGATTCCTTTACTTGGATTGTTATGATTTCTGACTCTAGGATTTGAGAACTTGACATGTATAGTATCCCTCATACTGCTGATTAGCTGATGCAGAGCACAGGCCAGTACTGCAAGGGGAAAACAGTGTAAATGTGCAGTAGTGGTGCATGACTGCCACATTAATAAGGGAAATATGCATAAATTATGTGGACAATATTTAAATACATTTACTATATTTTTGTAGCGTACATGTCACAAAACTGAAAGGGACTTTTAAAATTTTTCATTTATTCATATTTATTTATTTATTTTACAGAAAGTAATTGGTTTTCCTTCACGCAAAGTACTTCCAGAAATCTTCCCTTGAAATCCAAGGCTAAGTGCTTAGTCCAAGATTTATGGAAAGCACTTAACGTTGAATGGGATTATACACCCCGCCAAGTTATATTACAGCTCTGTCTTTTTAGATCTGCTGCCCTGTCCCCTCCTCTGCAGATCCTACAGTTGTCCTACCCACTTCTGAGGGAACTCCTCCAGCTTTTGCCTTCCCATTCCCCAAGCAAATGTTTGGTTAACTTAAAGATATATTGCTATTTTAATGTTCCCCTTTAGGGTTCCAGAGAACTACTGCTCACCGGCCAGGAATCCCAGTGGATTCCTTTACATGGACTGCTAAAGCACTATGTGCACTACATTTACTAGCATGTGGCTACTTACCAGATAGAAAAACAATTGGCAGGTTATGGAGTACCATCTTCTTGGAAAAAAAAAAGATGTTTTGATTGTTAGACTACTTTTTTTTCAAAAACATTATCTTAGCCTTATTAACGTGTTTCTGTAGTTGTATATCTCTCTGCTTTAGTTTTCCAGTTAGCGGCATGAAGAATTAATAATAAAAGTCATTTCCGACAGAGAAACTCAAATCTTCCCGCTCAGATGAAAGAGAATATCCATTTTTTTCCCCCTTCAGAGTGCCAATACCAGTTACATTCAGCAAAACTGGAAACCAGAACAAAGAGGTCTCTCAGCTTGGTACTCTTCCTCCAAGAGGCACATGAGGCCACTGATGCATGAGAAGCAGCTTATCTGTTCCAATCTAAGGAGAAATGTTTCTCTTGTTTTCAGCCAGAATATGAACAGTAGTGTCTAGAAAAGTTTCCTTTAAGCCTAATTTGTTTAAACATTATGTCAAAACTTATGTTTTGAAATGCAGCAAATAGTCTTTCCCTCCTCGCAGGAACTTTTTCCTAGTTCAGAATTGCGTTATATACAGCAACCAGCCCTACCCTAGACTTCATTTCAAGGATTTGCTCTTAAAATTATATGAAGCTAGGAAGCTTCTCATCTCAAGGCTCATTAAATTAGCCTTCCAAAATATAAGATTTTACTTTCTTTTAAATTCAAAGTAGCGAGCAACATTTTGTCCCACTTTTGCTCTAACAAGGCAGAACAAAATTATTAATGGGGTGCAGTTTGCTTGCTGACTCTCAAACGATCAGATGGCAACATTTATTTTTCTGTGACTGTTGCCATTGCTGTTTTCCAGCAGTCACTCCTATGGAGTTGTAAATCCATGTTTCATGTGTTTTCTTCTCTATTGTCTTAACCTTCAAGGCCAGTCTCTCTTCAGAATTTAATAGTGCTTTCAGTCTTTCATCTCCCATAGGCTTGATTATTGTGTGGATCTTCATGACTTTCTTGTAGCTTGTGAGGAGATGTCCAGAGAGAAACACTGGTTTTGGATCAAAATATGTAGATGAATAATGCAGTGCATTGAAACCTGCCACAGTAAGACAGAAATCTGAGTCCCAGAGGGCCTCAAGGCTCATTTCACTGAAGTTATGGAAGCTTTGAAGACTTGCTTGGGCAAGATTTCTATTTCACATATTTGAAAGGCAGCTACCTGGGTCTCTATACATACTCTTAGGAAGAACTGCAGAACAAACAATAACACTTCACCTTGTCTTTATTTGGGGTTAGAAATCTCTGTGGTCGCAGTAATCCTTTGTCCACAATAACCTCTTTTACGGGTTTCCTTGCTATGCAATTTAACACACTAATAAGCTACACATTTCAGCACTTCTAACATCTGCACAGTAGCCACTGCACATTTTGTGGGCATAAATGACTAGTTGCAGAGGCTAAGTCATTGGTGAGGGAATGGTGGAGGTGAGAAAATGTTTTTCAGACTATTTAAGTAATTTAATCTTTTATTTCCTCTTTGGTATATATTTTCATTGATCACTACTCTGTTGAAATCGGTTTACCTGGTTTTCACAAGTTGGATGCATTGGCTTCTGTATTAGATGCTTTTGCATTAAGTGGTTCTTTGCACGTCCCTAACTACTCATCTTAAAGTAGCTAAGACTTTTGTATTAACTGGCAGCTGGTTTGCAGCCATGGAATTGCAATAATCCTTTTTTCTTTCTTTTGAATGAGAAACCCGTTTGCTGACAAAATAAGTAAACTGTCAGAACAAAAGATCCTAATCAGTCTGGTCAACATCCCAAATAACTTGTTTATAAATTCATCAGTTGCTTCTGAAGTAATGGGTGGTATGCCAAAAAAATCTTAATTTCTTATTCTCCTCCTTTGCAGGATGAAAGGCTAAATTATATGTTCAGTTGGTCTTGTGATCTGTGGAAATCAAATTTAAACTGCTTTAACATTAAGTCTGCATTTCTGTTTTCAACCTGAAATTTCCAGATTTCCTCCCTCGCCCTCTCTCTGCCTTTTAATCACATTTGTTACCTCTTTCTGTGTAAATGGTACTTGCACACCACCTGGACTCAAAAGAAGGGGCTTCCAAAATTAGTGGCAGGTCAGCAGCTTTAGTTTATATTGTGAAGAATGCTATGGGTATACCTGAGGGTGGGGTTTGGCTCAGTTTGACATTTTCCTTTCACTCTTTATTTCTGCATGAACAAACACCAGCAAGTTTCGACTGACTTCCACTACTCTCATTCTTCTAGAGACATTGGTTTTCTCTCTCTTTCAGAGAAATAGCTTTTCATAAGCTAATTTGTAATTTATTTACAGCTGGTATTTCTCCCACAGTTTCCCTGCTTGAGTCCTGTACAACACCTCTCGCTCAAACCCATGTATTATATGACATGAATCTTCATTGGTCTCCACTGTTGCCTCCATCACTTTATGGTACTTGCCATGTTTCCACACTACAAATTCTTGCTCTTTGCCAGCTGCTGTCTTTGTATCATATTCTGCCTTTGTGTTCTTCTTCCAGTTCATTCAACCTTCAAGTAGCCCTAAATGGTCCCCCTTTTCTGCTGTCACAAATTCATTTATTCTGCATCTAAAGCTATATGGCACCAAAGAACTTCTACCACCTACTCATTTGGCAATGTATAGTATACATTGTTTAAACATGCCATTGTTTCTACCACTACAGTGTAATATTTTCTGTTACCATGGCCCAGAGCAAATGATCAAAAATCCTCTACATGTGATGCTCAGAGTAACCTATTACAAATTTTTCCAGAAATTTTGGGATTTCTCCCCCACCCCATTTGTGAATAAACAGTTATTCTTTTATATCAGTCAGCTGCTCATTTCTCCTCTTACCAACACTGTTAGGACCATCCCCTCTTTTATCTTCTATTCTGCTAACCTATTATATACTCTGGACAAACAAATATGGTTCAAACTATATTGCAGGGTTTTCTAATCAAAGGAATTAACCTTTTAAAAGTTAAAATAGTAGATTTTACGACTCCATTTCTAAAATGCATATTTGTTTTAGCTTACTGACCCACGAGAAAGCGTATTTGCAGCAGTCTATTTTTTAAATCATCAAAGTAAGAATAAATTGTTACAAATGACTACCAAAACATTTTGGATTTTTTTCAGGTTCTGAGTTACATCCGTACAGAATGGGATCCACTTGATGCTAGCTTCAGCACTAATCAGCCTTACCAGGTTTACACGGTAGAGCACTCCATCTCCACAGACAAAGAGCCCATGGCTGATAGCTGCGTCTACAAGTGTGTTAGGAACAAAATTCAGTGTGCAGCAGTCACCAGAATACCACTACGATCCAAGGCCATCAGCTGTTGCAGAGATGTTACAGAAGACAAACTAGTCCTGGGTTGTGAAGATTCGTCAATAATTCTGTATGAAGCCTACAACCAAGTGACTCTGTTAGCCCAAGCAAAACTGTTGCCTGCTTTAATAACCTACCACCCTTCCGGAGCCATATTGATGGTTGGCAGCTCTCAAGGGGAGTTGCAACTTTTTGACACGGCACTGTCCCCAGTTAAAATTCAGCTCTTGGCACAAGACTATTCACCTGAGGCAACTCTTCAATTCAGTAAACACTTTGATGTGCCTAGCAGCCTCATCCAGATCCAGTGGGCTGCTCCTCAAGTTGCATCTGTCAGCTCTGATGGCACAGATATTCATGATCTTTTGTTGGTTAGATTTGACAAAGGACCCTTAGGAGTACTTCACTTTAAACTTGGTAAGTTACTGAGCACATCTATTGAACCTTGAGCTCTCAAGGAAACATCTGTACCTCACAAGTCTTTTGTAGTTTGAAAGCAACACCCTGATTTTAGATATATGGGACCATAGCCTTAAAAGCACGTCGTTCCAATGATATCTGAAGATGTGAACCAAGGAGTTAATTATGTTTCACAATTACTTAGTATCTTTTCATGTGGGGTCTGACAGAATAGGACCCTGATCTGTTGTTGGATCAGAGTCCCATTATGTTACTTGCTACTCTAATAAAGCATAACAATTTCTCATCTTGAAAATTCTTTTATTCTGTAGAATGTAATTTTAGGAATTGTATTCATTAGTTCATTCATGTAGTAATACCCCTAACAAGCTAAAATAAGCTATTTTTAATAATAGGATGGTAATGCTATTTTCTTTCCTAAATTACTTTTTTGTGTGTATGGTGCAGCTGTCCTTTCCATTATAATGTATATTTGTCCCAGTACTCTCTTCTTCCTGACTTCATGTTACACCATTTCTTTCCCTGAAGACTTTTCATACAAGAAGGAAGGTTTTCATAACCTTCAGAGAAGTTTGGTCTCTCAATTAATTTGCCAGGAGCTGTGAATAAAAGAAGAAGTAATAATACTAATTTTAGAATTTATATAGCACTTCTCATTTTAGGTGTAAGGAGACTTTAAGAAAGTAAAAACATAAGTATCTTCATTTTACAAACAGAATAACAAGAAGCAGTAGAGGAAAGCTAAAAGGCTTTCCAAGAGTTACACAACGAGTCAGTGGCTGAAGTAAGAATAAAACCCCTGCAGTTGCTCATCAGTGAGAACTGTATTCATTCCATTCAAGTCAGGCAAGTTACAGTGGTGCAAACCCACTGTGAGAGCTAAAAAAACAATCATGCTTAAATCTTCTGACTACCAAGCCAGTGTTTCAGCAGGGCAGACAGCCATGTCGAATATACTCATCCTGGAAAATTTCAGCATTTTGCCCATTGTCTGTCCAAGGAAACAGGATTGCCTTTTCTTTTGTATAAAGCTATTGAGATTAGGAACAACCTTTTTTAAAAAAAACTAGGTGACAGTAAGGTTTGAAAATCTACTTTATTTCTTTACTGATTGAGACATGCATGTGCTTTTGTGGGGAAAAATCCTGTCTAGAAGTACTGCAGACCTAAACATTTGAAAGGCTGAATTGAAAAGACTTAACTAAGTACACCAGTGCAAAAAGGTAAATTAATACAATAGGATGTTAGCAACAAAAATGTTGGATTGGCTTATAGTTGTATAGTTTTAAAAGAGCTGATCCAGACTATTACTGTTATCCAAAAATGCTATTAAAAAACAGTTTGCAAGTTACCATTTATTTTGAGATAATTCAGCTGCATTATGTTCAATGACAGGTTTAATAGTTGCAGAGTACCCCAGAACACTAATTATAACAGCTATTTGATGTTTTTGTGCATGTTGGCCATTAAAAAAAACCCCTCTAAATTACCTCTTACCTGTCAAGCAGAAGGCACTCTACCCACATCTACCTTGCTTTTCTTCAGTCCTCCCTTGTGGGGTTTTCTCACAACAGCTTTCCAGAAAGYACAGCTTTACCCTTGCTATCTTTAGCACATTTATGTTCTTATGAAGGCAAGCAGGCTCTCAGTGCAGGGATTTAGAGGCCTTTCCTGCTAATTGCCAGCTTGTAAACTTAATTGGACTGTCTCCCTGGGCACCGTTCCTAAATCAATTAGGCAGTGAGTTGGCTGTCACCTCTTTTTCCCAAGCAGGTTGCCTGGAAGCGCACCACCCAGGAGAAGTCAGGCATCCAAAGGGGAAGATGTTGACCTCTACAGCTGAAAGTTATCACATTTTAAAATTCATTCTGTATAATTACTGTAAAATCTCTTCTAGGAAGAAGGCAAAGCTCTCTCTATCCCTCCTCCCCTCCCTTCCTCTTTGTAGTCCATTGTGCAAAAATATGCTGTTCTCTATTGCATCCTGGTTTTCAGCTTTACCCCTCTTCTCAGTTTGCCACACTACCAAGGTAATGCTGTGTTCGTTAGTTAGCCCCTCTTCCCAACCTCAGCAGTTTTTAGGTCTCTGCTATTTAAGAAATAATGCAAATAGAAATTATGCTGAAAATTTAGGGGTCCATGACAGCAAAACCCAGACAGGCATTCAGGACTGAAATAAAATCCGTAGTTAACTCATGGCTTGGAATTGTTTCCCATAAAAGTCTGTTAAGAAGCTATGTCAATGAGAATAGGCAAATATGTTTTTAACTTTCAGCTGACATATTATGATTTTGGACAAGTTCTGTGAATTCTCCATTGTGCTGTCTAGCCAGATTTATTTCAGGAAAAGATTCATATTAAATTTACCCTCAAACATTAATGGCAAATATTTTTGGTGTCTAATTCCAAACTCATTTTCAAAAGCATTGCAGCTTCTTGTCGTTGATGTCAACCCAGATCTTGGATAATGCCAAACTTGGTACTGGTGCCAGTGGTTCAGCATTGCTGGCCTCAAAAGACATTTTAAATATAATATTATATTTAATTAGCATGCAAATAAGTATTTTCATCTTCACTTAGTGATTAATGTGAAGATTGCCCAACTTATCTAATACTTTAAAAACACTAAACGTTTAGGAAGAATAAAGTCTACTGTAACAATTAGATATTATCACACATACACAGGTTAAACATGGATATTACATGGTATAATGTCCATAGGCTTTAATACATGCAAATGTAAAGTGAAATACAATAGACAACCATGTCTTTTCTTTAATGACACTACAAAACTAAACTATTTCTCTGTTACAAAAAATAAATATGTAAGCTCTTTTTCCCAAAGCGTCAGATCTGTACATGCAAGTTCTCAGCGGGTTACTTGTCCTTGAGCTATAGTCAGATGTTTTCCTCTACTTTTTTTTTTCTCAATTCTTATTTTACACCACAAACGATATTCACAACTACATATATGAAAATTTTGTGAGGTATGTTTTCTATATATCAGGTCTGCTTTTCCCTGTTATCAGACTTTTTTTCCCCAGCCATCCTATGGCTTTAATATCAGTATTGAAATTCAGCTTCTTCCATTTCTCATCAGAATTTTTTCCTTAAAATTAGTTTTGACAAACAACATCAGAATATAAATTGAGAAAATAAAAAAATAACATTATGTTTTTATTTAAAGAGAGGGGAACAGTAAATTTATTCTGGTCTCCTTCTAATATCTGGAGCAGTAGTGATAAAGAATACTCTAGCACAGTGACCCAAAGCAAGCAAGAATTGCTAAAATGCCATGTGTGGCCTATGTCACATGATCATATGGGTAGTCAGAGACAATAAATAACATTACTCTCTGCAGCTTTTCAATCACCTTTTCTGTTCAGAAGCTGAGATTACACGTCAAGAAAATCCGTGAAAAAAGTCTTTTAATTTCTACTTTTCAGAGATAGAGTGCTGTAGATAAATCATGTTCTCATGGAGTGAGCAGTGTGTTGCTCGGGTTTTTCCCTTATGGCAAGCAAGTTCTTGGTTTCATGTGCAACTGTAATTCAAAGGTCCCTAAATGTTGATATCTTTCATGATATCCCCTCACAGAAGAAATGCTTCACTTAGAGAATTTTGCCAAGCTAGAAGTAAGTTCTAGAGCAATTGCAATATGTAGAGTAATCGAGTAACTGCTGCTTTGAAGTTTGAGCTGCTATAAACTTGAATACATAGGTACATTTCTGTGAGACAAATGCTATTTTTTAGTGTTGTCCAGCAGTATTTCCCTACAGGAAGGAGGTGCGAGGAACATGAATTTATTACCTCCAATACAATAATGATAAACTGGGAGTAAGTTTTTTCTACCATGTTTAAAACAAACTTCATTACATGATGTTGTCACTAATAGGTATTGGCYACATTCGCTCAGCCTCCGTGTGTGAAGTTCACTGATGGTTTTTCTCTGCTGTCCAAAGCACCCTCAGTCTAAATATACCAAGATAATAAGGAGCTATCTCACATAAAAATTTAATAGTGAAACCCATTAACTTAAACTTCCTAATTTTAACCAACAGCAATTATTTTTAACTGTAGTCAGCTACTGGTTTATATACTTATACGCTCATAACACTATCTTTGGTTTTAATATTTCCTGTAAAAGGTGTGATCACAAGAGGACAGCTGGGCCTTGTGGAAATCATCCACCAGTACATTCGTTACGATGAGATACATGAGGCAATTAATGTCCTGAACACCATGAACTGGAACACAATGGGTCGTCAGTGTTACATATGCTTGAGTGCCATTGTCAATCACCTTCTTAAACAAAAGCTTACACCAGACAGAGAAGGTAAGGGACTGATTGTATTTTTAATGTATTTTTGTGGTGTCTTTGTAATTCATATGACAATATATTTATTGACTTTATAAAGAAGACAATAGCAAGAATCCAGGCAGCCAGCCAGATTATGGTACTCCATAATCAAATGTCATATGTAGACAAGTCATTTCAATAAAATCTGGATTAATGTGTTGATTGCATTTTAGTTCATTTGTATCAATAGTGATACTAAAATAATGCATATTTTAATATATATATGGTATAGGCATGACTTAATATATATAGCACTATCTTATATGTGCTGTAACTTTATTGCATTACATAAATTTAGCTTACGTTACAGACTAATGTTAGTTAATGTAAGATTCAACTGTTTGTTATGTATTCATACTGAGACAGCACCAACTTAAGGAGGGACATTTTACTGCAATGGGGACAAGAGATTTTAGTATGGGTTTTAAGGTGCCTTTGAAGGGTCATTCTTTCATTACAAGATCCAAAGGCTTTGAATACACTATCCTCTGCTGCCTCCTTTAGGATTATAGCATTTGTCCGCACTATAATCTTCTGGCCCCCTGCAGTAGTAGCTGGGTTCCCTCACAAGAAATGATGAATTTTAGGTTCAGCCTCGTCTCTGCTGAAGCCTGGTGTGATGCCTTCCTCTTGATTTGCTGTCTATCTTGAAACTCAATAGACTTCAAGATTTGAAGTGCCTTGATTTAGTGAAGGTGTTATCCTCCAGTCTAGCAGGCAGACAGCTGGGGACCAGGCGTCTTTTGTGGCAAGAAAGAATACTTAGGATTCTGGTGTGTTTGATGATAGAAAAACTGCAAGGTGTCCTACATTGCTGCCAAGCCATCAGCTGTCCCATTTTGGGGGATCTGATTAAAAAAATCCCTGCACTGCAAACATAGCATATCAATTCTAAATAAAACATGCTTTTAAAAGGACCCATGAAAAGGACTGGTTTCAAACTCTTGTAAAAATATGCACATTATAAATAGATGTCTGTGTGTTTCCCCCCATGCAGCTCCCTAACACTGTTTACAGCAGACAGAATTTTATTCTGTCCAGGAGTTATTCTATATGAATCTAACAAATTTGGCATGGTAATTTGTTTTCTTTTTTATTAGCAAAACCCAGTGGGGCCTTTTATTTCTAGCGATGGGGCAGTTATCTTTGAGATCTTTATTCTGCCTTCAACATCAAGCTGGGCTATCTAATGAATCTATAACTGTGCTAGTAGTTACGCGTATTCCATGTACGTTTAAATATTTCAGAAGTACAAAACACGCTGTCAAGAAAACAGCAGTGGCAAGAGAGTATGGCTTGTTTTTGCAAAGGTACTGCTATATTCAGTTTTAATCTAAATTGACTGCTGCTTTGAAAGAAAATACCTTTAAAGTTTAACTTATCTTACTGTCTAGATTTAAGATAACACAAAACCTAATTTACTAACAGTTTGCCTGTGTTCCTAACGCAGTACTATTAGCACATGCTATCAAGCCTAATAAAATAAAATGTAACTATGCTTGGAAATAAAGAACCATTATCACTAAATACAGAAATGGCTAGTTCAAACAAACGTTAATAACAGCAAATCAATGAGATTTTGTCTGCCTAATGAGACAATAGGTTATATTTTGCTTTTAAAGCCCACACAAAATTCTGATTAGCAGTAGCAGTTTGCACATTCACTCTGAAAGGAGAACCTGTATAGCAAATATATAGCAAATTCTCCCTGTTCTGCCTATAAGGACTTGTACTACGTGTTAACTCTCAAGCAGAAGTCACATAATCTAAATATTATTGATCATTAAATTTCCTTTCAGCTAAGCATGTGGGACACAAACATATATTTTCTTGTATTATTTATAATTTTGTATTAAAAATATGTAGAAACATGCCTAAGAGCTCCAGCTGTGGAGTGTAGCAATCAGAAAGTATTTAAAGCAGAGAGAACTTCTGTAACAAAAGGGCTTTATTTTATTGATTACAAGGGAGGTTATCCTGTTTCCCACCACTACACGCTGTAGGAGAGTCAAACCCTTAGGGTTTCTAGACCCTTTTATTTAAAGTTTTTATAGAACTGTTGGCTGAAGGAGGTTCCTTATACCTCAAGGCCATCACAAGAAGGGTTCTGTCACCCGCTGACCTAACACAATAATCCCTGAAAAACTGAACTTCCTTGTTGTTTGCCTAAGAGGACAAAGATGATTTGAGCTAATTGAGAGTTGATCTCTACTGGACAAACTTGTTCAAACTGTATTACTCTTATGAGTCACTTTTAATTGTGCGCTGCTGGTGAGAACTTGATGTGTTATAGACTTCTTCATCCTTTTGACAGCTTTTGTTGCTCAAAGTCATTGTCGACTCTGCCTCAAAGTGAAAGTTTATATGCACATTTGTGTTTGTACAATCTGTCATATTTTAATTTCATCTCTCCTACAATAACATCACATTTCATCAGTGTTTGAGGAATTTGACTGACTGCAAACATGAGCAACCTGTTGTAATTGAAAGAGTTTCACTTGTTTCATTGCTGCTGTGTTTGAACTCCACAGCACAGCTTGAGGCAAGCCTTGGAACCTTTTATGCTCCAACAAGACCCCTCTTGGATACAACCGTGCTGGAGTACAGGGACCCAATCAGCAGATATGCAAGAAGGTTCTTCCACCACCTGCTCAGGTGAATGACAGTTTCAACTTCTATCAACTTAAAATTAATTGCATATTTCAATAACTACCTACTTTAATGTGGTTAACATTTTCCAAAAGGACCACCCCTGAAAAAAATGCATTCATTGTTACTGTTTGTTTAACTTGCACTTCGTTCCTTTCAAGTACAGTATTGCAGATAAAATGCTATTCAGAGCTCTTCTATCATCAATACACTTAAAATGAATCACCCTTTCCCTTTTAGCTTGATAGAAAAAAGAGGGCATGCTTCTGAGGGATTTATATTCACCAACTACTTGCATATTAACTATTGAAACAGCTAACAAACTTGGAGAAAACACCAAGTTTAAACAGATGCTAAAATGCAGGTGAACAGTGCATGGTCCAAGACATTTTTGTCTTTGCACCATTGAAATCTGAGCATTTTGTTATTCTTATCCTCAAAGTTCTAATACAGAAATTCATATTCCAGTAATTTTCAGTGAATTTTCAATGCCATTAAAATAAGAGGAGAAAATGAAATGTTGCATTCGTCTGTAAATTATATGACATTAGAAGAGTCATAATACCAAATTCAGCTAGAATTTATAGTACATTGGTTTATTGCTATATTTTTCCTTCATAATAAATTAATAGGCTAAATTTCAATCAGTTATAAATACCAATATACAGCAGTTTGACCTATTCATGTGTTCAACCACAAGTACAGCTGAAACATTCCCTCTGAGAATTATCCAGTGGGTGAAAATAAGGAGAAATGACCTTCTGAATGATACAATGTTTGTAACACCTTGTTGAGAAGGAGTGTAGATGGACATAGTGAGAAGACTTGCAATGCACCCTTTTTCAGTGATTCATCCAGATTATATACATTGTCTGCATATGCAAAGCTAGGAACTGCAAGTTACTTGGATAGAACAGTTTGTGCTTCTTTCAAATCTTAAAGAGAAATATTTTATACTGTCTTCTGCATTTTGAATCTGAATAGGATCATCTTTCTGCTAAACAGGTCCATTCCAATGGGGAAATTATTCTAAGTAGAAGAATGCTCCAAATATCTGCATAATATGCACCAGCCTTTCACTGGAGTTTTCTTAATAGATGTGGCCACAATAGTGGGTACAAACTCTGCTTTTGCCTTTCTCCTAGAAACCAGCAGGGAAGATCTGTTGCTGCAATGGCCAACTGTAGTGGCTGTGGGCCAGTTGCCTGCAGAGGACAGATGCGGAAAGAATGCCTCAGAGATTGCTGAGAGGTGTAACTATAGTGCTCTTACATCTGCAAGAGAAAGGTGTATTCCCTCTGACTCAGGATTTGCTTCCAAATGCTAGCAGGCATGCAGAGGCATGGGGCCCTGGCTAAGCTTTCAGCCCTTGGGGCTGCTGAACACAGCTGAAACACTGACTCAATCCCCCTAGCAAACAAGAAGCTTCAGTGTCAGAATGCTGCCTAGACCATGTAGGGCTCAGACAGGAGGTGTGTAGGAGAGTCTCCCCCTGTCTTTTACCTCCACTATAAAGCAGCCCTTGAACAATCTACTGTTGTGGCATTTTTTTGGAACAAATGTGTGTTATTTTGCTGTTTCCCTATTGTCAAAGGGATTTGTATTCAACTGAATCAAAGTGATAGGATCATGTGATTGCTGCAGAACAGATGGTAATGCTTAAAGCTTATCTAAGAAGACATAATCTAAGTACAAAATGAAATGTTCAAAAATGGGAGATTTATCTGATAGAAAGCAAGGAAATGATGTCCAGAGCTGATCTTTATTGTATTAAAGTGGCTGTGCCTTAATTGGTGTTTATTTCCTTTTAGATGTTTTCTTAAGTGACTAGAATGATTTGAATGTAGGCTAAGCAGAGAGTACTACAGATTTGTTGGAGGAATGGTAAACCATGTTTCTGGGTGAGAGAATGCCATCTAGGTGTGATGCAGTGTCTAGGAGAATCATAGGGAGGCACAATGCTCGCTAATTCTTTCAGGCACGTGAAGGTCGCAGCCGCTGCTATTACATCCGTCTGTGAGGAGCCAGCAAGGCAAGCCACTTCTGCCAGCCTGCATTTACAACTGTAGGTTCAGAACAGGAAGATAAGTGAGGAGAGAATTATGCTCTTGCCTTTTCAGGTCACCATGTTATGCCCATGAGGACACTGAAAATAGAGTAGTCCTCCCACTACCTGTTTGTCAGAGACAGCATCTGTATCTGAGTGTCAGGAAGGCTACATTTTAAGTCAGTTATATGCTCTCTGTCTCAACTTTTGTTATTTGATTTATTCACTTTTTTTACCCTTATTCATTTAGCACTAAATACTTGCAGGCTAGTTACAAATAGTTAATGAATCTCTGCAGAGTGAATTTATGTTACCGCAGATGTGTCTGCATGACCAAACAAGAAGACTTGAATGCAGATGCACTGTAAACTGTCAATGCCAACTTGATGCAGCACTAGGGGACATTTGTTACTCTCTTGTGAGCATGAGGAGACAAAAGCAAAGTGGTCACTTTGTACTCTGTTGCAGCAAGAAGTGGAGGAAACATACTGCTTCCTAAATTACGTGCACTATAAGTATGGCTGATATTCAAAAAGTGTTTCTTGGAATAGAGTAAGGCCTTCCGCAATTCCTTTGGGCTTCAGAGAAAGCAAGCAGCAGATGCACAGAAATTAAATCTAGAGGATAAGGAGCTAAAACACACAGGGAGAAACTCAGAAGTGGGGTAGGAAGAGTGAGGAAAGTGGGGTTAGGAAAGGGGAGTAGAAGACAAGGAATTGGGGACGAAGGACTAAAGGCAGGGATGGGGACGTACAGAGTCCTGCAAAAGAGCAGAGTGGGAGTACAGAGCGAAATGGGGGAAGACAGCTTAGGATGTGTGTGGTGGGCTACAGAGGAGACCAGACACATAAGGGATGGACAGGGAAGGGCGGAGTCTTTCATACAAGATTAAAACATTAAAACACTTAAATGTTTCTAGATCTAAATCTGAAAAATGTTCATATAAACAAAAGTTTTCACCCCCCTCTCCAGCTTTCCTTTGAATGCCCCACCAATCTGCCTTAAGCCTTTTCTAGAAGGACCCACTCTCAGGAGAGAAATATTAATTCATTCTACATGCTGAGACAATCTTTGACCTGCCTGCTGAGTCTGCCAAAAAGGTGCCAGTTATTGTTGTACTTTTAAAGATCTGAGTGTCTGCATTTACTAGAATTGAGAAATACAGTTACCTTTTCAGAAAGGCTATCCTCACCTAGTAATAATCATGTGCCAATGATTTTAATCTTTACTGTAGGCTGAAAGGTTGTATATCCAGTTGCAAATAACTGGAGACATCTATTTTCACGTTATCAGTGAGATTATAGGGTAACTATTTTTTTACCATCAAAGAGATCAGTTTCTAGAAAACACTGAATGCAGTGATGGTAGGTTCCCTCTTTTAGGTATCGGGCACTTTAGAAAGAAGATGCTCCATCATTATTGGCTGTATTGCAAGTATGGGGTAGAAAATGGTGCTGCAACCTGAGAAGGGCCAAGGAACACTGACAGCACGATTGAAATGGATCACAATTAGAAGGAAGGAAAATGCATTGCAACATATTTGACGCAGCCATGTTACTTGTATCCGTCGTTATAAAAGCTAAGTTCTTAAATTTGCAAACCATGAAGCATCTTCAGCTTCCATGAAAATAGAAGCTTAGAGCTTTGCAGGTATAGGCCCTGAATATAGAATATGGAATACCTCCAAAAACAGGCGTTCAGTATACAAAATTAAAATTAAAGGCCTCTTAATTATATGCCAGGGATCCATTACAACAGTATTTATGGAATGAATAATTATTTTCACTTTAAATTCTTATCTATAATTAAAAAATACAGGAACTGAATTACAAGTATAGAAATATATCTTAGGTGTTCCTTGCCACTTGAGTAGCACTCCGGTATTTTATTATGATGTCACTGCTTATAATAATATAATGCATTATATCATTATGTAAAACGTTGAGCAGAGGTGGATTTATTAGGAAGCCTTGGGGAGCTGTAACTCTCTTGCCCCCACCCTTTTGTTGAGCGCTGCCTACTAAGTGTATTTGTGTAATGGGGGAGTGGCTGCACAACCTCCTGCCTCTGTATAAGAGCCTCATCTAGCCGTGTACAGAACATGGAATGGGATGGAATAGTTTTTCACTCGTTAACTATGGCATCGCTGACTCATGGCTTTGCTTCACTCTGATCAAGCATTCGTAAATTGTACTTGTCATATTTTCTAATGCATGAAATTATCTTGTTTGTTTGACACACACACAGAGGCACAAACACACGCCTGCTCTGTTTTGTTCAAATTTTTCCGTCTCTCTCAGACAGACAGTGAGAAAGTAACGTAGCATGAGCTGGAGGTAAAGGCTGGGCTGGAAAGTAAAGTCTGAAATGCAGCTCAGGAGTTGTAGAATTAGAATGCAGCCACAGCTCCATGTTTCTGCTGTGCCCTTTCCTCCTTTGTAATTCTGTTCTTGTGTTTGTGAATACACAGTTTAAGGATCTTTTTGCATTTTTTTTTTTACATGGAAAAATACTGAGATTCAAAACCATTTGGACTTTTCCATCTGATAATTCCATTAAGAGGGTGTCATTGGGTTTTTTTCCCATAGTACAAATATGTTTCCCTACAAAGTAAAGCTCTGCTGTAAATAAAAAGATAGTGTATATTCTTCTTTCAAGAGCAAAGTGCAGCTCTGATCACATTCACTGGTAGAATTTTGGATGGATTCATGAAAGAGTATCCTTTGTCTGAATCCAAAAATGAAAACCTCCACCGTGTTTTTACTGTTACTGGTTTTGCTCCTTCGCAAATCTTCTCAGATGTGTTGTGTACTCTTCCCAGTGTTCAATGTAAGATGCTACTGGTTAAATGCAAAGAAGAATTTAGCTACATGTTGGGCAGAACATTCATAAAGTGGTATGACTTTACACACAGAACTTGATAGAGCTCCTTTGCAAATAAACACTCATAAAGGAGATGAGAAAGTAGGTGGTCATTAGCATCAGGGGAGATCTGCTTCCAGACAGTACTGATTTTTATGAATCACTTCACTATTCAAGAGTTCTGAAGTGTACTACTGTACTACCTGACATGATGCCTTGACACAGTCAGTTATCACTTAAGTCCAAGACAGCCTTTGAAAAGCTAAAATAAAGCTCTTTTGCCCTGCAGGTACATCACTTATGCAGTACTAGCTACCCCTTGGTAAGCAGGTTCCCGTATCACTACACTGCAATCTGCAAAGTAGATATTCACTGTGAGTATTCCATCCTAAATAGGACCCTAAATCAAAGGTGAAAAAATGCCTCAATTCCATAGGAATAGTTCCTAATCCCATCTGCTGCCAACTGTATGGAACTGAGGGACAGAGTGAGCAAAGAGCTTTTATGATCCTTTTTAAGAGCACCCTAAAAGTAGAATCTATAATTATATTGGTACATAGTGTGTCACAAAATATGTATAAACATTAATGATGACATGGTTCAGGACTAAGAATGTCTTTTATATTCATAAGGTAACCTATTAGGCATTAAATTATGCCTTCAGATAAAATGACCACTGATGTCAGTCAGGTTCTCTATGGTGGCCACATGAACAGAATTCATCTCTATGGGAGTAAGTTCAGTAGCAGCATTCTGACTAAAGTAGCACCTTCTGGAGAGGACTTTGAAGAGTCATTTTTTGTCATCTTGTGAAAACGATCAAAACCAAAGGTTTTCATATTACCACGGCACTGATAAATGAGAATTTCAATTGCTGTGATGGAACTGCACATGAAAAGATTCCCCTGGTCATACTTCTTGACCTGTTTTAGAAACAGGAAATAAAGGCACCTATTTAATGGAACTAGATTATTTTTGCAGTTAAAGAGGTTAAATATCTCAGGAAAAGTTTAGAATGTCTTTGCTTCAGTCCTATGTTGCTAATGATTTTTTTTCTTAAACCAGCTCCAGAACACTTTCAATTTCAGTCAGATGCTTTGATGCCACAGGAATGGCTCCAGGATTTAATTCTCTAGTGGTGATTACAATGTAAGAAATATTGAGCAAAATATCGGGGGGGAGGGGGAAACAAATGACATGACATAATTGCTTGAGAATAAAATCCCGTGAAGATAAACCACAAGAAATCTCTGTCAGAGATTTGGGCAAGATTTTGTGGTGAACCTAATGGGAGACATTGCTTGGAGCATGGGAAAAATGGCCCCTCCCACACACTTAGAGCAGTCCCAGAGCTACTCTAATACGGAGCCATTTTCCACAGCCACCAACAGATGGCTGTTTGGTGGCCCAGAGTGCCATAAGTCCTCCAGTTCTCTGTTACGTCCCCACCCATGGGACTGCGCTAGAAAAAAGGAACACAGAATAGGTACGCTGGACTAATGTTCTTTGTGCCAAGGCTATTCCCACATGCTGGTTAATCAGACTTTGATATTGCTACTTTCAGAAGCTGAGCCCACATAGAGACCATTGTTTTGTTGTGTTGTGTTGTGTAACTGATAATCTGCCCTCATAAGGTCCCTTTTTCCTGCTGTACCAGCTGTGCAATTCCCCTGAAATCTGAGGGGCTTTGGGCATACATCAAGTGCAGAAACAATGCAAATATACCATATTCATGGACAAAAACTCGCGAATAAGTTCTTAACAGCACATCTCCACACCCTTTAGCACCTGCAGTAAGTCAGCCTCAGCTTTCCTTTGCAGGTCATCAGTTACCCCATCAACTCTACTGAGTCACTAATGGTATCTCCTTCTGGACTAACACTCAAAAATCTCTTCTTAAGGTCCTGACCAAGAACCTGAATTCAAGATTTTTTTTTTTTCCTTGCAGTCTTTCCAGATTGATTCATGTCTCATCTCTTTACCAAGATACTTTTTCTCCATTCATCTTGAGAGTCTTCCTGAGCCCCACCATTACACTTCACTTTTCTGTATATGGACCATCTGACAATATTCTGTCTAGAGCTCAGCTCATCAAATCAGAACAGGACATGGCTTGGCAATCTGTAATCCATTTGTTGTGTGCAAAAAATTGTTTGTTTTCCTCCCTAAAGAGCTTTGTTTTTCTGACTTTTCTCCCACTTCCATCCAGTACCCTCCAGGAAGAGCTAACTGAACAGTCAGGCAGCCCTAGGCTTCGTATCTTCAAATGCAGAGCTCCCTTTTATGGTTCTTCAGAAATGAAGAGCCTGCTAAGGAAAGGAGACTGAAAGTAAAATTTAGAACAAAAGTCAGCAATAGTCAATTGTCCAAAAACTGGATGTAGTGTCTTGGGGGTGCACCTCACCTCTCCTGACTTAATAATGTAGAATTTAGATGTCCTACACGCTCATCTGGGCTTCCTCTGTAGTTAGTATAAAGACATGGGCACCCAAAGGATGAGTAATCCCATCGAAGGGAGATGTCTAAGATAAGCGGGAAGAATCAAACGTCAGTGCCTATCCCTATCAATTAACTATAAAGGGAGCCTACCTGATTAGCTTAAATTAGCCATGTAAAGGTGAGCTGTTTGAAGATAAATGGAATGATTTGCACTGTAAATGTCTAGCTCCTGTATCACATTATAACTGGCCAGTTAACAGAAAGATCTTAGATGCTCAGGTATAGTTTCTGTAATAGAAGGAGAGAGGCACAAAGACTAGCAAAAATATATGAAGAAAGATGTACAGAAAAACACAAAAAGCAGATAGGCATGCAATCTCTTTAAAAATCCCCTTTTGACCAGTTGGCAAGGATAGGAGAGGATGGGGATGTTTCTTAGTTTACACTGATAAGTGTTAAAGTATCAGTAAAACAGGTTATACTATAGATAGATAAACAGTAATATATGACCGTCACTAGATAAAATTCATCCAGAATTTCTAAAGGTAGTTAAGCATAAAATAGCTGAAATACACACTGTGGTGTATAACTTCTTATTTAGAATGACCTTAGCACCTGAGGACAGGAACATGGAAAATATGATGTCAGTTTTCAAAACACAGCCTGGAGAGACCTTGAAGAACTATAGCCCTGTAAGTCCAACCTCTGTACCAGTGAAATTAGTAGAAACTATATTTTTAAAAAATTGTGAACATATAGACAAATACGTTGTATTGGGGGAGAGTCAGCAGGATTTCTGTAAAGGCAAGCCATGTCTCAAAACTCCGAATTCTTTGATGACAGCAATCATATCCAGTAATGGATATCCATCTGCTACTGATGAAAGTTTGACCATTGAAGACCTTTTTGGAAGGTCTCCCACCAAAATGTCTCAAAGAACCTAAGTTGCCACAGGGTAAGGGGGAAGCTCCCCTTTCATAGATAAGTAATTCATTAAAAGGTAAGAAACAGAGTAAGAGTAAATGGTCAGTTGTCAATGGAGGTCACCAATGGAAATTTTAAGTATAGCAGATCTATACTCATAAGTAGCCTGGCAAAGGAGCAAATACTGAGGTGCCAGCATTTGCTAATGATACTAAATTATTAAGACTAGTAAAGATAGGGCCTGCTGTGAAGAACAGCAAAAGGGCTTCACAGGACTCAGTGACATAGTGTCAAAATTGAAGATAAAGTTAAATGTAAATAAATTCAAAATGAAGCACACGGTGCGGGGTGACTCCTAAATTCATGTATAAAATGATGGAGTCTGAGCTCACCATTATTCTGGAAGAAATTTTGGTCTTATAACTCTACAGCTATAAAATAGTCAGTTCAGTGCTCAACACAAGTACAAAAAGCAAATTGGATGCCAGGAATTCTTAGAAAAGGAATAGACAAGAAAACAGTGAACTTCAGTTCACCTGAATTTTGTGTGTAGTTTTGGAGTCCCATAATCTGTAAAAGGATATAGTAGAACTCAGAAGGCTTTAGGAAGGGCAGCCAGGATGATTAAAGGCATGAAACAGCTTTAGTGAAAGGAATGACTAAATAGACTAGAACTCCTCAACCTACAGAGGAGGCAACTGAGATAGAGATCTATTAAATTGTGAGTGTTAGGGAGAAAGAGCACAGTAAATGACTGCTCACTGCTGCTTCTAATACAAAAACTAGAGGTCATCAAGTGAAGCTAACATGTGGCAGTTTCAAAATATAGTAATTCTTCACATAACATATAATTAAAATATGAAGCTCCTTACCACAGGATGTTGTGGATGATAAAATTGTATATGAGTTGAAAGGCAAGGTTCAGGGAAGAGAAATTCACTGAGGAATATCAACATAGAAACCACCTCTGGCTCAGCAAATCCCTGAACCACAAATTGTTGGAGTCTAGGAGACTACTTAGGGAAGTATCACCATATGCTTGCCCTGGTCTTATATTCTTTCCTAGGCGCTTGGCTGTTGGCAAGGTATTAGGTTAGATGTACCTTCGGTCTGAGCAAATGGTCATTATTATGTTTTGTGTTCTTGTACATGATGCTGTGCAGAAAAAGCATAAAATACTCATTAGTTTTCCATTTGCTCCCTCAAAAATGTGCCAAAATTCAAAGTTCTAGAGAATTTCTTGTCTGGCTCTCCTGTGGCCATATTTGCTGTAATGGGGTTCTTATGTGTGGGAATTTTATGAGCATTACCACTGCATTATTTTATTATAAAGAAATAATATTGGCTATTGACAAACCTAGATAGAAAAACTAAATATACTGTAATGGACCTGTAGCTCAACAAGTGATTAAAAATTTGGCCCTGCACCATGACTTTGTAATTAGATATTTATCTTTAGGCAGCCAGCTTTAGAAAATATTGAGCTAATGTATTTTCTCTGAGAAGTCTTAGCACTAAAAAAACGCATCTTATCCAGTGTCAGGCATGAGGGAGAATTGGCCCTGTACTCATGGAAAGTCAGGGAGGAAAAAGGCCTGTTCATCTTAACTTTAATACCAAATTTCCATCTGCTGCAGTTTGAAATTGCAGAGATATCACACATATACAATAGGGATTTATTATAGAGGCAGCAACTCATCCTTAACCATAGCAGTGATACTGGGCCTCTGTTATAGAGCTGTCTTTAGTGTGTAGACATGCTGATATGTTTGCTCAATAAAATCCAGCTTTCAAGACATACTGTTAAGTTTACATGATCACCAGAGTGAGAGGGATAAAGCTGGAAAAGAAGAAAAGCAGAAGTGAATTAATGCAATAAAGGCTAGGATTTAACAGACAGGGTTGAGTAAAATAAATGTGAAACAACAGGTGTCACTGACTCTTATCAGCATTTTTAATTAACATCTGTTTTTAGCCCAGAGTACTTTGGAAGAGTATGTTGGAGTGTGTCTGTATTTAAAGATAAAGATAGGCTGTTGAGAAGTTACTAAGTAGTAAGAGGTTGGGGGAACGGAGAGGTTTGGGAGTGAGGGGGGCTGTTTTGGCTGGGTGGGTATTAGTTGCAGCTTAGAGAAACCTGAAGGAAAGCCACTATGATAAAATTGCAAGGTAGGGTAATATTGCTATGGCAACAAAATATATTCTCTTGAAGGAAAATGAGTATGAAAAAGGAAATACAGAGTGTGGGAAATTCAAAGGAAGTACACATTACAAGAAGAGAAAAGACTGAATCTAGTTTAAAAAGAAATAAACCATCATAATTTCAATTTATATAATAATAATTTATAATAGTAATAAATTGCTGTTCCCCAGACTTTTATACCACCTACTATTGAAAATCTCAGAGCACTTGACAGACATGAAAGAATTATGCTGCACAGTAGGAAAATGTTGCTGTTGCTCCCAACAGTCATCCTCTTCAGTGGCTAACCCCGATTGACCAACATCACATGGGAAATGTGTGACATAAATGTTCATAGAATCAGGATCTGTTAACTAATATTTCTTTGGTTTAGACATAAGACAGTTCTATAGTTTTAAACTAGTGCTATTTTATAGTTAATTGAGCAAAGGTCAACAAATAAATGATGTAGCTTTTTTTATAGCTAAAAATACTACTTTTTCTAGAATATTTCATACATCTAGACTATTTCTTACTAAATACGTATTTTAAAAGTTTAAATGATGCCTTCTTACTAAACTACTTCATTCAAAAATTATCTTGGTTCACTTGAAAATCTGACTCAAAAAATGCCTGGACAGCTTTTGTTTGAACATAGAAAGTCTGTTCTGAGAAGAAGCATGTATGTTTAACGTAGAGTCATCTGAACTATTTCACACAAGAATACATTTAGGTTTCCTAGAGCAGAATATCATCCCAAAAGATAGGAATCACATGGTAAGATTTTTTTTTTTTTTCAGGTTGGGAACTTCTTCAAGATTCACAGCCAGTTACAGCCCTCAAGGGCTTTCTCTGGCCAGGGAGTCATACTGTCTGGCTCCCCTTATTAGCTTTCTCTTTCCTCCTATTTTTTTAATTTGGTTGGTTTGTTTGTTTTCTTGCTTCATACCAGAGTGTACCCTTTGAAGTGAAGGGCATTCGGTTCTACGCCCAACAATCTATAAAGTTATAGATGGACTTCCTTTAGTTCAGAGATATGTAATTTGACAGTATAGTTCAAGTAACAGAGATTTTGGGTGGCTTGAGATATTTGTGCCCATTTGAAATTTTCTCATGGTTATTCACTAACTTTTACTTGAAACCTCTTTATGTATGACCTTTGAAAGGTTCCATAAGGGATTTCTTTTTAAACAAGTCACTCGGGCCCCAAATCCAGCACTTCACTTAACATGCCCATATTTAGGGCCCATAGAAAATTATAGGTCATAAACCCATACATTAATGCTTTGTTAAATTTGGGCCTGAAGGGATGTATAGGTTATACCTGGACAACCTATAGAGCTTCTGCATGTAAGATAACAATTTACAAGATTATCCCCTTGACTCACATACATATAGACCTGGTGGCTGTTTCTCCATTAGCCTTTGGTGTGCTCTGCAGCACTTTCTCTTTGTCAGTACGAGTATCTTAGAAGGCAACAAGATTGTGGACACCCCCTCAGAGATTTGTATGTCCTGTTCAAAAGAGCTCATAATCTACAAAACTGGTAACATAATAGCATGAGGTTGGCAAAATAATACCACTAGCATCTCAGAGGTCGTAACTTACCAATGCAGCCATTGATTCTTCCATCAGTTCCCTACTAACTTAGAGAATCATTGGTGAATCTCAACCAACTTTACAGAGGGTATAAGTCTCAGAAGTAAGCAAAAGCCTGCCAGTTTTGTGAAAATCAGCAACCAGTTAGGGTTAAATAAGATGCAGGAGGTTATCTCCATCCCAAAAAGCTACAGCGAAAGTTCAGCAGATATATGTTCTGTCAATAGAGACATGCACTGCTCAAAACCAAACACACTCTACGTTGCCTCTTGCTCAAACCATTGTTGGGAGGGAGCTGAGTATACCCTGCTGGGAGAAGGACAGTATATTGTCTGGAGCGTATTTTGGCAGGGCACATGGGGAACAGGTGGAGTTACTATGCTGACACCTGTGTTGGAGGAAGCATAGGAAACTAATCAACAGTACTCTTTGCTGCTCATGGAATATTTTCTTTTAAAAAACAGAAGTTATGGTTTAAATTTCTGATTGTAACACGTGAAACTTTTGGTATGCCTTTGCACATACGTTGGTGTTGAAATAGTCTAGCTGCAGTAAACTAATACCCAGCAATTAATTGATTTTTGCCAAAGGAGATCAGTAGTATCACGGATAGTCTATTTTCCAGACAGTTCATTATCCAAACAAATAATAAGAGATTATGAAGTAAATTCAAACATGTTGAGACTGAGTCCCCCAAATCACGAGATTCTGAAAGACAAACTTACAGTTTGGGGAGAGAGGGAAAGATAGGTTCTTTGGAGAGTTCTTGGTCTTGGGGCTGCATTCAGTGGTCTGATTTTCTTTGCAACTATCTTATTTAAAATAGGGTGTCCTACTGAAGTCATTAGGGTAAAATGGTATCAGTTTTTGGTTGACTTTTGTTTAAAGTGGTTTTTTAAAGTGTTTAAAGTTTTTTTTAATGAAATGTAATATCTTGATGTATTTATTCCTCTCCAGGAACTCTAAGTAAAGTGCCAGTATTTCGGCATTCGCTATAAAATGCAGGATATAAGTCTTTGACTAATACTATATTTTATATATGAAAGGTTACATTGCAATCTAAGTCTTCAGTATTTACTGAAATTTTACTTTAAAATATTTCCTTGAAGGTCAATAGAATTTCAGGGCTGTCATTTTAAGGATGCGCTGAAGTTACACCATCTATACCTGACTTCATTACATATCAATATTTCTCACGTGAAATATGTAAGACCTTAAGCCCTGGACCAAGGTTTTTTAAATGGGTTCTGAAGCTGTATCCTGAAATACATCTAAATGTCTAAATCAGTGGTGTTATGTTCAACAGTTGGTTGAAAACCAATCTGTCCCCATTTAATCAACCACTTAGCAACCTAGCCACACACTTTTTATATTCTTTAACCTGAAAATCTCTAATTATTCTGGCTCAGAATTTCATTGAAACAGGGTGCAGAGTCATTTTACAAATGTTGTTCTTTATTTTAATATTGTCTAATTTAAAAGGAAAATATTTCCAATAATAACAACATTTTTTTGAGGGAAAAAAAGCATGAAAACCATTTCTGTTCCAAAAATTGCTGATATGAGAACTTATGGGAAACGGCTTCTTTTATGAATAATTATTATTATTGTGTTTAAGAAATGGGCAAGATGCCTAGAAATTGAATGAAAGAATGAGCTATTAAATTGAAATATTAAATGAAATAACTGAATTAAAAGTGATCATGTAAACCCTGCAGTAAATGTTGGGAGCTGTAGCTGATTGAACATATTTTCATCATCTGTTTTGTATGCTTAAATACAATTGCTTGATGTAAGTAAACACTTGATTGATATTCTGAATACTTTAAAATCTGCATATGCATCACAGAATACTGAACAATTAAAACTTAATTTCAGTGTAGTTTGATTACATGTAAATTATTTCAATATTCATTTTTTCCTGTTCTGTTTGTTCAGTGCATATTTAATATTCACTTTTTGAATGCATATCACCCTTGATTGGACTGTGAGATGAGGAGGACTCTGAAATTTCTTCCATTAAAAAGGATTGCCTTATAAATATTATTTGTGCCACAGCTCTTCCTCTGCAGATTATTTTCTAAATGTTGTGTACCCTTATTGAAGACAAGGAAAAAAACTGCTGCAGCCCTCCTTTATCAGCCCAGCACAAGGAATATGCTTACATGGTCAATGGGCATGTCTAAGAAGGCTTGTTGGTTGTAACTAGTCCCTAAAGAAATGTTTCCATCTTTTCTGCACTGTATTTCTCTCTTGCTTGCATGAGCTCTCTCCCTCTTCCCTTCCCCCTCCCTCCACATGATTTTTTTTCCTGGTTCCTGGACTTTTTATGAGATGTTTTAATATTATGGCTAAATATTACAAATATTTTTAAGTTGACCATTTTCAGCTTGAAAAATGTATCTCTGTCTTTAAGTGACCACATTCAATTTAGGTGTTGTGGAATACAGATGACAAAATTCTGCCTTTTGATATATTTGTAGAACCTCTCATAAAAACTGAAGAGATTTCTTTTCCTTTCTCTCCAGGCCCCAATCTGTGCATGTGGTTTTGATCTACAGTATTTAAAATCACCTTATTTCTGAACATCCAGCAGGAGGAAACCCTGGGCATTTGATTCTCTTTTTATTTATGCTGGTGAAAATCAACAATAGCCTCTCTGAAGTTAGTAGATAAAATTGTATTTTTAAAAATTTCTTATATATTTTATCTAAAAATAAAATGCTTTCCTGGCATCTTTTCAGTTAAGTCACATTCTCAAAATAGAAGCAGGCAGCAGGTCTGCCATTCCACCATGGAAGGCAGGTCTGGATTCTTCTCTGCCACAACCATTTTTGACCCACATGACCCTTGTCATATCACTCATATTTCCCCTTTGTTTCTTTGTCCATACAACAGATGTACTAATAGCCATCTTTTTAAATTTTTGTAGGATACGTAGAAAGGTCGCGTAAGTGCATGTAATAACAGTATTATTTTATTATATGGGAATTTGAATTTAATATTGTATGTGCTGAACAGCTTGCAGGGAAATGTTTTCCCATCTGTCCTATATAGTTAATCGCAGTTTGAGAGTTTTAAACCTGAAGGTCATATTTCTGTTGGCTGTCACTTTGACCAAACAAGTGGCTGAACTTCATGGTTTACAGGCAGATTTCCTTATCTCTCTTTTTCAAAAGACATGTAAGTCTTGATTGCTGGAGTTATTGTGAAGCAAGCAATAAGTAACAAGGTGGAGGGAGGGGCAGGAAGACACTCACTTCAAGACCAGTACCCTGTAGATGCCATTTTAGAAAGCAAATATTGTACCTTGTAATTGTAGCACAAGAACAAAAGGGAGGGTGTTTTGCTTGGGGGTTTTGTTTGTTTGTTTGTTTGAGGAGCTGATAAACTATAAGTGAAGTGTGCTAGCAATAGCAAGAGGTCTTCCCACGACAAAACACGCTTATAAAACACACATTATTAGCTTGAGGTCGGTCTCATGCTGTACAGGACTCTCTCTAATTGTTCCTCTAGAATAAAAACAACACAACTTCCATGCCAAAGAGACTCAAAATAACAAGTATCTTCTAGTAAAGCTAGTTTAAAAAAACCAGGACATTCTTGACTGATTTAATTTGCCTAAGTAATGCAAACTTGTCACTCTTGTTTGAAACCTCCAAGTTATTTTAAAGCAATTCCATTTATAATAATTTATGAAGTATCTGTAACTGTTATTTCCAGCTCTTTTGTTTTGTCAAGAGCATTTCTTGGATAGTCTTTTTTTTCCCCTTTTTTTTCCCTCAGTACAGATCTGAAAATAATGAGTTAATATCACAGTTTTATGAATAGGGGCCATAATAAGACTGAAGTATGTATGTTGATTAAAGGAAAAAAATTTGAAATCTTTGTGAAACAGCAAAGAAATGACAGCTTTAAGGCCATGATTGCATTCTGCAGGTCAATCAAACGAAAAAGTTACTTTACATTTTTTGGTTGCGGGCATTTTTGCCTTGGCTAAAGCAAATGTCATTCAAATAGTCTGTATAGTTATAACTTTGGAAAAACAAAATAATGATGCAGACATTCTTTTTAGCTAGTCGTATAGCCGGTTTCTGTTCGGTTTCCAATTTCCCCTCCAAGTACTAAGAATGTATATTTAATCCATAATTGAAAAGAAAAATGTGCCGGAAAAAGATATACGTGATAGGTATTCAAGATACACATATTTTAACAAGTACTTATTTGTCTTAATTAAAGCATAGCTTCAGAAGCAGCATTGTGTTTTAATGGAAAATCCTTCATGGAAAGCATGTTGAAAAGCTTCAGATACATAGATGTGCATGATAAAACAGTGGTGCACTGCCTGTTCCCCAGTGATCAAGAGGTTAACCTTAATTCATCTCTTCCCCTCCCTTAAACAGGTTCTGTGAGGAGGGCTGCAAATTAGTGCTTGGAAGACACAGCAGGGAGATTAGCTTTAGGGAGAAGAGGAGTCCCCACTCCAGCTCTTAGGAACCTCACCTGAAGAGTGCATTTCCTTTTCTACTTAAGCTAACGTATTATGCCTTCTTGTCACGAATGTTATTCCTTGAGGAAAAGTCCTTGCCAGCTCTATCTCGCAATCTGCCGAATCATTCCAAGTGTGCAGTAGAAGAGAAGAGAGCAATAAGGCTGTAGCAAGAGGGGGGCAGAAAACCGCTTAGGCTTTGGACAGAAACAGGAATCCCAGTATGGTACATCATATGGGACTCCTTCACCTGCCAAGGGGAAGAAGGATTCCCATGTTCCCCCTGTGCTCACACTGGCCTGAAGAAGAGCTACAGCATTGCCCACTGTTTCCTAAGATACCCTCAAGGTACAGAACTGTATAAATACTGGCATTCATATGATGCTGTCGGACAATATTCATTGGACAAGCACAAACTACACCTTTCTAACACTGAGAAATCACAATGCTGCTCTTTCCCTGCTGGGGCAAAGAAGTCATCTCCTTCCCAAACTGCAGGTATCTACAACTGATGTATAGTTGAAATTGTTAACTGGTGAAAAGGGGGAAACGTTACCAGTAATGGGGAAAATATAGAAATTGTTCTATAAGGAATCAATCTTTTACTTCACAACTGAAATAAAATTGGGATATTTTGTTGTTTTGCATATCTAAAAATAATCACCAAATCTATTTTTGTAGGTATTTTTAAACAGTTTAAAACGTGCAGTAGAAGAAAATGCGTACAAATAGAATCACTTTCTCACAGTACAGAGTGGTTGTCCCATAGTGGTTATCTACATCTAGTATAAGAGAGGCATTAGACCAATGCAGAATTTCCCGTTGTGATTAGCGTTTGCCAGTGCAATGTTGTATATATTCTCAGAAAGCTTCTGATGGATGGCTTGTTTCCTCCCGCTTCTGGGGAATTCCCAAGGATTGCAAACAAGAGGATATATACAGCCTTCCACAGTATGTCCATCCCATGTAGGTATTTGCTGTAATTGCCAGGAGGTGGTGTATGGTCTCTGGGTAGGAAGAAGGTGGCCATCTGTGTCATTACAAATGGAAGGAGCTGTTGTTCAGCAAGCCCTCAACCCACCGAAGTAATGGTCTCAATATGCCATGATACAGCCCTCCTGGGTTAATGGTAAAGGTGAAGTTCCACATCCACGCTTCTCCCTTCCTACTCTATGGCATCTCTAGGAGATACTCAGGTGGTGCCTTCTAGAGCACATTTACAGGTAATTTTTGCTTGTGAATTTTGCTCTTTTTCCCCTTGTTTTACCTCATTGACACAATCATCTTCACCATAGGATCATCAGAAAACTCTCAGGAGTCTGTGCTAATACTGGGCTGAGGGAGTTAGGAGGCAAAGCAGTGTCACCCCCTACCTTTTTCAGTCCCCTGGGGATTCATGACTGTTTAGCATGACTCGACTGGATTATCATCTTCAGAGAGCTGTATTGAGGGGTCTGTGAGGACAAAACTCAATGCAAACTTCTACAAGGACCTCTGAAGTCTTGTGAGATTTGGGATTAGTCTTTTCTGTAGGGGACTTTGAGGTTCCTACCAATGTTGTTGGGGCTGGTATCTTTCAAAGGATCAATTTGTTATGATCTACAGTACCTTCAGCTCCCTTCAGATTCAACTAGATCTGATGGGACTCAACAGTGAACATAACACTTGCTGAAGGTTTTAAACAATCAAGAAGGTTAAGGGTAGTCACTGTCCTACCTCATAGTTCTGCAATCTGAGTATGAGCATATCAAGTTTCCCCAGTAAAGCTTTGGCACCACTTTTGATGAGAATTGAAGGACTTCATCTGCCCGTTAACAAAATTTGATGCAGCTCTTAAATTATCCTCAGGAAGTGACGTGTTTCCTTTTTCTTGCAGGTATCAGAGATTTGAAAAAGCATTTCTGCTAGCTGTTGACATAGGTGCTCGGGACCTGTTTATGGTGAGTTATTTCTGGAGACAGAGGCTGTTGTCAGGGTGTTAGTTGTCAGCTTTTCTGCACATTAAAATGGATCCATGTCATTTGCAGTCTTAGACACATACTGAAGACAGAACTATTCTACCTGGTTTGCCCTTTGCCATCATGAAACTCATCAGTAGGAATTGAGTATCTTTAGAGTCATTGACATTTTCCCTAGCATGGCCTAAAGGCTATTCTTTGTTTTCCAGGAATTAATGTGTATGTTTTTGAACTTTCTCCTTCTTCATCTGTCCTAATGTGGGTGAATGTCATCTTTCACTCTAATAAGCTTATACGTTTCTAATCCRTTCCTTTAAGAAGTGCAACTGCTGAGTCCTGGATACAAGAGCTGGCCATATCCTGGGGATCCTGAATGCTCTCAGTTTGTCTCTTAGGGTTTTGTGAAAAGTGACAAATTATGAACGCTTCTACAGGTACTTTTAAAACAACAAAGCTCAGCAGCATCAGCCCAAGAGTTTTTACATTTCATGCACTCTCTGCCCCCTCCCATTTAATTAGCTACAAAAGTAAAATTAACCAGCTCTTAAAAGGTCCTCTGTGTGAGCTCTGCAGGAGGCTCTTGTTTTATAAGATCTTGCACCACAATGTCACAGTGAGGTCAGATGGACAAAGCCAATCGTGCTTTCCTAGTCTCTCAGCATGTTGCTGCTCCACAGCTGATTTCATTGTTTTCAAAGAAACAATAGGAAAGGGGCTTGTTGAAAAAAAGGCCCTTTGAACGATTCCTTTGCTTGACTCTTTTGCATAATGAAGACATTCTGTTGTTTAAATTAAGCTTTGACACTAGATGTTAATATCATTTATCCCATTAAGTCACTTGCCCTGCTAGTTTGATCCTGATATTTAAATTGTATGTTAAATTACACAATTAAATCCTGCTTTTATGGGTTATGAAAATTCCCTTCTAATTATATAAAAAGTTGTGTGAACCTTTTGATGTTTTTTTCACGGCTCTAATCATCTGGCTTGTTCCATCTAATTAGAAAGATGTGAATACTGTGATAAACTTTTCTAAGTATGCATCAAAAGAATGTGATGGAAATGTCAGACTTTTAGGAAATCCATTACATGTTTTATGTTTACTCTCCTTGATTTTTCCTCTTTTTAGCTCATCTTTTTCTCTTTTTATTGAATGTAACTTCTTCAATACAAATTGTATACCTAATCAAACTAAGCACTGCTGCAGCCACATATAAGATTCAGACTGTAACATGTCTGCGGCAGGTTACAGCTTTTTGTCAGGGGCTCTCCCACCGTACAGATAATATATTCTCCCTGAGTAATTTCAGCCATTCTGGCAGAACAAATGACCCAGCATTTGGCCTGCCATCTCAAAGGCCCTCTCTCATATGGCTGAGAGCATTTCATACATGATCTTTTTCTCTTTCCTTCCCTCTGCTGACAGCAGGACTGGGGGAGCACCTCTGTCCCGGGGTGGGGAACACCAGTGTTGGGTCAAGACATGGGTGCAAAGCTGCTAACAAGAGGGAGGGATTGTCAGTACCTGGCTCCACAAGTGGTAACATGTCCTCCTCTCAACAAAAAGGTTCTCCAACTTTCTTCAAGAGGAGTTTCAATGTTCCCAGAGAAATTAGCTCCATCCTTTCCTACTCTTCTTTGTTTTCCCTTTTCTCTCTGAACACCTACTCTCCATTTCCCATCTCACCAATACTCTTAAACATAAATATATAATTCCACATATTTCCTCCTGGCTTACATTACTGTGAGATCAAAACCAGTTCTATATTGTCCTCGTTCTGCTTGCATTACCTTTGAGATTCCTCATAGTTTCCCCTAAATCATGCAACAAGCAGCGCACACACCTGCCTCTTCGAATCCTCTGCTAACTCGCTGCCTCCTCTGGGGAAATGTCCTTTTGCTAATTCATCTCCTAAGTAAGGTACTAATGAACAAACTTTACAATAAGCTAACCATGGCACTGCTGCAAGACTACTAATACAGGACTCAAGAAGTTTAAAGGTGCATACGTCATAAAAAGTATTTATTTGTGCCACAGTAATTTCTAGGGAATTGGGCTTCATTGCACTAAATACTGTGTGAAAATTAGATAACCTGTTCCCTGAAAGCTTACAGTTCTTCTAGGTATTAGTATAACAATACTATTGCTAAGCAAGGTTTGCGCATCCTTCACTTCTGCTTAACACTGAATAATGTGTATATATTGTTTATATAGGTCAAAATGCAATTAATAACATACAACTTGACTTTACCTATATTTAAAGCATTTATAATTATGTGCAGTACGAATAACTAATATATAGGTCAATTATTTGTACTGTTGTTTTACAGACCAACCAAATCCATTTATAAAACCTCAGATGGTTCTAGGAGCCACACCGCCTTATTCCCAGTTAATTTAATGGGATTTCAAGAAGATATAGTAGACTAAAGAAAGATATCTGATGACATAAGCAAAATGAGAAAGAAAAAATCTATTTATTAAAGGGGAACAGAGAAGGAACAAAAAAGGAAAGGATAGAGAGAGCAGATATAGCAGAGGCTGAGGAGGATCCAAATGTTGAATACCCATCTTCTGAGACTTCTAAGGAAATGTCCTATGTCTTGGAGAATTTATCCTGAGCATCTCTTTCACCAAACAGGGCTCTGCAGCATTCCTGTTATTTGTTTTGAGATTGCAAAGAAGTTTGAGAGAATGCTATCTGAGGGCTAATTTCTTTCACAGAAATGAAAAAGAAAAAAAAAAAGGCTTAAAAGTTAGTCCTATAGCTATAGCGTCACTAGTATGATGCCATAACAAGACACACGTACACTGCTGTGCCTCTCCATAAGCTTTACCCTCACGTCACATCTAAGTCCATCAATTATTATCATCTCCTACAAAGTTCAATAAAAAAATAAAACTGAGAAGGACATAATATCATGAACAACAGCTACATTTATTGGACAGTGACTGATCCAATCTGTAACAGAAAAGATCAAGCAATAGAAGGGTTGTTAGCTTGAAATCCTTTTGTAGTATGCTCCAGCTCTCAGCTGCTGAAAATTCAAAAGACCATCCCATGTACCAAAGGTAGCAAAAAATGCAAGGAAAAGACACTTTAATAAAACTGTCAGATCTTGGGTGATACACTGATGAGGAAAGTGCATGTTTCGAAGAAACGTTGGAATTTTGCCCAGAAATATCCTATAGACAAATGCACATCAGTGTTTCAAATGACTTCTGCTCACCGAGGGCCAGCTCTGTGAGTCACAAAGATGAGGGTAAAAAGGAAGTAGTCCAAAAACTAATCAAACTGTTAAATGATAAAATACAGCCCTTTCAGCAAACTCCTGACAAGCAGCTGGAAATTGTTTTTATTGTCACCATTGTTTTTGAGAGGGACGTGATCTTTGGACTGATAAATTCTTAGATAATTGCGTGAAAAAATCTGTAATGAATATTCAGCTAATTTAATTCTTTTTTTTTTTTCTGTCATTCTTTAAGGCACCCTGTAATCCAGTGTTTCTTCTTTCTCTTTTATTTATTTTCTAGTTTTATTCTACTCAGAGAGTTTTAAATTCTTAGAAAAATCCAATTTTGCTGGCTTATTTGAATGAGGAACACCTAAATTTGAGTTAAAATTGAGTTAAATAGAAGTTTTTATATCTGTAATCTTTTCTTTCTAAAGCTTGTTTAGAGATGGAGACAAGAGCTTTTTTTTTTTTTAATTCTTTGTGACAGCAACTTGAGGAACCACGAAGAAAGCCACTTACCAGCCTACTGCTATATCTTTATTTCTTACAAGGCCCCTGTTAGTTAGCGGTGGATATGAAGCATCTTTACATTTCTTTACTCAAAACAGAAAACATGGGCAAAAACAAGATCTGAAAGTAACAGATGTTTTGACATACACAGCATGCACAACCTCTTAACTGAAAGAACTTTGTCATTTTCTGCAGTTGTTTCCATCCCCTCCCCAAGTTTATTATTACAAATTGCATTGAAGTATACAATACTTCTCTTAGTTTAAACTACAAGAAGACAGTCATTAAGCATAGTCAGAATGTTTTTTAAATTAGTGAACACAATCTGCCTATACATTCAAATCTTTGTTAAGTTCAGACTTGTTCAAGAGCCCTTAGGTTTTCTATTGTTATCTAAATAAGCTGACAATATCTACTGTTTAATCTTCAGAGAAATCATACCTTGCTACTCAGGCCCTTTTCTCCTGACAACCATGTTAGACCTACAAAGAGAGGAAGTACAGAGTTCGCAACAAGTTCGTAACTCATTACTTTGCTCCAAGACACTTGCACATTTTTTAAGTCACATCTGTGTTTGTAATTAGAAAATGCTGCTGTCTCCTGCAGACTGTTGGGATCCTGCAAGTCAGTACCAGGTTTTCCTGTGTAGTCTCAGTTTCCCTAACATTCTCAGTCTGCTTCTTGTTTTTGTTTTAATTTTTTTTATTATTATTATTAAATGAGGGGATAATAAAAGCAGCATCTTTTTCTCCTAACACTATTACTCTCACTTTTTTCATCTAGCTTCTCTTTCTAGAGTAAGGTCACTTTTTCCTGTAAGAGTTTCTGTCATATTGATGAAGGTGGCAGTAAACTCACACTGAGAAGGACAGTTTCACCTGAAATCTTCTGCATTAGTGAGAATATAGTTGCTTTTATGGTATACAGAGGTCAATATTTCCAGCAAATACTCCTTTTCCCTTTAAATTCCTGCATGCAGATAGATTGCAGAACAATGGCCAGGAAGGACTTAAATCTTTGGATACCAAATGCCATCTTCAGCAAAGAAGTGGGGAAAAAAAACTTTGCCAACTTTTCTTGGGTTTCCGTCATTTCATATGTCTCAGTTCATGCACAGAGCAGCCTGTGGCTGTGATGCTAAAGGAGAAGGGGGTTAATTGTCTCTTTATTAATGGTCAAGGATGAAACTTTACTTGAAGGACCAAACCAAAGGCAGTGAGACTGTAATTTGTCAGCAGGAATATATTCTCCCACAAATTGTGCTGTATGTAGTACAGGTGGTTTTCCCCTCAAAGGTTAACACACAATAAAAAGCCGTGCAATTCAGCATGTAATGATACACCCCTGCTACAGCCCTCTGATTTTTAACCCTAGATTAAGGACTAGATCCAGAGTATTGGCAACTATTCATGCTAGGCAACAACATTTTTGGAAAGCCCCTTGTGGTCCAAGAGTGACTCAGGAATCATGTCACCTGTGTGGGTGTTAAAACCATTGAGCAACCATTGTTGCTCTTATTATCTCCAATATCAGCACAAAGAGGACCACCATCACCTTACTCAAAGAACAGTAAGTGTAACATGACAACCTTCAAACAAAAATTAGTCCCAAAAGAGCTTTACCCCAAAACTCACATACTAGGTGGAAACCTTAACGCACTTCAAATAGGGGCTGTCAGCCAGAAGAGTTCCAGTACTTCAGATCTGGTTTACACAGAGCCACCTCCTATCAACCCTCTCTTAATTCATGTTGCACCAACAGAAGTTACTTTAAAAGCAGACAGATTGGTTTCTTTCGTACACTGAGTCAATAGCTTCACTTTTATCAGTGCATGATTGGTCAGTGTTTTATTCATTGCTGTATTCAACAGCACAAGTAAGATAATAAATTTGCATTGGGAGAGAATTAAAATGTAATGGTAGGTTCATCAGTTCCATCTGTGTTTGTGATCTAAATAATAAAAGAACCTCTTTCTTTCAAAATCCCTTTTGTTACTCCTATGAGATTCATTTTAGATTAATCTTTTTTTTTTTCTCTTTTATTTCCAAAGGACATCCATTACCTTGCACTAGATAAGGGTGAATTGGCACTAGCTGAAGTGGCAAAGAAAAAGGCTAATGACATTGATGCAGAATCAATAACTACTAGAATTGGTAAGAATTAATGGTGTTTAAAAAGCCCTTTTTCTTTTAATCAATACTTGTCCTGTACAACACCGTGTTATATTTGTAGGGGAGTTATTGTTTCGATTGCATTGTTTTCTTTGAAAGTGAGACAGTATTTTTATTCGTAACTAAAGAGGGAGTCTTATAAAAACAACATAGCTTTGCCTTTCAGTACACACATGAGGATTGTGTCAATGCAATAGCTACGAAGCAAAAAAGATTTATACTATGGCTATATAGAAAAGTTCAGGCTGTACAAACTGAACTGAGTGCAAGAGGTAAGGGACTGAATCTGAAAATCTTTGTTCATAACAGCGTTAAAGGCCAGGTATGGCAATCTCATTCACCTCTAAATATTTGCTCGTGCACACTGTGCCAATAACTGGAGTGACACCATGAATGCTTTGGCAGCATTCAGATGAAACATTTACCGATGTGAACACAGGCTCATATCCTGGCTTTAAAGTAACAGCTTTGCATGCAGTGGGATTATTGCAGTTCCATAAGGAATATCAATGCAAAAATTGCAGGGTTAGACTAATAGCTCAAACACGGACAACTTTTCAGGCAGGGGAACTTGTAACTCATTCACTTTCTCCTTGTGTTTCCTCTGAATTGTCATGAAGAGATGCATGCAAATATGTACACCGTTCTGATTTCAGGCCTATAGCACGAACCAAGCAGAAGGGGTCTAAGTCTAGGTAGCTGACCTCCAGCAGAGAGAAAGTAGACAAAAGGAAAAAAAAGAACACAAAATGCTTGTATAAAATATGCACAGTGTTGTTTTGCTTATTCTGCTGCGTCTTTGAATATTAGAGGAAATCACTGAGCTTTTGTCCTTGTCCCATGCCAAGAAGTAGAATATGATTAAGACTCAGGAGGAGTCACAAAACCTCTGAGATCTTGGGTGACATAGGATTCTTCTAGAACTGCACATCTCAGTGTTTACCAAGAGCATACAAGCAAATGCCATTCAAATATATAGAAATGCAAAGAGGCGGTATGTGTCTTTATGTGGCTATTTCTATATATTGTATAAATCCATGACTTTCAAGGCTATGCAATACAGTATCACCTCCTTCTCTCTGCAGCAGAGTAGAGATCAAGCAGTGCCTGTCCTGAACTCTTCAGGGTCTTTCATTTTCAAGCTTAAGTCACTTCAAGCATTTTTTGCACCACAGGTGGGCCTTTGGGCAAGCCCTTTCACCACTAGGATTGCCAGAAAGGACATTTGTTTTGGTCATCTGTTACTGGGCACTCTTTAAAGTGTACAGTTACATCTCCCTTGCTTTCTCTTCTCTTACTTCTTAGGTAGTTGTCCYCTGCACCTAATATAACTAAGGTACCTAAGACTTATCTCTGATCACTATCTATTCTCTTACACTTAATCCAGAAAATTTAAGCCTTAATCTGTGTCTTCATTTAATTCCTTGCAAACTAACGCTATTACTAGATTTATGAAGTTAGGCTATTTTTAAGTTTACTGAGAGTCTTATGTAGTATTATAGACACATATGCCAAAGAGAGGGGTAGGGAAGAAACCTGAGATGATCACAAATGTCTTACTTGCATATCAGATGTAATACACGTGTTACTACAGTTCAGTTATAAATGTGCAGGCACACAGTCTTCCCCTCCTTCAGAGCAGTCCTACAGTTACGTCTATAATGCCCCGTAAGCATAAATTATTAAAGTCATTTTATATGATAAAGTCTTTAAAGTGTTCTCATTTGCTGAATAATTAACTATCAGAATGATTTAAAATACTTTTCAATGCCCCTGGGACAAACTGTCACTGAGATTCAGTCTATAAACAGTAATGAATTTGCATCCAGTTCATTTTATATGAAAATAAACAGGAATCTCCCATGAGTTCGTTTTACTGCAGATTGGATCTCATCTTAAACACGTGAAATCTCAGCCACATGTTTTGTTTTATTATACATTATTCCAACGTCCTGTCTTGTTGATGTTTTTATTTCATAAAAAAGGTGTCATGAGGCATGAACTTTGTGGACCCAGTGAAAACAAAAGATAACAAGTGCTTTATATGTAAATTACTATATTTATCTAACATTTTGAGAGAGGGAGAAAAACTCATACCAGAGCCAGAAGCTTTAAAATGCAGTTTTCAAACTTTTTTGAAGTCTCTGTCCCCTAACCATCTCCTAAGCCCAGTCCTCTTCATCTAGTCCCTGCTCTCTGGGGCTTTCAGCCACTCAGTTCACCAGTGGTCACACTTCCCAGATCAACCCCCAAACTTCTTGAGCACCCACTTCAGGCTTCTACAAGAAGGCAGCAACCTAGGCAAACACAGGCAACAAGGTGCAATCAGTGCTATTGATCCCAAGTTATACTGAACGTCTCCCTCAATAATATCTGGCCTCTCTACAGCATATTTCATATCTATATTACAGTATAATATTTGGTCCTAAACAGTACAAATGTGAACCGTTCTCATATATCAACATCTGATGATATTTCCTGAGCTAGCCCATCCCCAAACTCAGCTCAACACTACTTGAAAATAGCATGAGTCAGTGCTCCTGGCTGATTCCCAAGCCCTTGAGAGTGCTCCATCTTGCCCCAGATATATTTAATTTGTCAAGATATTTCTGTGTACAGGGCTCACTTCAAACATAATATATTTCAAACTCAGACTTTTGGAAGAGTTTCAAGCTCCTACAAATAATGTAGAACAACAATATAATTTCAGCTTAAATTTATAGATGTCATCCAGAGTTCTATAATCATTGGTAGATTCCTTACATATATTAGATCAAGATTTGTGTCAAGATAAAACCAGAAACAGATGATTATTTTAAAATTTTCTGAATTTTAGCTCTTCTCAGTTCCTCACATGATCGTGGTTTGCTATACACTGTTTTGAAGAAGCCACCATCAAAGCTAAGAATGTCTGGGTGCATGTGGTAAAAACACCTGTAGACCTTCAGAGCCATAGTAGTTTCGTGACAATATTGCTGAGCAAGATGAAGTGTCAAGTGAGCTTGCTGCTATTGCCTGCTATGGTTTTGGCAGAATCAGATATTTTGTTCAACTGATTAAAATCTTCTGAAGAAAATTATTCTCATAAGATTTTATGTTTGACAGCCTGTGAAAATGCATCTTGAGGCATGAGAAGATTGAAGTAATGGTACCATGCATCTCAGAGACTGCATTAGCTGTCTCCTCTTTCCCCACTCCCATTTGATCAGCAGACCAGTGGCCATAGATACTGTGGTTTCCTCTGCCAAAGATTTCCTGTTGAATTATTTCTGTAGTAGATCTACGGGTTCCTTAACGAGGTCAGGGAGTTCTCATTTAGTCTTGCCTAAAATATATTCTGTGCACCTCATTCACTTGATTAAAACAGAGAGGACTTTCTTCAATATTGACAATATTTGTAGACTTACTAATAAATTCTGTTTATGGGTGTAGCCTCACATATATGCTCCTGGAACACAAGTAACTGGTACAATATTGTCTGTGGTGGAAGAGTGTGTCTGTTCAGTGCTGTAAACTGTAGGTTGCTAATGTAAAACTTGAGTTGCAAAGAACTGACATGGCACAGCCTGTTAAGAAATGCCATAACTAATAATGATCACAGAGGTGAAGAACTCAGCCTTTCAGACATCATTGTTCAATGAATATCCAATGAAGAGCGTATGTAGTCAGTGTCAGAAAGTTTCCCAAGGCCAACTTCCAACAAATTACATTAGGGCCTAGCAAGGTGATTTTAACCTTCAAATCAATAGCTTTCACCCAAAAGGGATTCATGTTGTGACAAGACAGATAACTGCTGCATAGTTGAAAAGCAAATCAGGAAACCTTGTATTTCTACTTAGAATTAAATTCAGAGTATTAGTTACACTAATGTTTAGGCAACATTTCTAACAGAGGTATCTTAATAAGAACACTGATGTTGAGATAATTGCATTGTTCTGAAATGCTAGATGGGACTGACTAACATTTTGGTGGTTCAGTAATGTCTCATGAAAGCACTTGAGGTTTTTTCCACTTAAAATAGAATTTTAAATCATTTCTGGAAATATTCCATAATGTTTGCAAGTGAGATAGGAAATCTTATCAGTTCTCACAGAGGCTGAGGTCTAATTTCCCACACTGTTCATAAAATGACATTCAAAATGTAGGGTCCCTAACTGTTTCACCTTATTGGCTAGGAACATCACCAGTTTGAACCTTAAGTGGAGAAATTATTCATTTCTTCTTAGTTCTATGATAGTATTTTATATTGAATGGCTTACATGTTCTTTGTGATAATTAATAATGACACATGCTATAGTGTTTTGTCTTCCATACAGTGTGTCTGAGATACCAGTCTGGTCTTGCATACAGTCTGCTACCTCCAAATCACTTGTAATTTACTCAGATCTTCCCCTATTCCTGACAGTCTTGGTGAGCCTGCTCGCATTTCAAGACCATGTTTAGAATTGTCCCCCTGTTTTTGTAACCTTCTCTGGCCCTGCGTTAGCCTAGTTGATAACGTTTGTTCCTCTTCTGATCCATAACGACTCCTTTCATCTATCAAACCATAGACTTCTTCCTTACCCTCATGTACTCTCTCTGACACTGATGACAAAGCCTTCTTCATTTCCTACTCTTCCTTGGCACACGCATCTTTCTCTTGCTATCAAGTTTCAAGTTAACTGAGAATCTTAGCCTTTTATTTCATGGCATGATTTTTATTTCACTGCGTAACATGTTTATGGCATGCTTAAAGGTATTATCCAATACACAGATGAACTGTGAAAGACTYGAGGGACACCTGTTTATGCTACAGTGTTTTGGAGCTCTTCTCACTTCAGTGTAAGCGTTAGATCTCTATATATTTTTATTTAGATTTTCAGTTTAAGTCAATCAAAACCTCTAGAATCAAATCCTTTGCTTTTATTTTTCTAATAATGTGAGTTTTTCCCTAGAGAGCCAGAAAAACACTTTTAATGAAAAATGTTTTTTAAGTATGATTGGCAGTTAACCTATGGGCAAGAAATTAGTTTCCACAAGCACTTTTTTAGTTTTGTGCCACACAAGTTGAGTGTCTTTGAAGATCCATAGTAATTTTAAATGATTTAACTGTACTTGTGTGTACACTCTCCTGCATGTATCAAACCGCACACAGCATTTGATGCAGAGCCCACTAAACACTATGAAAAGATTTCCACCATCTTCAGTGGGCTTTGGATGGGGGATTTTAGCAAGCAACAAGCTCACGTGTAGACCTGGCATTACCAGAACTCCTGCCCTCTACCAAAAAATGACAAAGAGCCTGGTTTGGAAGGATGCTCTACTTGATCTAGACTGCTTGAGACCCCTGGTTTCAAGAGGAGCCAGTTGCACCCAGCACTCATGGCATGGAAGCCTATTGCAGTGGTAGTTCTGAATTCAAAGCCTGGCATACCTGCCTCGTTGGGACTGTAACAATATGTTCCCATATAACTAAGTGGATCTGCTGAATCTTCTTCTTTATTCTGATATTTAGCTTTTTGTTAATTACGTTTTTAATTTTCCAACTAGTAGTGAGGATTTTACTCTATCGAGAGGTTACAAGCACTAATTGCTCCCCTCCTTGTGTTCTTTTCGAGAAGTGGAGTCGTTTGTTTTACTTAAGGTCTATAGTAATGCCAAACTATTTTTGGCTCCACCTCATCTCACCTCTCCGCTTGCTTGTGTTATGATGTCAGTTTTCATCTATACCTTCCCACTGCTAGACAGCTTTGCCTAAAGACATAATCCTCAGCCCCTAATAATTATAAGTACATCAAAGGCTAGCTGGTTTGCTTAGCTGCAGAGGTCTACACAAAGATCTGTGTATCTTCACTTGAAAGAGATTTATAGTTTTGTGTCAAGCTTTAGAATAATCATGGCATTCCATTTTTTTCCCTTCTTTATCATGCCATATTCTTGCCCACTACAGAACCTGATTTAAAAAGCACCACTATATGCCTGAAATGAAGACACTATTCTCCTTAATATTTTAATTGTAATGATCCCCATATTTTGTAATATCTGTCAGCAGTAAAATTATGCCCTATTTAATATGAAAAAGTCTTACCAAGAAGTCATAGATTAACTATTTTTTGCCTTCATTTTAAATGATGTGTTGAGTAGAAAAAAAGAAAAATCAGTAACTGGGAGAGCGAGCTTTAGGGAGTTAAATTTTTTGTATCTATAGCCACATACTATGACTGGTTTATAAACAAAAAAATGACAGTATTTCCAAATTCTGGGCATGGAAAGGAGTTGTCTGTGTCTGATCTGTATTTATTCTACTAAAAATTAGGTTATTGCAAGGTATGTGAGGTCTCTCATCTCAGATCTTTTCAGTATATTTCCATCTTACCCCTATAACCTCCAGCAAAGTTGATGCACATAGACAGTAGAGAATGGATGACACTAATTACCAAGTAAACAACTTATTTTCTGTGGCAACATACCAAAAAGTAAGTTTAAAAAGTGAAAACAGATCACAGAGAGATTCCTTGGGTGAGGATATTACATGATAAAGAATAGTTCAGCATAAAAGATCTCAAAGGGATACCCATGGCATGGCATTGAAGTAAAGAGAAGCAAGTCAGTACTCAAGTATCCATTGACATTCTAGCCAGGAATTTAAGTAGGAATTTGATTTCTCGGCACTGACTCCATAGACTGAAGTCAATTTAAATAAAAAGCACACATAGTTAAAATAACTGTTGAAACAAACTATCAAAGAAATTGATGCAGGGAAAGTGTCTTTGCATGGAGACTAAATGAATACCTTTCTGGGAAATAGGTTTTAGCCAAATATAATTTATGCATTAGTCAAACACAAGTTTTTCTGGCTCGGTGTAGGATACCTGGATGAAATTTAATGGCCTCTAATTCACTGTAGGTCAAACTAGATGATTTACACTGTATCATTATAGTATAATATTCATATGTGCTGGATTCCAGTCTTGCCTACAGCTCTGTGAAAAAGCCCCTGGTAAATCTCCCATTAGCTTCAAAAGGCCCACATGTAGGCTAAAAGACTGCAGTTAAAAGCCACATAATGTATATTCACACATCTCATAGTATGCACGTGTGTGTGTGTGTACATAAGTGGGTGTTATATTTACACATACACAGCCAAAATCTGGCCAGTCATAAAAATAGCTCCAAATCTGAACACAAGCGCTGGATTAATTATTACGTATTTATATTTTGCTTCATGACATCAGCAGCCACAGAATCCACTGCTGCTTTTTTTTCTGAAGGAACAAGAAATAATCACAGCAGGAGGTGCTTTCATAATTGCTGTAGCCGGCTGAGAGCTACGTATCTGTATGTTCACGGTGTGTCAGAGGCATGTTTGTCTCACACACCCTAGAGCCATCCTTGAGCCTCTAGTTTTCTGATAGGGAATTCGCTGGTTGCATTTCTACGCGCTGAAAAGAGTTGGCAAACACATATTTGCATGGCAGTTGGTATGTGTTTTGTCCTGTTTGTTCTGCGTAACGTAACGTGATGTGACAGGCTGCAATTCATCACATCAGTGACATGACAGCAGAGGAATTGAAAAGAGGTATAATGGTGGGCTGACGCGAGGTGTCAATTTAACGTTCGAGTGTAATATTTCAACATTAAGTCTTTTTATAATGGCCTACTGAAGAATTATCACCAAATATTCCCCGTGCAGGTGAGTTTTAGAAGTAGTGATCAGATACAGCATAGTCAACATCAGGAGAAGGCTGCAGGTTCCTGTGCTCAGAAGGACCAGCTCTTGTAAATATGAGAATCTTTGCACATCTGGTTTCTGATCAAACAAACAAACAAAAATATTGAAGGACTATTTATTGCCTCCTCTTTCACTACAATCCCCAGCCACACCACAGGCTCTTAAGTGGGGATACCATGGAATTGCCCACGCCAAATCAGAGGTTGAGTCTGTTTTCCTCCAAAGACTCCTGCACAAGAGACTGCTTGACAGTCCACCCCTGAAAAACCCCCGCAACAAAAGCTAAGGTGTTTGATGACCTGATGTTAGTTCTTGTTGAATGCTTTCAGCCTAACAAAACCAAGTTCCCTGTGAAAATCCTGTCTCAGGGCTGGTGACATTCTAATCAGGATATCGCTGGTGAAAGCCGTAGCAAAAAGCTCAGTGGGGCCCGAGAGTAAGCTTTGCACCCATCGCTTGTCAGTCTTGCACTTTCTAAAGTGCCAAACTTGGCCAGAAGAAGAAAAGAAATGGGCTGTTTAAGAAAAAGCATTGGTGAAAAACTGATCAACAGTGCCTAATACAAGGCAGTAAGTACATTCAGAATTAATGACTTTTTTCTTCCCTCAACATACACTCTCATTTCAGCTATTTGAAATATCTTTTCCCTAAATATCCTTCCTGTTAGTCTGCACCGAGACTTCTTTTTACTTTAAATCTCAGCGCCGTGAGACTGCTGCAACTCCTGAACTCATGCATGAATAATATCTGCCCTTCAATAATATTTTTCACAGCATTCAAGATACCAGAAGTCCTGAATTGTGCTAGATTTTAAACTGTAAAATTCAGTCTTAAAAATAGATTGTGAGGCAGCATTGGTTATCTCTGCAACRCTGATATTATGAAATGGTAAAATATTATAATATGATGAAAAGATATCATTAATAATAGCTTATAAGCATGTATGGTGATCATTATAATTAGTTACTTACTGCAGGTACACTGCAGGTCCCACCTTTTCATCTTTATGATAACCAAAGATGCAACAGCCGCTTGATTTCTGCCTCCTGCCCACCCAGCCCAGGGCCTGGCTGTAACACCTGCCTTCCCCGGGAGCTTGGGCTCCCCAGCATCCGTGTTCCTGCTTCTCCTCTGCCCTCTGGGAGGGCGCAGCTTCCCCCCTGCTCTTGCCCATATTTAAAGTGATTCCTTCCAAATGTGTTTGCAAGGCTGTGTTTGATGTCAGCAGGGAGGCTTGCCATGCCTGACTCTACCAGCCCTGTCTGGATGGTGCTCAGAGCTCAGCCTGGGCTTCTCGTAAGGAACCAGTGGCAGGAGTTACAAGGACTTTCTTGCTGTCCTTCACCAGTGATGGCTCTGAGCCCAGCTTTGAGTCCTTGCATACCACAAGATCAGTAAAAAGTCAGGGTGTAGTTCTCACATAAATTAGATCCCACTTAACTGATAGTTTAAAATTTTTCACTGTAAAGGAAGGTGGAAGACAATATTCTTTCCTGTAGAATTATGTTAAAAACCTATGTGTGACTTCTAGTTTTTTTCAGAAATATAACACTGTTTCATAACAACTACTAGCTTATATTTTTTCCTTGATGTAACCTACCTTCTGCTACACCATACTATGGTTATTCATATACCTCTGCTAAATTTAGTCATTTCCTTTGCTAATGTTCTTACTGCTGAAAATCCCCCCTGGAGATATCCAAATACGCCTAAAGTTCACCAGCTGAAGAGCAGATTCTGGGGCCATCCCAGAGACCTTGCAGAATAACCCCAGGACGATCTTACGTCACCTGGAAGCGTTGCTGCTCATGAACCATCAGGAGCCTTACATGAGCTCACCCTCTGACTGTGCCACGTAACCCATGGAAGGAAGGATTTGGGAGCCGGTCTAAACTTCTCCTGAATCATCACTTGAAGTTCATTGCTAAATTTCACCACACCTCTGCCTAAAGAATACAAACTTTTATTAACCAGATGAAAGAATATGGCTACAATTAATTATTTATTTTACTACATAGGATGCATTGTGGCCAAAGAAAAACAGCCACAAAGTGCTTACCTTAGGCCCTTGCTTTTAGCCACCAAATGGCAAGATGTTTAGCTCACGGAGCCCGTGTGGGCATAGTCTGCTGCAATGTAAGCCCAGATGGTCCCACTGACTGCGCTGTTGTTGCCTCTTAAGTATGTAAGGGAAGAATTAGGACCACAGCACTCCACTCTGATCACCGTAATAAACAGAATTTTGACAGTAAAACATTCCAGAAAAATTCCTGATTTCCTCAAAAATTCCTGAAGGAAGCATGAGCTTTAGTCAATGCCTTGTTTTCATATATTATTATCAACTACACTGTCCCAACCTATTCCCTTGTGTGTTTGAGAGCTTTGCTGCCCACTTGTCGGGATCAGAAACAACACAGCAGGTCAGGGACTGGATGAAATTAGACCTTTCCAGCCATCACCAACCTACTGGATGACTTTGGCCAGCTCATTTTAGCCTTCAGTGCTTTCGTTTTCCTTTGGGGACTGTGCGAGCTCTCTCTGTCGGGCTGCCGAGTTTCTCTGTTTCGGCAGCATCCGAGTCCCATGCCACAGCCCCTCGCTCTTGTGCTAATTCGGCACTGCGCCCTCAGCTTCTCCCCGCGGGTGTCATGTTTCCAGCACTGCCCTCCCAGAGGTTAACCACACAGTCAGGTGAAGTCCATTTTCTAAGCTCTCTTATTTTCTATAATTTGAAGGAATTTTTACAACATAAGGTAAAAACACACCCCTGGGAAATCAGCTGTAATACTCTAGTTCATATCTGCCATTAGGTGTCAGTGTGACAACAACCATGATACACAAAGGCTATTCTGGGGCATGCAGGGATGCCACCCCATCCTAAACTTCTCATTTTCGACTCAGGGAAAATACAATATGCAACTGAGAGGAAGGAGAAGGTTAAAGAAAGCAAGAAACATTTTATTTCAGGTTTTTCCATTACCTAATTGAGTTATTTACTAACAGATAAGTCTGTTTGCATTTCATTCAGTGTGTCTCAGGTTCCCGGTGCTGCAGTTGTCAAAGAAGTGTAATATTTACAAAACCAGGACAAGAGCTTCTGCACACACTGATCTGACATCCTATTTTGGGACAAAAGAAACAGTCAATACTATTAGTAATTTGCAGTCCGCAGGAGGTAAACTGCTTTGCCCATATGCAAATGTTAAATTACTCAGGTAAGTTGATGCCTGCCGATGTTGATGCTTATAGATGGGTCCTGCACAAGTTGGTTAAAATACTGTATTAGAAAAACAACTAAAAGTTCCACTCATTCAGCAGAAAAGGATATAAAAACTTAAAAACTAGTTTTAAAGCAACTTTTTGTGTCTGAAATACTACCTTATTTTGGTGTATCAGTGGTATGCATGATGAAGAAATAGTAAAAACATGACATATATTAAGGAGTTAGCAATTGTTTTTAAAAAAGTTTCAGACACTTCCCAAAATGAGATGGCAAAGGTAGCAAACAGTTTTTGGTTACATGGGAGTTTTGAAAGTTAGTACGGTTTTAAAATGAAAATCAGTTTTGGGAAAAAAAGTATTTTCAGAAGAAAATTAATTTTAAAAATATTCTCCAGTTGCCTCTAGTATGGAGAATACCTCAAGTACTTGTAGGGTAGCATTTTTTTGCCTTCTGTTTGGAACTGGAAATGTTTCCACTGTTAACTTTAATCAGATTTAGATCAGGTCAACATAATGGCTAAATCAGCTTGGCCTTCACCAGGATCAGGGAATCTGTTGTGCAAGAAGATCATTTGGATTCAGCTTTGCCTTCCTCTTTTCTCCTTTGAAATGGAAGAGATTATGAGCATTGCTTAAATTTGGTGGGGTTTTTTTATATTGATAGATTAAATCTTGAGTAGCACCATGCTGCTGTAATAAGCATCTGAGCATGCTGGCTTTTCTTTTAGCTGCTTCCAGTTTTCTAGTAACTGCATCACACAGGAATGGTTAGTCCTGAGCATGCACTGCACAGCCCAGAGTATTCCTAGCCAAGGCAAGGATCCTCAGGTACCATCTCTGCTACAAATCCCCAAGTTGGATAGCTGCAGTTCTCTTCAAGAGAGTAAAGACTTCCAAAATTTGGTAGCCCTGCCCCCCTTCAAGTTGAGGGTGGAGAAAGAAAAATCTCATGTGCCAATTTGACCTTGTCTTTATAATAAATAATTATAGGCATTAGGAATAGAAAAGATGCCTGATGAAATGGCTCCAGCCACCTGCTAATACAAGATTGTGAAGTAATCCTTGACCATTTTCATATTAGGAGTTGCCACGATGATGTTCTTCCACTCCTCATGCTACCCAGCTTGCCTAGAAAGCTGTCTCCTATACTTCAGTTTACTTGCATCATAACTCTCTTTTGCTTTGTACTATTTTAAATAGCAGTGATTAAACCTTTCTTTATATTGCTGCTGGTGGGGGCTTGAAAGTTCCTGCTATCCTACACATCTATTTTGACTTCAGAAATATAAATTGAAGAGCTCCTTGTTTTTACATGTGGTTTCAGACCAGATTCTTCTTGTTTGTGGTACAAAGGGAGCAGATGAAAACGCCAGCTGGGCTAGCAGTTCGAGAAACCCCCAGCACTGGCCATTGTAGCTGGCTATACCCCCTGCTCCATCAGGGCCCCAGGGTAGGTATAAGTAGCGGCTCCGGGGCCAGGCATAACCTGCTCACATCGCAGTCTCAGCCAGAGTTAGTTTAGGTGAGTCCAAAGGTAATTTTGCTGATTTTGAAGCAAAATCATTAATAAAATAGACCTGAAAGCAGCAGAGATCTGTAAGCCTGCTTTAAACTGAGCACTGTTCTTGTAGAGATCTTTACAGATCAGAAAGGGTTGTGGTGACAGTTTCCCTCTGACTGATCCCTTCTCCCTGCAATGGGCTGAGTTCCCACCTGCAGCCTAAACCAGTCCAAAAATGTCCCACAAAACATAAAGTGCAAGGAAGAGTTTCCACCCAAAGTCAGAGAAGAGGCAGAGGGAGCAGAGTCAGGCTGTAAAGAAGGACTACAAGGACACAGTAATAACCAGGTAGATAGTGAACGTAGAATCATAGAATCATAGAATCATAGTATGGTTTGGGTTGGAAGGGACCTTAAAGATTATCTAGTTCTAACCCCCCTGCCATGGGCAGGGACACCTTCCGCTAGACCAGGTTGCTCAAAGCCCCATTCAACCTGGCCTTGAACACTTCCAGGGAGGGGGCATCCACAACTTCTCTGGACAACCTGTTCCAGTGCCTCACCACCCTCAGAGTGAAGAATTTCTTCCTTATATCTAATCTAAATCTACCCTCTTTCAGTTTAAAGCCAATACCCCTTGTCCTATCATGACATGCCCTTGTAAAAAGTCCCTCTCCAGCTTTCTTGTAGGCCCCCTTGAGGTACTGGAAGGCTCCTATAAGGTCTCCCCGGAGCCTTCTCTTCTCCAGGTGATCCACATCTGTGTGAGAAGGACTGGTGGTGGCATGTGGTAGCAAGGAAAGAAAAAGATCGCTGTGGCAATGCAGGAATGTGGAAAGATGCTTTGCAAGGGCAAACTTTCCCTATTGAACATCAATTGCTTTCCATGGATACAAAATGCACTTTAAGTGATGAAAGGAGTGGCTGACAAGCAATGCTGTATTCAACAGTTATCTGAGAATGCAGTCTAGGTTAATTACCTTCTCTTAAAATAAAAATAATGTCTTTTTTCTGAAAACGTGAGCATCTGTCTGAGACAGAATCTTATCTCCAAACTCCTGTTGTCTACTTCAATGAGAAGAGGAGCAAGAAAGGGAATGAAATGGGGCGGTGAGAGGACTCCAGCAGGAGCCATGGATTTTTTTTCCCTGGCATCAGGCATCAGCACTTTGCATCGCTTCCCATGGACTTTCCTCCTGGTTACCTTCAGAAGCACAAGCAATGCCAGGAGCTGCCCACTGGGGCTCTGAGCTTCCCAAGCGGCATCCACAGCCGCTGCTCCTGCTGACGGAGTTTATTTAAATAGGCAGGGAGAAAGTATTTGTGTTTGCAGAAGGCAGCATATAGTGTAAACTACCTCTATGAGGTTTTAAAAAAAAAAAAAAACACTCTGGTATTCATGCCAGTCTGTAATTGAGGGATACCAGTCAGATGAAGATCTTCCCAGGGAGTGGAAGGAACAGCCTGGGAATGAAAAACATGCTGTTTCTACAAAGGTTGCATTTCCCCTTCGAAAGGACGTAGGAAGCGTAGTGTGTCCCCTTTCCAAAGCTTTATGTTTTCCCTCTAAATTAGTCTCGTCTAATGGTAAGGGGTGGGAGGGAAAGTGTCAACCCATCAGTTGGGGTTTTCAGATGCCAATACGGTCACATCGGCTTTTAAGGCCTTTGGGCACCCGGACCACAGAATGTGCTGGTGGTTATCAGCAAGTCTGTGCAGCAAAGCACTGGAGCGGGTGAGTGATGGGCCGTAAATGCCTATCAGGGAGGACCTGCCCTTATATCTGCTTCAGTGGCTTTATTAGCCACACCTTTCTTGTAAATTGTAACGTGTCAGTCAGGGTGCTCCAGAGATGGTTAAAACAAGACGTGCTCTAATACCCCAACTTCTTTTATGTCCTGGTGCCTTGAGGTGCATTTAGAAAATGCGTCCAAGTTTTGTCTCATATTGTAGGATTTAGCCAAGAGACATTGAACAGAGCACTGTATAAGTGTCATTAAGAGAGCTTAGGAACAGGATGTCAGTATGCATATTGTGTGTGTGTATTTATGTGCATGTGTGTGGAAACACACAACTTGCATATATACACATCACAATAAAGTTGTATAATTTGTAGGTTTAAAATAACATGTTGGTACCTACTGTGTAGCATGTTTTCTATACATTGCACCAGTGTTGCTAATTTTCTATGCAGATACACACACACACAGACCCCATAAAAACTTGGCCTTCATTTTATGAAAACTTATCCAAGAAATTCCCAACTTAGTATCCTAATTCTTAAAGCACAGAAGGTATCATAGAAAGTCAGTATTTTTAAAGGGACCGAAAAAAACATATAAGCATTTTCAATTTTGGTACATGGAAAGCTAGCTGCTGCTAAACTCTGCAGGTATTAAGCTCGTTGATATTGGAGTAAGTTTAGTCTATACAACCTTCCAGCATGAGTAACTTCTTTTTTCCATGAAACCCACTGACTATAAGCACATTAGTCTGGCAGAGGCCAGAAAGCAATACTGTTTTTTAATTTGGGCTTTATTTACAGCTAGTATTCCCATTTTTCCATTATTTGGATTAGGCAACTAACTGGTCCCAAGTTTTTCTTCATTAAAAGAAAAAGGAAAAAACCTCCTTTTAATAAGTGTGTGCTTCACACTTTCAAACTTCAATAGCATAGAATTTTTCACTTGATCAGAAAGCTGATTTAATTTGCTGCTAGGTTAAATGTTAAAGATTTCAGTCTTATGACCATGAATTCTCAAATTAAATTCAGTGCATTGCTTAAATTTCTAGCTGCAGTGCATTTAGCCTAATTGCTTTGGTAAGTTGGATGTTTAGTAACTACTACTCTTCTGAATCTTCGTCTTTAAAGGCGAGCAATGAAATAAGCCTGAGGGGCACAGGTGGGCTAGCCTGCTCTTTGGGATTCACCTGTGGGGTCTTTGGATATCTCTTCCAGTCTGACCACATCCTCAGACCATGTCTGATGAGGCTGTTCTGCTGACAAGGGAGAGCATTTAAACACCTGTAGGTTTTAGCTATTTAAGCCCAAATCAGTTTTGAAGCAACAAGAAAGGCTGAGCAAAATGGTTCGGATTTCAGTCAGTTGTCAACTAAATGTGTGCACTGGGCCTTTAAGTATTTGGCCAGACACATCTTGATTGCTTAGCTTTTGTTTTCGCCCTGGGAAAGTCAGCTGGATAATACCCTGTAGCCAAAGTCTATTCTGTGATGCTATAAGCAGGCTGGGCTGGGGCGTGAGAGGGAGAATTAACAAAAAACAGAGTTATATTTATGTATTTCCCAATTTTTGTGAGCCAAGCTATTTGCAGTCATTTTCAGTTTCCTTGCAATGTTAAATATAAAAATCATAGGGACTTAAAATGATCCCACTGATGCAATCTTTAAGGTGGGTTTTTCTTGTTGGGGACGAGTCACAATGCAAACAGGGGGGTGACGGAAGCAATAGAGGAAACTTCCACCAACTGCACCCGGCAGGGGCAAGCCCCGAGTGTCTAGTTTTTTCCTCTTTGTTTATAGCATTTTTAAGGCTTTGAGTTCTCACGCAACATATATGTCATTAAATGGCTGAGGCCTCTTTGCACACGTTGTTGTGATGGCCTGTGGCAACCTGAATTAATTGTTTCAGTAGTTGATGGTGGTTACTAGCCGTAATTATTATAATTTGCATTTATAAAAACATCTTTCATCTAAGGATCTCAAAATGCTTTTGCGCGCATTTAATTAAGCTTCACAACATCCTGTGAGGTGAGTGTCAAGAGTCTTGTTATATCCATTTTTACACAGGTTTCTCCAAGAAAACAAGGTCAGTCTCTAACATGACTGGTATTTGGTTCACATCACCCTTGCACAGGACGGAGCAACTAGCACAGCTGCAGGAATTAGGGGTGCTGATCTAGGTCACTTTGCATCTCCCACATAGCTCTTGCTGCTGCCACGCTGTGTGGACACATGCACTAAGCCACCACAAACACAGTCAGAGCAACCTCAGCCCAGATTTCCAGTCTGAGATGGCCCTTTCTTTCCCAGGAGCACTCTAGCAGCAGAAAAGTCTTGGGAAGAAAAACAGATAAGCACCCTACATATTGCACAAGATGACATAACCCATCCTGCAAAGATCTGTTCTTTCTATAATTTTCTACCTTAACATTTAAACCTCTCTTTGCAATCTGCGCACAGCAAGACATTTCTACTGCAGCCAAAGCCAAGAAACTAGCTGCAAGCAACGTAAAGATACCCTTTATCAGTCACTCGCTTGTTCTAGAAGAGGCTGCACACGCTTCATCTCCAGCCCCTACCAGCCTTAGACCCAACCTTATGGGCAATCAACACTTCTGAGATCGACTAAATCCTAGATTACCACTTGACTGTGGTATTTAAAAGTGGGGATCAACTCAAGCAAGATAGACTTGGAACTTGAGGGGACAACAGGAGGAGACAGTTTTCAAAAGCTCATTTCTTTTTCAAACATACGACTATGTTGTTTAAATTGAACCTGTGTTTCTGTGAGCTCTGTTGATCACCATATTAGCCCTGAGGAAGATAGGTCTAAGTAAGTGCTTGCAAATTGAGTCAGAAGTCCTGGGCCATACATTCACGAGTTCTTTAACATCCCCATCAATTTATAAGGGCTTGTTTACATGTGGCAATGACCAGATTAGCTATTTTGAAAGAACTCTGCCTGTGGATGCACTTATTCCAAAATAAAAGCCACTTTGCTTTTCTAAATTAAGTGGACTTACAGGTAGGGAATGATTATTCTGAATGAGAAAGAAAGTAATTTCATTCCTGAGTAGACCATTCAGCAGGAATATTCTGAAATGAGCTGTCTGGCTAATTTCTCATGTTGGTGCTTTTTAAAGCACTGACATAGTCACACAGTCATCAACAATCAATTTTGTTTTCAGTGCATCCTTTTCCCAGAGAGGGTGTGCGAATGCAAGGCGAGATTCAGGTTGTCTTTGTCAAAGGTCTTGCATACTTCTCTGTCTTTACCTGACATTATTTCTGCTTAACCTAACAGCATGAAATCATTTCTGAAAACATTCCTGCTTTTTCTAACACCAAAAAGCACTGCTGGAGCACAAATAGAAGAGACTTCAATGTGTCCTACTCCACTTGTAGGAGATGCCAGTAGCAGCAGAGGCTTTGTCCTGGCTTCTTTGGAGGAGCATCCCAGTGAAGCCCAGGGAAAGTTGGTCCTGCTCCCCAACTTAAGGATGTCTGGAGCATCCTTCAGGGATGGTATTGCTCATCCCGAATTCTTTTCAGTTCCCCTGGGTCAATGTACAGGATTTATTCTGGTCTATGTTTCTCTTGTGGGGGAAAGAATGCCTGGCAGCCAGAGGAGGCACAAGAACATATGTCATTTCATTTTACCTGACGCTATCTGCTTCACTTTCAGCAGAAATAGAGGACAGTCATTGGGCTAAGCCTGCATTTTTACTGAAGCTTTCTTCTGCTTTTCCTCTCCTCCAAACTTGTTCATTTTTACCGCTGCACAGAAAAGAAAAATGCGGTAGCGACCTGGCACTTGGGACAATACAGTGCCATGGGAATCACAGCATCAGGCCCACAGAGGGTTTTTTTCTTGTGGCTACCAGAAAACCTTCAATAACTTCAAATCAGTACTTTTGGGGTCTGTTTCTTTTTTTGGAAGGGGGGAGGTAAAAATTCTGCTCGTGTTATCTCATATTGCAGAGATTGAGACTTGATGGGTACTATGTTATCCTTTTTGGACCTCAGTCACTCCCAAAGATTCAAGATGAACTCTGCCTGCCCAGGCACCAGAGTTGGTGCCCCAGGGAATTTCTTCATATCTAAGGGATACGCAGGATGTGTACTCGCATGCCCTTGCTGCCTCTCAACTCCAGCTGTACATGCAGTTTTGCTTTAGGAACCTGTACCTCCAGTATTGCAATATCTTTTTCAGTCTCTGTCATCAAGGGTTTAAATACAGTTCAGAACAGTGTTAGTGGCCCAGCTCCAAACGAGGAGAATTGCTGCAATTCGTTATCTTGACAAATTAACTGGTCTGAGGCAATTCCTTTTTGAGAGAGATACAATTAGCTAACTCTTGAACTCTAGCCTTGCTCCAGCACTATGGCATAGTTATGCACCTGCTCAAAAAGTGTTGATACTACGACTAAGACTTTCCCACCTGTAAATGTAATTCCTGCACTAAGAGCCTTAGTGTTACACGGCCATGCCTTGCTGTCGTCGTGCCACTCTTGTACCCCACTGTAGCGTGGGATAACGATGCAGACCTCATTTGTAAAGGACTCTGACCACAGCTGATTAAAAAAAAGGCTGTCTGAAGACCAAGGTGGTCTTGTTGTATAGCCTCTAGGGGATGGTCAGTGCTGGAAATGCAGGGTCCTTGTCACAAAACCACCAGAAGGGCCTGGCACGGGGAGTGTTATATCAGAGAGGCACATCACCAGTTGTCCCATTCTCTGTTTTGAGTACAGCTTCCTGGTCCAGTGGAAAAAGGTGGCTTTCCTATCCCCAGTCCACTGTGTAGAAAACAGTAGCCCATGCAGACCAAAACAGAGATTTTCTTTGGAAAAGGAAGCATCCTTCTAATGGTGTTTTCTCCCTGGGATTTAGGCAGGAGTTTCTAGTTGCAATCTCTCAGTCCTTATATACCTGGTGAAAACTGGGTTGCCATCAGGTACAGTACCCCTCTCCTGATGTGGACAGGAGCTGATGCTCCAGGGAAGGCAGAGTGACCTCCAGCCTTGCTCTGGTTTCCCTCACCTCCTGGCCTGAAGGAGCAGCTCCCTTCTGCCTCTTTCTACCAAGCAATGAAAATACATCCACAGCTACACATTGTTCTTCCAACCCCATGTGGGCAGATGCACTTCTCATCCATTTCCCTGTGGAAAGCAACTCCTTCTGCCCCTCAGCCATAGCTCACCTGTGAGCATCGTCTTCCCTTGCACAAGAGCTCCCAAGTGCTAAAAGATATCCCTTAACCATTCGTCCAAACCATTCCCTTTTGGAAACTCTGTTTGGGATAAAGCTGTCCTGCAGAAGGCTTGTGTTTGCCTAGAGCCTCTTTGTATGGTGGCTGGGAGTTTCCTTGAGCTCCTCTTTGAACTCCAAGCCTTCAGCATCCAAAACATTTAACCCTCAATTTCTTTTCTGCTTTATCAGTTTGGCCAGCTTCCAGCTGGCAGCATTTATTTGCAGGCTTCCATTCTTCATCTTGTGTTTGCAGATGTATTTCTCTTTCAATTAACCCCCTGAAATGGTTTTCTTCTCCCCTGAGCCTACCTGCCTCCAGTCTGGCCGGCACATCTCCCTGCTCTGGATGCCTGGAGGGCGGAAGCCGGGAGTGGAGGCGCTCGGTCCTTGGGGTGGAAGTGCCAAGCAGAGGGTGTGCCCCACACACCGGCGTCACGAAGAGCAGCTGAAGGAACACGCAAGTTCGGCAGCGCCTGCTTTGCCCGTTGTGGGTTGGGGCTTGCCTCTGTGGAGTCTCTAGAGCATCACTTAAGAATAATCAGGTCTTCCCTGAATGCTTTCGCTGAGATGCTCTGGAGCACACACCCACATTTCCACTGCTGCAGCCTTCACTCCAAACAATGGGAATGTCTCAGCTCACCAGCAGCTTTTGCCCAGCTTTCCTTTAGAACAGGTATTTCTAGATAGTCACTTAAAATGAAAAAAAAAAAAAAAAAAAAAGGAAAGAAAAAAGACCTGGTCTAAAGTACCACTTACCAAACAAAGAAAATGCCTAGTCACCAGGAATGTCCTCCCTCCTGTGCCTGCTGTAATTACTGAGCAATAACAGCCTTAGGTTGCTCATCTTGTGACTTGGCACTCCACCTTGTTAACATGCATCGGCAGCCGAGAGGAGAGCCACTTGCCCGCTGCCAAGATTACGAGGCAAACTTCACATGGTTCGGGAAACCTGATAAAATCTAGAGGTGCAAGATCTCTATTGCTGGGACACTAGTCAAGCCTTTGAAGTGAAAGGGCCTGGAATTGAAGCAAATCCTTGGTTATTCGGTCTCTTTCAGCTGGCGACCCATCACAGCTTGGTACTACCACATCTGGATCACYCTGTAAGACACACCTTTTTTTTTTAAATTAAATAATATTGGTACTGCTAGGGTAGTTCCTAAGGAACCTGATTACTTAGGCTCCAGGGAGATATAAAATGAATTATTCAGCCTATATAGTGGTTAGCTTAATTTTGTGTATGATTCTAGCAGAGCAAATGAGTAGTAGAGATTGAAATCTCAGCCAGAGCTAGTAAAGACTTGGCATTTCCATTTGCAGAAAGTTTTAAAGCCAGGTTTCACTGCAAGCTGCAGAAGACTGCTAAGCGAAATATAACTGTCTACACTGAAAAAAAAAAAAAAAAAGAGGAGTTGTTTATAAAAGTTAACTACTTCTTTAGTTTTATCACATAACTTTTATTTTAATTCTTAAATTTCCTGGCACACCCACTGAAACAGTTTTGCTGCTGCTAATATGCCTAATATCCAACTAGTGAAATAATGACATGTTATGCTACCATTAAGGGTTGCTTCTACTTAGTAGTGATTGAAGTGYCTTATCTTCTCAGGTATCAAATTGTTAAATTACAACATAAATGGGAGATATTCTGATTTAATGTACCTTTTCCAGCTCTCTCAGCAGTAACAGCTGTTCTTAATGAGTTTTAAAAGTACTATAAAAACAATATTTCAACAATTTATATTTGTCAAATGAAAACATGTCAGCACTGGGAATTAACAAAACAACACGAAAATAATCTAAAAATAAGACGCCATGGAAAACTAGACCAAAAGAAGCAGAGAAGTTTAGAGTTATATTTTTACACACACACAAACAAAGCTGTGTGGTTTCCCTGCAGGAATTTGTTGAAACCAAACAATTTTATTAGAATCTGTTTATTTAGAAAGATGTTTTCAGGAACACAATTGTAGCCAGAAAGAAGAGCTGACCACACTCAAGTCAGCAATGGAAGTTCCCACTAATTTTGTTACCAAAAAAATTTTACCCAGTGGCTTTAGAAATACCTCCATGTAGTTTGAGAAAACCTGGGGCAGAGTTAAGGTGGAACAACTTGATAATGCATGAGATCATGCTCAATCATCTCATGCCTCCTGCAGCAGTTATTTGCCTTGAAAAAAAAAAAAACAAATCACAAAAGCATGAGAGCTTGATTTCAACAGGTCAAAATAAAAAATTAAAATAAAAATAAGAAGTTAATGCATAATAAAAGGAGATGTGAACTTATTCACATGGAAATAGCTATTCAGGTAAAAAAAAAGAATTTGTTTAAATGCCTAAAAAAAATAAGTGTGATTGTTTGGGTTATTACTAAACTATACTGTTTTACAGCACTCGCTTTGCTTAAGCATTTGCATTTCTTCAGACCCTTGATTTGTTTCTTTCAGAAAAACTCTACTATTTGCTGCTTTTTTTTTATAAAAAGAGCAGTATGTCTGAAGTCTGTGTGGTTCACTGGGAGTTCATTGGGATATATTTGCAACTCCTGAAGCAAAAAACTGATATTTTATCTTTAGAAGAAGTTACATTTTTTGAACTTATTGAATTTTTCAAAGATCAGCATGAAGAGTTCTGATTAAATGCTTGCTTCAGCTTTTTAAAGGCTGCTTGTGTCCCTGTTGCCTAAGGAGGTCGTACATTACGATTGCTCTGTAAACATCAGATTGTACAGAATTGGCTCTGCATACCATGCCGGGCACACAAAGAAGTCGAATGGCTTATCTCTCGCTTATCAACTAGTTTATTTTTCATGCCCAAAAAAGGCTGTATTTTTACAAGCGCAGCTGCTACTTTGTAAATAGTTTAATGGCTTCTGTTAAGTAGAGCTGTCAATTTTGCAAACAATATTCAAAGAAGATTTTCATTTTACCATGGGATTGCACATTTTAAAATGCATTTTTATCCCTGAAAGTCCAATGGAGGATACTGGAGAATGGAAACAGCTTCTGATTTGCGGACACAGATCCAAAAGAGAATAGGTACGGTTAAATAATGACACATATATGAGCAGGGAAGGCATGAGATCTCATCACCTGCATACGGTGTTCAGAGAGCATCCTGCTCATTAAAGTGTAGGAAAACTTTTAGTGGACTTGTAAAGAAACATATTTGGCTATTTCAGATAGGTGCTAGATGTAGCAATAGCAGCTATCAGCAAATTTTGGAAATGCAGAATGTGCATTGTGTGGTTGTGTGTGTACAACATTATCCTAATATTGATCATGACAAATGGGATTTTGTAGATAAAGTTTTTTAGCACAATATAATTCATATTATTGCATCTGATAAATGACTTTAATGATGAAACAACGTTAGCCGCAATACCAACTCTCAAGTTTTTAAAATTCAAATTCAGATTCAAATCCCCAGATCCTAACATGATAAGCAAATACTAGGTTAGAATTAAAAACAGCAAGAGTTTATTGTGCAACAAGCCAAAGGAAGATCCTAGATTACCTGAATACGAAATCTTAGGTGCAACTTGTGGTACCTCCAATGCTAGCACAAAGTCAAGTCTTTATTAAGCACCAAACCCTAGCCAGAGCCTTCATCTAGATGTGAGGACCACCACCCTCTCCCAGCTCTATGGCATTGTTGCCAAAATCCTTCCCTTTTTAATTAAATGTGGGATATGTTGCCTCTGGTTTGGGAAGGGCTGTGTTGTTTAAACAGTGTTCCTTGAGCATTTGTTTTTCCTGCTGTAGCACTTCTCACAGGGAACACRGTCCAATGTCCCACAACAAAAACATTTATTTCTTTACTCTAGAGCTCCTATCTGATGGTTTTGTGGCTTTGAACCACTCCTGGCATCTGATCCTATCTAATGTTCTACTGCAACACTGCAGCTGTATACCCAGACTAGAATAGGTTCAATCTTCGTAACTTGAGGTCAGTTTCAGATATTTAATTTAGATATGAAAGTGCAAAGAAATCCATTTGCACTCCCAAGGGTAAGAACCCCCCTCATCCCCCAATTTTGGCTACAAGTGTGCTTGTATATGACAGACTGCTCTGTTTTCCATGAGGTTCCTATGCATCCAGTAGCATTATTTAACAAGGTGTAGCTGTGCTGCATCCACAGCGCAAAATATCAAAGTCAGTGGCCATGGTTATAATTGCTCATAGCGTTCATATATTAGAAATATGCCACATGAGGACTGGATACAACCAAATTGTAGCCCACACTACAAAACTGCTAGGTCCCACCCAGAGCATGTGCGTGAGTTAGTTACACTGAAGTGACTGACGTGAGAGGGCTGTGATTTATTCAGATCTGGTTCTCAGCAGGTATGAGAAAATGCAAATTTATAGTATGATGGAAGGAGATCAAGACAAAGTTGACCCAATCCTATTTTGTTTCCTTTCTCAATACACACTCCTCTCTCAGCATCTCTCAGGGTTTTATGTTCTGAAATGCCACTGCTCCTTGGAGCTAGGTCAGCCTCAGGAGTGATGTCTAAGGAGAAGCCATGGACATCGTATATTGGTGAAAGTTTGTGACTTTAAGGGGGTAAATTATGTAGGTCTTAGACATTACTGAGTAGGTGGAAAAAGAAAAAAAGAGAAAAAAAAGATTAATTACACCAGCTTGGCTCACACTGTACGTCTTAGCTTTGACATTTAGAAAACTAAAAGGTTTAACATTTCCCTCCTTAAAAGCTAAGGCCAAGTGAAGAGGGAGGCTCTTCAGGACCAAAGACTCGGTTCACAGGTGGAAGCATGGCAGTGAGAGCTGTGTTCCCAAGCAGAGGCTGTCAAAGTTTGTCCCATGAGAGCTGTGGTGGATTTTGCCTACACACACATCAACAGGAATTTTGTTTAAGCCCTTTCCCAGAGTTCTTCACGCATATCAAAAGCAGTTTCTCCTGTGCCTTTTTAAGTTCTCCGTATCGCTCCCCTCCTTCTCTTGGCTGCTCACTTTGCAACAGGCTCCAAGAAGAGATCTCCAGAAAAACCTACTTTACTTGCCCTTGAGTTGAGTTTCCTAGACATAGAGCATTGCTTGTACACCTTTTTTCTCCCGTTCTTTTTTTCTCTTTGGATTTTTTATTCAAGGTAGAGGAGAAATTGCACCAGGGCCAGTTTAGCTCCTTTAATTATTGTAACGTGGTTTGCATGTTTGGAGGTGTGTTGCCCCTGACCAAGTTGGTGTTTTCAGCGATTCCCCACATTGCTCCAAGTGTGGAAAATGGCAGCACAGGTGGAGAATATCAGTTACCTGAGAAAGGCACACTTCACCCTCTCTCGCACCACAGATGCTAATAATATTTAGGTAGCATGAAGAACAGAAATAGTCCACAGCGATCTTACAGAGTTAGCTTTTTAGGACTCGGAGATTCAGAAACGCTTACAAGCAGATTTGCCCTCCTAAGCCGGTGAGCATTCTGGGTCTCCGGCCAAAATGTAAACTAGCAGTATGGCAACGCTCTCAAGAGCATTATATTCTTCGCACTGCCCATGGTGTTGCCATGGGTATTGTGCAGATTAGCTTATACAGGATCCAGGAAGGCAGAGAACAAGGGGAGAAAAACAGGATTAAAAAAGAAAAAATGCAAAAGGGTCTTACGATTTTGAGAAAAATCTTTTAAAGTCTTTATCTGTAACAGGATTTTTTTCCTTAATCCAAACTCCACTAGCCTGGGGTTTGATTAAATTTTTTATTTATTTATTTTAAGTCTCACACCTAGAATATGCAATTCCTCCTCTATATTTTTAAGTGGTTCAGGTATTATCAAACAATTTCCTTCCCCAAAGGGCTCAGACTGGAACTTGGGAATTGGAGGCCCCTCCTTCACCTACTTGAAGACTTCAGGTCTTGATTGTGAACCAAAATATTTTGAAACTAAGCTAAGGAAAGTCTTTATTTTTAAAGGAAGGAGTTACACGTGTCCTTGTGGGGGAACAGTCCAATTCATAAGACTTTGATCTGTGTGGCAACAGTGAAATACTCACATGCAGCAGCCTTTGGCAGCCAGCTAGACCTTCTGTAGCTGACAATTTAGAGAAGGCATTTCCTCCCTGCTAACTAAAGCCAACACACGCTCACTCCCTCCCTTCCAAAAACTCTTGGATGTGTTATTGTTGCTGGTCGTTAGCTACTTGGCCTCCTTTTCAAGGGGAAAAGTCAAGGGTGAAAGCTGTATAAGCGTATGGTTTTCCATTCAATTTGATCCATTATGAGAGAGGATACCCTTGTCCTTATTGACATCTAAGGCAAACAGTTGGCAACTTGATTGGTACTTTTAAATTAAGTAAGCAAGCCTGGTATCACATCTTGATTCATCTTAACAGAACTTCTGGCGCAGTCAGACGAAGAAGACCCATCTCGCGAAGGTTTCATTGACCGATCTTCAGAGCATGGAGGAGAGCGCGACCCACCTGCTCCCGGTCCGGCTGTCAGACCACCAGTGCAGAGCTGCTCCCGCAGGTGAGCGGCGCAGGAAAGGGCACACGGGCAACTTCTGTGTCTATCAAAGATGTTTCATAAGGCCAAGGAAAATCCTGTATTTCCATAACAGAAAATGGAAGGGAGGAGGGAACAATTAACTAAAATACTTTTGAAATGTGTGTTTGATATTCTGAACTTTCCTGACAACCTCAGTTGTCATCTGTATCATGACTGTAAACACAATAAAACATTAAGACACTAAGCAGGAACTAAGAAAAACTTGGAAGCCAGAAGGACATGGCATGGACACAAAGCAATCTCCAGAAACATAGACAGTTTGTGAGCATTTAACATGCACTAGCACAACCATTTTCAAATTAAACCATTTGGGCAAATGAGCCTTCCTTGATGAATGTGCAGAAGAGAGAAATACAGCAATGGAAATGCAGCGAATTAACAGTTACAGGTGGTAAACAGAATTTTTAAAAACCTAACATGATCTTTACAGATTTCTGTAAGCTCATCACTAGCCCATGATCAAAATCCCTGGGATGATCTTTCAAGAGTGCCCTTCTTCCAAAGTTGATTAAAACCTGGAACTTACCTATTATGAGAGAAACAACAGGTCTGACGACTGGGTTTTTTTCAATACTTTTGTTGCTAGTGAACCAGCACACCACCTTGCAATGGAAGGGAAATTAGAATGAAACAGCTCCTCTGCAAAGATTAAAAAAGCATTTATTTCTCTTATTTTTCTTCATGCATTCTTGATAGAAAAGAAACAATTATTTGTTGCCAGTGAGTATATAGATGCACTTATTTTTATTTTCTATGCCTACTGTATGTAGGAACATTTTTAGTAAATCTAGTGTGGGTACAACGTTGAACTTCCACATTGACAAATCACCCTAACCATTTGTATATAACTGTGCTGAACACTCTTCATGTGGGCAAGAAACACATTTCTTTCTCCTTCTGGAAATCTGTGTATTACCTAGTTTTCTGTCTTTCCTTACATGAAGAGATTGAGCTTTTGCAGTATTAGGTATATCCATTTTACCAGCTACACACCGCTAGTGAAATATTTATTTTATACATAGTCTACAACTTTTAGGATACAGAACACTGTCTAAAGCTTTCAGAGATATCTAATGGATTTGGAGATGGGGCCTTCTTTTAAAAATATAGTGCACAATTATTCTGTCTTAACTTTTGGGATGGAGATAGCACTGTATTGATATGGGCAAATAATAAAGACAGTAAGATCATGCTGGAGACTGTATTGACTACGAGGACTTTTCAAGTGCTCCAATAAAAGGAGCTCCTTTAACAGAGCACCAGAGCAGAGACTAATCCCAACATGCCTCTGATCCCAAGGTATAAACACGCTATCCTGCCTTCAGCTCACCTTTTCCCTTTCGGAGGTTGCTATGACTCACATGTCTCTGGCAGTTGTGCGTCTGCCTTTGTCAGGCATCTTGGGAGAGAGATTGCAGAGTTCAACTTTACTCCTACTCCCGGGCTCCCCAGCTTGACCACATTTGCCTGTGCCTGCCCAGGTGGGTCACCAAAAGTTGCTGAGCCTCACGAGTGGCTCCTTGCAATCGCTGGAGGTGCATAAATGGCTGGGATTTCCCGAGGCTTTTGTTTGCCTCTTGCCAGGTTGGTGAGTATAAAGCAAGCTCCCCACCCACGCGACCAGCTCCTCCGCCTGCTGAGACCCAGTGCTTGCAGCTGACCTCCCCCAGGAGAGCCTGGAGTTTTTGGTTGCCTCTTGCAGAGCTGTGAAAGAAAACTTCTCAAGGCTCTCCTGGCTGGCCGCAGCCGCTTGAAGCCTGCCAACACGAATTTGAGTTTTAAAGGCACTCCCTGTGACAATGCCAACTGGCTGGGAAGGTCACCTGCTGAGACACAGGTGACTCCAACAACCTCTTCTCTGTGCTTAAAAAAAACCACAGACGGTTACAAGCACGTAACTGTGGCTTGTGTTTTGCCTCCAGTTTCACAGAATTTGTTTTCTATAATGCATCTGCTGCCAAGTCTGCATCAGACTTCTTCATCTGAAGAAATTTGTATAAAGAAAGGAAGGTTTTGAGTGTTAGGAGCCTACATAAATAGGGACGTTCTCAGTTTGCAGTCATTGCAATGTTTCATCTCTCTGGCCAAGATTGGAGCATTGGGCTGTGATTAATGGGATGAAATTTAACAAGTCAAAATGCCGGATTCTGCACCTAGGACAGATCAATGCCGGGCACAAGTATAAATTGGGAGAGGAGTGGCTGGAGAGCAGCCCTGCAGAAACGGATCTGGGGGTGCTGGCTGGCAGCAGGCTCAATATGAGTCAGCAGTGTGCCCTGGCAGGAAGAGGGCAACCCGCATCCTGGGGTGCATCAAACACAGCATAACCAGCCGGTCAAAAGAGGTGATTATCCTGCTGTATTCAGCATTGGTGCAGCCTCACCTCGAGTACTGTGTGCAGTTCTGGGCCCCACAATTTAAGAAGGATGTTGTCCTGGTTTCAGCTGGGATAGAGTTAATTTTCTTCCTAGTGCTGTGTTTTGGATTTAGTATGAGAAGAATGTTGATAACACGCTGATGTTTTTAGTTGTTGCTAAGTAGTCTACTAGTCAAGGACTTTTCAGCTTCCCATGCTCTGCCAGGTGCACAAGAAGCTGGGAGGGAGCATAGCCAGGACAGCTAGCCCAACTCGCCAACGGGGTATTCCATACCATATGACATCATGCTCAGTATATAAATAGGAGGCATGGTCCAGGAAGTAGCGATCGCTGCTTGGGTATCGGTCGACAGGTGGTGAGCAATTGCATTGTGCATCACTCATTTTGTATATTCTACCATTATTATTATTATTATTGTTATTGTTATTATTATTATTATTATTATTTTCCCTTCCTTTTCTKTTYTATTAAACTGTCTTTATCTCAATCCACGAATTTTACTTTTTTTTTTTTCCGATTCTCTCCCCCATCCCACTAGGGGCAGGGGGGAGTGAGTGAGCAGCTGTGTGGTGTTTGGCTGCCTGCCGGGTTAAACCACAAGAGATGTGAAGGTCCTTGAATGTGTCCAGAGGAGGGCAACAAAGCTGGTGAAAGGGCTGGAGGGCATGTCTTATGAGGAGCAGCTAAGGACTCTGGGTTTGTCTAGTTTGGAGAAAAGGAGGCTGAGGGGCGACCTCATTGCTCTCTGCAGCTTCCTGAGGAGGGGAAGTGGAGAGGGAGTTGCTGATCTCTTCTCCCTGATATCCAGCAATAGGATGCATGGGAATGGTTCAAAGCTACGCCAGGGGAGGTTTAGGCTGGACATTAGGAAGCATTTCTTTACCAAGAGGGTGGTCGAACACTGGAACAGGGTTCCTAGAGAGGTGGTTGATGCCCCAAGCCTGTCAGTGTTTAAGAGACATTTGAACAATGCCCTTAACAACATGCTTTAACTTTTGGTCAGCCCTGAATTGGTCAGGCAGTTGGACTAGATGATCATTGTAAGTTCCTTGCAACTGAAATAGTCTATTCTATTCTATTCTATTCTATTCTATTCTATGCTAGAGATTTGGCTGCCTAATCTGAGACATTGGCAGTTTATAATGGGTAGATGGTTAAGCACTTGAGGAAATTTCTTTAAATTGATCCAACATGGGAACCCAAAACTAAATCTTATTTGCTTTCTGCTGCCTCAGTGAATTAACTCGAAMAATGGCGACAACACCACCTTACAAAAATGCAGTGAAGTTTATGAAATCACAGCTGTATAGCGCTTGCAGCTGAGAATCTTAGTAAGTGCACAGCAACATTATTATTCTAACTGATTTCCCACATCACAAATTCATATCTGACATTTCCACTGTCCACTTCTTCCCAGCCTCCAACCACTACCTGCAGTTTCAAAATCAATAATCAGGACACATTCTCCCTCCTGTAAAGGCCCTTCATTGTTTGTTAGCTTGGTCATTTTTTGTTTCATTATTGACTTTCTCCATTTCTCATGCTGTTTAATGCTAGTCTTTGGTGTTTATGTATTCTGCTCACCAGTGAGATAAATGTACATCCTGAATCATTTCCTATTTACTTCTGAAGTCTTTCCCCTCAAGAAAAACAAAAGAAGAAAATTCCATTTTTGTAATAGATTTACTACTATTCTTCTCTGTTCCTTAACCCCATGCACAATACAGCCTCCTGTCTTGGCCAAGTCACTTCAGCCACGCTTTATATGTATTACTGTAGGCAACTTGTTGATTTACCTCCTCAGCATCATTTAAATCCATGAGATGTTGTCTCTGAGGACTTGATTTGTGGTCTGGGGAGCAAGGTTAGTCTATAGCTTTTGTTTGCTTCATTCCCCTGCATGTTGGTGTACCGTGAGTTCCTACAGCACATACCGTCCTTTCTGGTGATGTGACAAGAGTCAGCTCAGATCTGAACTCCTGAGCGTTGCTCCAAGTTTAACATGAGGGACCATACTGCTGCTCTCTTTCTGACCTTCCAGATGTTTGCCAGTGCTGATGGTTCATTTCTGCTGTTATCCATTACAAGTGTCCGCTGGGTCACAGACCTGAGCCGAAGGAACCTTGAAGTTGGATCTAACTTAAAACAGTTGAATCTGCTTTGAGAAGAGGATTGGGCTGGATGACCTCCAGAGCTCCCTTCCAACCTAAAATCAATCTGTTCATTGCAAGTCAAGCCTCAGTGTTCAGTGTCGTTAGTCTTGCAATAAAAACCCCACAACCTTATCTGTACAAATAAATTGCAAGTCGCACAAAGCCAGTAGCACCACTCATGTGTACTTGGCCTGCATGAATTCAAGTGTACATGACAGTACTCCCAGGCTCTGCTGTCTTCAGGGCAAGCAGTGGTTCCCCTAATCTCTGTAAGACACCACGACGGGACTTTGCAGGTGTTCAGCAAGAGTACTCGACAGCTGCTCTTTCCTCTTTCCCAGAGTCTTGTTGTCTGCCTTGGCTTTACATCTTTGTACCAGCTAGTCACACCAAACCCATGAAATCAATTGACCTACATTCCTGCATTTCTAACACTACCACCCCCGTCAGACCCAGATACTCTCCCAAATCTATATCTCACCCAAGTTTCTGGAAGCTCATCTCCAGCACATACCCAGACTTCTTTCCTTCCTGTATTTCAACCTTTGTTTTGGGACAGCTGAGGTGTATCTCATGATTTACATCTAGCCAGAAGCCCTGGGCAAGGGCCCTCTGAAGGCTAGCAGAAGACGTTTCTGTTTAACTTACTTAATAAACCTTGTTACTGATGCCCTTCAGGGAGCCTAACATCTGCATATGTGTAACAGAAGCCCAGTTTTCAGGCTGCATGATTAACAAATGACTTCAATTAACTCTTCACGTCATCATCTCCTTTGCTGTTATGCCTAACAAGGAAAGCCGTAGCCTGGGGTGGAGACGGGGACAGAAAAGGGACAGAAAAGGCTGGAACCAAAATGATGATTCATAGAATAGTCTCAAGGATTTATTTCTCTGAGAACTTATTCTAGGCAAAATCTGGTTTCTCTTCTTGCCTTAACAGTCAGAAAGCAGAGAACTTAGTTTGAGACTAAAGTATGTTTTACGGACAGAAAATCGGCTTAACTCTGTGACATTTTATGAAAGTAGCAATAGTGTTGCTGTCAGTGGACAACTGTAGTCAACTTTCCGAACCGTGCACACACACACACAGAGTAAGTTATGAGCAATAAAGATTTCAGGACAACACTCCAGATAGAGGCATTTTATTTGCTGCATGGTTTCTTTCACTCTACCATGAGCAGGACAGTTAAATACCACCAGTGATGCACAGTCCAGTGAATAATTTTACAAGACAAAGCTCTCATCTCTGGCTTATGTTTGCCATTGACCATTGCCATTATGTCCCTCCAAGTGTCAGATATGTTGTAGCCTAGCAATTCTTGTCCTCTCTCTCATTATTCTTGTTATTTATTTATGGAAAAGTTTTAATCAGCATAACCCTTTTGCTGCCTGTAAAAAAGGAAGATGTTTTTGGAATGTGTGGATGCTGTTGTTCAGAGGACCAAGGTAATGTACTGATCCTCTTGGCAACACATTAAAGGAACTGATTGACTCCCTGTGGGACAGCTTATTCCTGGATGAATCAACTAGTGAGTGCCTGCGACTGTGCCAGCGTCCGGCACATAAGAGTCAGCACAGAGCTATGGCCGCACTCACCATTGGCATTCCTCTGCCATTGGTATTGGTAACTGCAGTGTGGGTTTCCTCCCCATCAGTGTGTCATTCTGTTTCCTTACCATAATGCAAGTGGATTTTAATATATATATGGTAGTGTCAGGATGTGTGTGAAGCTGGGTTGGGGTTTTTTTTAGCTTATTATCTATCTACCTTGTCCCCATCCCCCAAACCAGAACTACTCCTATTTTAATTGGGATATCTCTTATTGTAATACAAGTGATTAGGATAGAAGGCAAAAGTATAAATCATCACAGTGATTTTTATCATAAAACTTTCCTGTTGCTTATGTACTTAAAAATACACGTATTTCTACTGCTTTACAAGGTTTTTATTTAAGCTCAGAAGCATGCTTGTATATTTTGAATCTGTAGCATCACTGATCAAACCTCAGGAAGCATTAAGAGAGAACTGCATGACAGTCTTTCATATCTGTATATGCTGGTTATTAAATCAGTGTAAAGAGAGAGAGAATTAGAGTTACCCACTGCATCCCCTTTTGCGTGTCACATTAAAAAAACCATTAAACAGATTTCTTACTCTTCCTCCATTGTTTTGTGCAATTAAACAAAATAAGCATTCATCACCGTTATGGCACTTCTGTTTGTTCATCCACTGTCAATTATCTTTTTCAAAAGTTCTCTTTAACCAGGAAGCAAACCTGGTCTTAAAATAACAGGAATATAGTCTGAGAAATATGGTCTGCCATGGGTCCACACGTAATCCTACAAGCTGCTCTATCTGTCCTAGCAATTTTCAATTCCAAAGTAACTCTATTAAGAGGCGTGCTGCGGGGATGTGGCGATGTGGTGTAGGAAATTCATCACGGAGGTGGGATCCAGCAGCTCAGCAGTGCTAATCCTGCCTGGTTGCTGCATCCTCCCTTCTCATTCTTTGCTGTTGCTCAGCCMCAGTGAAGGCAACAGGAGCTTCACATGCATCGAGAACGCGACAGCGGGCAAACATACATGGCTCTGTGCAAAGTCACACTCTCAATTTCTACATCTGTAAAACTGAGATAATATGTTACCAACTTCAAAGGGGTGTTGGGCAAATTAATTAGTAAACGTGCATACAGCACCTTGAAAATACAAAATTAACTCTTATTAGCCCCTAAGTACTCGAGATGCATCAAGGTGCACTCTATGGCCTCTTGATTCCAGACAAAGGTCCTCTTGATTAAATTAGATTGCTAACGTATTACCGCGTTAGCTCACTTGAAGAAAGAAAAGTTTGAAAAAGCAATTTGGCTTCGTCACATGAGCAGCGTGTATACTTAATGGAAATTTTTCCAGCATTCACAAAACAAAGAAAAATCAATAAAATGTCTGCCAACTGTTCCACTGAAAACATTTTATAATCTATAGCGCCGAGACTCCCGAGCCAAGATAAACCAGCATTGCTGACAGAAAATACTGACAATTATTTTACATTGATTCAACTTGGCCCAGCCCAGACTGACCTTGTTTATTCATCTCAGTCTCTTAATTCATATTAACTTGGCATCAAAATGGGACATGTGGCATGTGGGCTGAAGACCCATTTCTGTATCTTAGACTCAGATAAATGTAGCGCATTGAGTACTTCCAGTGCCTTGAGCTCTTAGGTAGATTTATATGCATTAGACAGAACTGGTTAAGTTCCTTTTATCCCCGCTGGGCTTTTCATGTCTGTTGACTGTAAAACTAGAAGCTCGGTAGAAGTAACATCTTCTTCTAAGCCTTCGGATATACATGAAATCCTCCCAGTACTGGTCAATTTTAAAGACACGTCCAAAGAGGATGGAGGGTTTTAAGCTCTTTTAAAACATAAAAATAGAAGGGTTATGGCAATTTGCAGGTCTCGGCAGAATCCGAGGCTGTGTGTAAGAAAGCTGATCAAGACACTACAGAGGAGATAATGGGGTTGAAGAGCAGAAGAATCCCTCCGTTTTTGCAACCAGCATAATCTGGTCTCCAATGAAGTTTCTTAGTTTCTTTTGCTAAACCAATAAAGCTTAGCGTGATGGGAGAGTTGCATTACTGCAGCTTAAAAATGTCTCGGGAAAGCTGATGAGGAGAGTTGCTTTTAGTTGCTTTACAGATGCCCAGCTGCTTGCATAGCTATCGCCCGACTGGTAGTGTGAAGACAAAGGCGCAGGGAAAATCTGAGCTTTTTCTTTAATTATTTACGTTCTTGTCAGTAATAAAGGGCTTTTTATGCCTGGAATGTATTATTTGTATTATCAAAGCCGAGCGAGATTTCGCACTGTGGCAGTTAACAAATTGGGTGCCGCACAAAAGCATTCACATTTTCATTCTCACAGCTACACTGCTGTCATATCTGAAAGCAACCCTTGAGTAAAACACTACTTGAGTCAAATATGACTGCATCCACAGAGGGGGAAAATCCACCCATATGAGAATTCCCCCAAAAGGGATCCCAGTTGGCCTGGCTTGAGAGATTTATTTTATTTTCTCTGTTCGACTCGTTCTTGCCAAAGGCAGCACTCCCTTGGACTTTGCCGGGCACTTGGCAGTTTGTGGATGGCAAGACGAGCGGCGAGTCGGCAAGCCGAGATAGCACAAGATAACCTCCAAATTTCCAGTTCCACTGCCTTGGGAATGGATTGCCTTTCCACACACCTATGTAAACAGAGATTAATGACGAGTGAAGAAACCGAGACTAGCAAAACCAAAAAAAAAGAAAAAAAATCCATCCGCATTTTCTGTAACACATAGCTGACATTTTCCTCCCTGCAGCTCCTTCATGACTTGGATTTCAGTGATAGGGGTGGTGTGGGGACAGAGTTTAACTCCAAAAATCTGCCTTTTGGGTCTGACATCGTCCTCTCCCGGCATCCGCCCAACCGGCTCCGTGCAGGGCTGCTGCAGCGCCAGGCGCCTGCTGCATGTGTTGCACATCCCCAGCCTGTCCTGCTTAACAAAACCTTAACTGCTCCAAAAAACACCAGCTTTACACCACATCTTTGAATGACAGGATGGTGCTGGAGTGACTGCATGGCCAAATGAGTGATCCTAGTGACGCTCAGTCAACAAACATACTGGCATCTGATAAAAAAGAGCTATAGTTTGTAGCCAGGGAATTACACAGGCTGCTGTGTACTTGAAAAGATAGAAAACAGACAAAACAGCTTTGCTCTGCTATGCAGCATCTCCCCAACTCTTCAGTCCTTGCTCCCTCCCCTCCTATCACTTCTGTTTTGTTTTCAAAGACCCACCAGCCGCAGACAGGCAGAGGACACCGAGCGTAAGCCTGGAGCGGATGGCCGCGCCGCCTCCCCGACGGGGAAACCCTTTTCCAGCAGCCAGGAAGGTAAGCGAACGAGTCGCTTTCAAATATGCAAATGGGGATGAAGCTAGAAATCATGGTGATTGCTATCTTGAAAAAGAACTTGGATCTAGGAAGAAAAAATAAGGCAGTGGCATTGCAGCATGAGCTTGGTTTGTGTATACCTAGTAGGGAGAGGCATGAGGACTCAGCTACCAGCTCTTGCGACGTAGAATAAATCATCTGATTGAATGAATCTCCTTATCTCACAGTGCTATTCATGATTTAACAAAGACAGACAAAGTGTTTATTAGATTCGGTCATTGTTGCTCTGTTATTCGGTGTGCAATGGCCACGTCCTCCAGCAGCAGAGCTTCACCCTTTACGTGGCTTGTGAAGCAGCATTTTACACTACTTCTGCAGGGGGTTTCTGGAGTAAATGGACGCAGCCGTCTTGCTTCGGCAGTATTCAGTATCTCCATCAGAGTAGATTCAAAGTAGTGCAATGGTATAATAGAGGAGTAGTGCAGCACAAGAAAGTCACGGTTAAAGAGTCGTCCTGTAAAGTCAGCCAGGCAGGGATATGTAAGAGTGTTTGCACGAGGGGTGAGATGGGGATTTTTATCTTCTGCTTTGTCTGGGTGTCCCATCACTATACTGACAAGTATGTAGGAACTGAGCCAGTCTCCAGGCACGCTGACATAGAAAGTTGAGGCATAACTGTGGTTCCTATAGCCACGACTGAAATAGATAGTTTCAAACAAGTCAGCTATGGGTGCGCTTCCACGTTACAGTGAAGCTGAACTAGCACTTGCCACCATCGAAACGGGAAGGTCCTGCTTCCCCCTCACCGCCTTCTTCCGCCCACATTTTTGGGATCACACAGGGGGCCGCCAGCATATTAACCCAAGCAAAAAAAAAGGATTTGTTTTCTTTCCCGTGGGCTTTTGTCCATCCCCTGAGCCGAACTACATTGCCTGGGGATCACAGGACACCACAGACAGCACCAAGTGAGGGGCAGAAGCACATTGCCTGCAGCAGGACTTCTTTTTGATGTTGGCAGCTGTTAATACGGCTCAAGCTGTAACACGAAGCCTCATCCTCAAGCACCTCCAGCAGCAACCTGACAGCACACAGGCTGCAAAACCCTCCCAAGACACAAGACGAGCGCTCGGGCAGGCAGCCCGCACTGAGCTCCACCACCCTACATCCACCCCGGTACAGGTAGAGAGGTGTGGTGCAGCCACGGCTCCGTCACAACACATGCATTCCACTCTCCTGCAATGGCTCCCCACCGAGTCAGGACGATGTGGGAACCCCGATCTATCGCTGGTCTCTCATCTCCACACTGCCCTGTCTGCAAAAATCACGGCTGCTTTAACTTGGTGTAGAGTTTGAGGGTATATACGTATCCTACATGTATAGACTTGTATAAGCAATATATTAAATATTTTAATTCATCCATTGGATAACAGGATATGAAATAGCTGTGTCCTATCAAAAAAGTGAGTTACCTAATACCATACCCTTGTTTGTTTGGGTTTTTCAGCGAGTTCAATGGAATGTAAATAACATGGTGATCTTTCTTTTCTTTTTTTTTTTTTTGAAGGAAATTTGAGAGCAGTTCCTACAGAGCAGGTAACGCATTTCTGATTTATTTTTTTATTTCTGCTTATTATTATTTACTCTATTTTGCAGCTTCCTGAAACTCCCCGAGCCTGTCCCTGCAAGCTGTCTGCCTGCAGGGCTCTCGCTGAAATTGGTAGAAATGCTCCTATACCACGCTGCTAGAGCRGGGCTTCGTCTGCGGCTTTGAATTGAGCGCAGTGCATAAAAGTTGAAAATTATTATTATCCAATGCCTGTTGGATGGAACCTCAGAAAGAACTTACTGTCCTCCATCCACGTTCATCTTACACGAACTAGCCGGTGCTCGTATTGGCGCTTTCAAGAGCGAGACCACAGTCAAGAGGAGTGAAATACTACSCTATGGTTTCATGATCGCTTTAAGCTGATTTAACTGCAAGCTGCTGCCAAAAAAGGTGGACCGGCCCTTCCCCCCCACCAGCCTCCAGTCCTATGTCCTCCTCCCTCTCCCACGCTGGCTCAGGCACTCGCGCGCTTCCAGCCCGTGAGAAGCTCACCGGGGCAGGAGAGGAGGAGAAGACCTCCACGTGGGCAGGCAGACCCTACCCCGTCCCCCAAATCCTTCAGCTACCCCCATCTCCCGTGGGGACATTCCCTCCCAGCCTGGTTTGGTTGGGTGTTGGTGAGGGTGCATATAGAGCACATACATAGGGCGATCCTGTCTCCAGAGCTGATGAGTCAGCAGCGTGCAGCACCAACGCGCTCCAGTACTACTGTAAAGGAAAAAATAAAATAAAATAAAATAAAAGCTGTCTCGTGGCAGCATGGATGAAGGTACAAGAGTGCCTGTATGTTAGCCTCCTCCCAATTACAGTTCTTGTTGAAACTTTTTTATTTTTGAGGCCGAAGTATTCAATGTTTGGCCTTGGTACAAACAGATCATTTAAAAAAAAAAAAAAAAAGAAAGGAAACGCTTCAACCTCCCAGTGGAGCAGGATGGCACTTATTTATTTCTTTCATTACGAAACCAACCCATGCCAAGTAAAATTGTGCTCTAAGAGCTGTTCTACCAGTCCCGAAGCGCTGGAGAACAACACGCACCGGCCCCACCTCTGCAGCCTCCCGCGGGCCCCTGCGCATTTTCACTGGGTGGAGGATGGGGAAAGGCTGGGGAGCAGGTGACAGAGTTTGCCACGCCGGGGTCGCGCTGGCGGGAAATCCCTGTACTCAGAGGATGTCCCTGGTGGCCTTTTGATGGCTTCAGTGGCCTCGGGATACAGAGTAAAGTAAAATATAGCAGCAGTGACGGTCTGGAGGCACTGGTGGTGGGATTCCTGGGTTTGCAGCTGGGTTATCCAGCAGTTAACTGCTCCTTCCCTGAGCTGCATGTAAGATGTTCCTTGACCCCACGTAAGCAGCTGAATTAATAAACTGAGAAGTTCATTTGAAAGCTCTGGACTATCACAGTAAAATCCACAAGCACAAACTCTGTATAATGGGAGCGATACAAAGAAAAAACTTTGCTGTCACATCATTAAGGACTTAAACAAGGGAGCAGTTAAAGCATCCTTTGGTTCCAAAAAGTTACTGCAACTGAGCGGTCACCGTTGCTAAAAGCTGGCGGGTCAAAGTGTGACCTCTGCGACCCCAGTGGAGGTGCCCTGATTTCACCACACATCGCAGAGCTGCTYGTGCGCAGGAAAATGGGGCACCTCCACCCTTGCTGAGCTGCTCTGTTTCTCGCGGGACCAAGGGAAGGGAGATGTGGTGCTGTTGGAGGCAGGAGCTCTGACAAGTGCTTGGGCTGCAGAGGGAAACGACTTGCTGGGTAAGAGGGAGCCTGTTGTGCAGGCCAGGTTTTTTGGAGTAGAAAAGCCATCCATGCAACRCTAAGTTTGCACTTCTGGGAAAACGTTTCCAACACCGTTCTGTCCTGACTTTTAATGGCATGTGGAAATTCAGAGTCTTGCAGCMGTTGGGTACCAATGCAGGAACCAGCACCCAGCAAATCAGAGCAGCTCCTTTCTAGCTCGACTGACCTCTGCCTTCTTTGGTTCAACCCATCCCAAATCCAACCCAAACCCACCATCARCAGCAGCTCTACGCCCGGACACTGCCACCAGCCTGATGCATCAGTGCCAGCATTTGATGGACATCCTGTCCCCAAGGTCCCGCTTTCACCCTCCTGCTCCCCCGGGCTGGCGTCCCTCCACCACCACTTCCCACACGTTGCTTCAGAGGGAGCCCTCACAATACCGGGCTCGGTGCCACGCAAGGGGAGCACACCCAAAACCCAGCCCTTCTTGCACAGTCAATTCTGCAGGAAGATCTCTGCAGCTGCGAGCCAGAGGATTTTCTTTGCCCCTCTTCACCAGTTTGTTGGTGAAAGGCTGTAGCCAGAAGTGACCTATCCCCAGTGCAAATGGCCATGGAGGCCTCAGTGGGGATGTATCTGACACAGACCCTATCTTTTGTAGGTGCATCATAATGCGCGTCTTCCTCGCTTGCTGCCGCTCTCAGCTATGAGGAAGCTTCTCCTCCCTGAAACTGTAAAGATCGTGCAACAAAATGTTCCCAGTCACCTGCCAGAGCAGCTGGCTGTCACACAGCCAAACAATGCTCAAGCAGTTGAACAAGATTTGTTTTCTAGAGGAAAGCCTTAGCCCTACAGCATGCAAGAGGCGGCTCAGAGGCAAGACCGTGCTACCGCAGGGGCTGCCTGCGTCCCCCCCCCTAGCAGTGCCAGTGGCTTTGCACTAGCACAGGGCTCATGTGTCCCCGCTGCAGCCCTTTGGTGTATGGGTGATCATGGGCGCGGACTGCCGCAGCGGCCTCAGCTCGCAGGTGGGACAAATGCAGACCACGTGCTTTGCCAAGCTGGTTTGGGACCAGCGCTGGCCACAGAATCCCATTACTGGGGGCAAAGGTGGGCATGGCATAGGTAGTTGCTGGAAAAGCGAGGATAAGCTGCAGTTTTTCTTGCCCTGTGCGTGGCTCGGTTGGGTACGGCTTTTCAAGCAACAGGGGAGAAACAAACGAGAAGTAAGCATCCCATCCGCAATATTTGGTGGGGTCAGGATTTGGTGTTCATGTTCAGTCCTGTCGTCCAGGAAGGGCTGGAGATGGGATGGGGGTAGCCTCGGGGGCCATGCTGCTCGAGACCCAGCCTACTCTTGCTGCTTTGAGCAGGGTGATCTCCAGAGGTCCCTCCTGGCTTGCATTATTCTGGGATTTGATAATCTTGAGGAAACTATGTAGGTTGGTTCAAAGAGTCTCCATTTAGCAGCACCAAGCCTTAGATAAGCAAAACTAAGCCTCCAAACACCCTGGTCACCAGCCTCGGTACAAATTAGACCCTTTGGAAAACGTGAATCTCAACTGCTCTGTCGTTTCTGGACTGGAAACTGATCTCATTTACGGTAACTTGAGATGCTGAAGCCAATGGTGCCTTATGGCTACCAAATGGTTGTTTTAATATATTATCACTCGGCTAAATACCTATCAGCCAGAAAGGTTTTGTATGATGCTATCCAAGGGAAACAAGGCATTTCCAGTGAAAGGGAGCAGTACRTATAGATCCTAACAACAGGCATGTCCTTCCACATAGCCATTCCTGCAGCCTGGAATCGGGCAGTCTCCGCCTGAAAAAACAGATGTTTAAAGTAATTCCCCATGGCTCCTTCATTTATTCTTCCCTCTCCCACTCTCCTCCTTTCCCACCTTCATCATGCCCTTGAGAATAATCCCCAGAAGAAAAAGCATAGCCTCCTGGGAGCGATACGGCAGYGCGGGGAAGAGGTTTCTCTGCATTTCCTGCTCCAGGAGACTAAAGGGATCCTCTGTTCTGCCTCAAACCTGGAGAGACCGAGCAAACCACTGCCTCCATCCTGCTATCCCTGCAGGTCCAAGATGGCTTAGTGGCTTTTCAATTACAGGGTGTGCCTTCCCGTACTGCTCCTCCCTTCGCCTGCCAGAGCGGGACCACATCATTACCATGCAAAGCCCCACGATCTGAACTCTCCAGGGCACAAGTGGATGCTCTCCTGTCAGGATATTCATGTTTTCCTGCTCTGGATGACTAGCTGCTTATTACCATAGGTAGCAGCACTGCAATGCTGGCTTCCCCTGTTCCTGGACAGCCCTCTTCCTGCGCTATGAAAATCAACTCTCGTCAAATTATTACAGCTTCTTTTATTGCCAGGGCGTACATCAGAAAAGATGCAGATGTCAGAAGAGGGATCCAGTCATTATCGCTCTTCAGCCTTTGATTAACATTAAACACCTCTACAAGCTTGATGCCACATCACAGACTTCCCACGCGACACCGCCAAGTCTGCTTTAGTGTGACCAGAGAGGTTTGCAAATAGGGTTTTTTAAAAAAGTATTTAAAAAACCAGCAACTAGGTAGGTCTGCAGAGCTGGGTTCTTGTTAATCTCTCCCCAGACAGAGGCAGAAATCATGAATCACAAAACCCAGGTCAGATACCTGTCTGATGCACTCAGGACCCTCAGCCTTGAACAACAGGCACCTACCCAAACAACCTTGAACACTAAATGGTCAAATATGAAGTGGTTTTTTTTCTCCAGCCTGCATTCACCTTCCCACCTATTCCCTTGGTCCCCAGAGCAAGCACCAGCAGAAAGCCCTCTGCATCAGGCACTGACACAGCTCTAGGGAAGAAGGAGCCACCCCTTACCTTCAGCCACCGATGCTCCTCAAAGCTTTACTCCTGTGGCTCTGCTGCAAAAAAAAATCTTTCATATTTTTTGGAGCCTCCAACAAGTGCCGTTCGGAGAGCAAGGAGAGCCCACAGAAAGCTTGCAGCCACCCAAAAACCAAGGCACATACACACAGCCCCCCCATGAGGGCTGCTACTGAGTAAGGCAACTCATAACCTCCTCRAAGACACCTGCCTAAGCAGCAGTCTCAGCAGTGAAGCTGTGCTTCGAGTTTCAACACTGGAATAACCCGGTGGGGTCTGGGATGCAAGTGCTGGTTCGGATGGGACGTCGGGGACACTTTCTCGTCATCTTCAAACCGCCTCCAAGAATTAACAGGGAGTCGTATCGTGGCAGGGCCACCTCCCGCCATCTCCCTGCAGGGGAAGTGCCACGCGATGGGCTGGAAACAAAACTCAATGTCCATACAGCGCTTGTTTTGAGCCGTCGCACTTTTACTGCTCCCTCCACGCTGACAGGTAGGGAGGTTGTACACAGGAATGCCGTTTCGGAGGGTGATCTCTATCTCTGTGGTGAAATGCACATGCCATGAGATGGAGCTGCTGCTCTGRTAAAGGTTCCTTATGAAGCTGCAAGAGTTAGGGGAATTTTTTTTCCTCTTTCCTGAAGTCAAGGAGCAGGGAGTCACTCACGTGAGTCCCGTCTGCCCTCGCCAGTGCTCCCACAGCCTGACACAGCCCTGACAGCCACCTCCTGGGGCTGAGCCCACCCCGCCTTTCCACGCCAGCCACCGTGTCTTGCCCTCCGAGACAGAACAAACACAGGTTTCCCTTTGTTTTCAGCTCCACACCTAGTTTTTTCTTTGCATCGTGAAGGGCTGGCTACTCATCTGTAATTCAAAAGAAAGCAATGACTCACTAGGCTACAGCACTTTCCAAGGCAAAGTATTTCATGCATTTTGCAGGCACGCTAGCCCGTGTTATGAAATAACTTCTATTTGTGGCACATATTCTCCCCATCGTCATGTCCTTTGCAAAACCAGAGGGCTGGGGTTTCCACTCTGCACAGGCACTGAGCGCAGAAAGGGGATTTGTACTTAAATCATGTATTTGCATTGTATGAGGAATGCAAAATGCCATCCCCGCGTAACTTGGAAAACCTGGCTCGCTACCCGCTGGCATTAACCCAGCCTTGTGGTGTTCGCAGTATGTTTTAATTAAAAGGTAACAAAAATCTAAAGTTTCACTTTTGCCAATAAGCTTCCAGGCGCCGGGGAAGGGGGCTCAAAGGCAGGTGGAGCCTCAGCTCCCAGCCCCTCGCATCCCAACCCCGCGTCCGCCGCAGGGGACGCCATGAGCTGTCGCTGGAGCTGCAGCCCCTGGTTTGCCCAAGAGCAGCAGCGGAGGGGGGTTGCAAGGGGGCTTAAAAAAAGAGGAGAGGTGCTTTACCTTGCACGACGAGGCAGTCTCCACCGCTTTAGGGCTGCATCCTCCATCCCCAGACCAAACTGGGACAGAGTCTGCAATTGTCTCTTCTCCCTGGGTTGGGATGGTGTTTCCAATAACCATGCAAGGTTTCCATTCCTCATTGCGTGTCCCTGCAGCCTGCCTGATCCTGCCTGTCTTTCCCCCCACAGGAGACCAGAGACAGCGGGTCTCTCAAAGTCGTGCACTTCGGGCTGGTGTGACCAAGCGTGGGACCCCCTTCGCTGCCAAAGCAAAGAAGGGGAAACCTCACCGAGGTGGCAAAGTTCACAGAAAGTCCTTCAGCGAAATTCCAGCCATCCCTGGATCCARCCACCAGCGGAAGATGAAGCACCAGGCTTATAAAAAGCACTGCCCTTAGACCTCCAAATTATTTCTGGGTTAGCACTAACGTGTCCGTGCACAAACTGCCCCATGTTTGCTTATGGAGGGCAATTTGGTGACATTTTCATCGTATCATTCAAAGACATTAAAAAAGCGAGTAATTGCGGATCCCCATTTACCGTACAAACGCAATGCTGAAAAATTTGGGGGGGGGGTGTTATTGGACAAATCCATAAACTTCTCAGGGGCAAGTCTGTAATTCTCTGTACATTATATATTTTAACAATCTTCACTTGGAAGCAGATTTGAATTTCCACTTAAGGCTCTGAAAACCGTCCTATTGAGATACCAGCAGATAAAATCTTCACTCAGGATACCTCTGTGAAAGAGCAGCCTTTCACAGTCGGCAGCATTTTTCGAAGAATGCTCTCAATTTTCATATCTAGATATATCATCTCAGTTGAATAACCATTATTTTGCCTTGAAAAAAAGACGCGGAGCCTCTTAAACATCATTCCATTGGAGTCCAGATTTTAATCTGCCGCCTCTAACCGCAAAGAGAAAATGCACTGAGAAGGTAACGTAACCTGTTTCAGCCCTCTAGGTTTTTTTGCAATGGTGAAGAGAGGGGTGAGCATCGTCGCAGGTCTTTCTTCCCACCATTTGATCGGGTGCAGCATGTACGGACATAGATTTTTGTACTCTACGGTAGGCGTGCGTGTGGGTTAAGCTTGATCTTTTTTGGGGGAGCATTGGGTGGTTGCAATCCAAAGCCAGCGAGCTTCTTGAAAACGGTTTTGTACGACGAGCAAATTTGGACGATGAATGGACTGAAAATAAAAGCGCAGTGTAAAAAAAAACCACCACAAGGCATTAGAAGTATTTTATTAACAAAAATTCTGCATTTACCCAAACAAAATGTTTGTGCTCACTGTCGGTCAGCCATTTTCCCCTACGAGTCAAAATCCTGCTGAATTTCTGCTGCACGATGGGCGATTTTGATCGCACCGGAAAAACTCCCAACCCATTTCGGCACTTTATCTGAATCGGCCCCTTGCCATGAGTATATTCGAAGAAGACTTTTTGCCTTGTGGGTTGAAGGGAGCGAATGGGCTGCAATGTGTAGGTTTTTGTACACTCAACAGGGAAAAATTAATAAAGAGAGCTTTGAAAGAGAGCAGGCTGCTGCATCGCCTCTCCGCGCAGAGCCGTGCCTGTAATGGCTGTGCTTCGTGCAGCACTTGGAGGGGAGGGCGCCTTTAATGTCCTGTAGATTTAAATTTAATTTCTGAAATACGCACGGCGCAATGACGGACTGTGGCGATCGCACGCTTGTTCTGCATAAGACGCTGCGATGCGTTGCTTCGCCGTACAGCTATTTTGCTGAATTGCAGCCATATTTCTGTCAGTACAAGTGATGGTCTATATGAGGGATTAATCTGACACCAGACAGTGATTCTTAATCCTTCAGTATATCATAATCTATTTGCTTTGCATGCTAAGAGGATTTCAGCTTAAAAATATACAGGAAGTGATACTAGAAATGTACATAAGATCCAGAATGCTGTTTCCTAAAATCGGAGTTTTTCATTAAAAAGAAAAAAAAAATCCTCTCACGGCTTTCTTGGAAAAGTCCTGTCTGTCCTGGAAAAAAAAAAAGTGTTGAACAAGGATTTAACTGGAACTGGGCATATGTTTTCCTTTAGGCTTCAGTTCTCCAACCATTTTCACCCTCCTCCTTCCCCRCAGCTTTTTGTGCTTGACCATACGACATGAAAGAAGAGCTCTCCAGTATGGCAGGTTCCTCGGCTGGGAGTTACACCGGCAGATTTTTACTGACAAATTCAAAACAGGTTTGGAACCAATGTGGGATTTTATGTGCATTAATTGCTCCTCAAAGTGCATGAATTAGCCGTGACTGGCTAATGTAGAGGTCAGCACAGGGAAAACCACAAATGGTCGGGTGTGATGGCTCCTTATTCAGCCGTAATCATCTGTTTTCTTTGCGCCCTGCCAGAAAGGCTGTCTGCAAAATAACTGTAATAAATCGTGTTAGTGGGTACATCTCCTGAAACTTAGAATATAATTTATAATTATACATTTTTAAGAATCTAATTCATGCTCGGCCGTAACTATTTGCATCCCCAAAGCACGTCCTGCACCCAGACCGGCGGTCGGCCACCCCAGCCAGCAGCAACCCTGCCCAGCCTCTGCCCACCTCTGCACGGCCGGGTACTGCTAAGGGCATTCAAATCATCGCCTGTCACAGCTCCCTACCACATGCAGAGGATTTAAGAGCAAAGCTTTCCAAGCGAGGACTCTACTCAGAGCAAATACTCTGATAACAGCAAATAGATCATAAATTATTTCAGGTCCTTGAAGCACCAAGCATAAAAACTAATGCCAGCCCAAGCTGGGTAGTATTCTCTCCCTCTGCTCCTCTTTCCCCCTGGCAAGTCCTGGCCCTTGACTTACAGGCAGGAAAGCACCACGTGCCTTTGGAGCAGGCGCTCGTGTGCGGASGCAGCTGCCAGCACTCAGGCAAGAGGCAGGAGCTTCACCGGGCTTGTGCCGGGTAACCCGGCATCTCAGCACCGCGGCACCAGCCCCTGGGCCGCTGGTGCGCTCAGTGTGGCACCATGATCCAGCAGCAAATGCTATTTAAAAAAAAATAATAGTAATAGTAGCCGTGCACCTAACAGCCTTCTTGCTTGAGACGTGAGGCACTGAGTCACCCAGGCAGCTGTTTCACAACTGGGCTGCCCAAAAAAGCCCCACGATCCCGCCGGCGCCTGCTCCCGGAGCCGGGCACCAGGCAGYGAGCGCGCCGCTTTACCTGCCAAGACTTGTGCTTGGGGCGGCAGCGCCTGTTCAAGCCTCGGGGAAGCCCACGGTGGGAGAAGTTTGCTCCGCCACCCAAGCCCCAGCAGTGCGGGTGTGCTGCTGGCAAAACGGGGCGGTGCTGGGGCCCCCCCAAAACCCGGGCATGACCCTCCCTGGCCCACGCTCACCCACTGACGGGCGTGAGTCACGTCTTGCCCACGCTGCTGGCACCAACCCATGGGCAGCGGAGGGCGGACGAGGCCTGACCACGCTCGGCTTGCTGGCGGGCAATGCGCTGGTGAGTCACCACACCTTTTTCCAGGGGGAAAAAAAAAAAAATACACAATTTTAGTTGTTTTCCAGCAAACTGGCTGTTCCCGCTCGAGTCGTGCTCGTCAACCTTTGAAGAAACTCCAGGGCTGGGAGAAATGCAACAAAAAAAAAAAAAAAAATGAAGCCAGGCATTGAGGGCAAAGCCATTATTTGATGTGATCAGGAAAAGGTCTCCTCTGCGCCCCTGCTGCCGGCCAGGCTCAGCAACCGGCCCGCTGATGTGCTCCGGGTCTGCGCGAGCGGGACTGGAAAATGCCCACAGCCCAAATTGTGGTGTGGGAGATGCTGGAGAAGCCACCGGGCTGCAGCACTGGGTGCTGCTGGGTGCCCAAATCGGAGGGGGGGGATTCCCCTGGGGGATGCGGGCACCCCTCGGAGACCCAAACTCCAGATCCTGCACCCACCTGCACCGTGGGATCGTGGATGAAGAGGTTTAGGACCRTGTCACCGAAACCAAGGGAGCAAAATTCAGGCTTCCCTCCCATCTGCGTCTCTCAGCAGCGCTGATTTACTGAGTTATAACGAAACACAATTTTTATAGAATCATAAAATCATTTAGGTTGGAAAAGACCTTTAAGATCATCGAGTCCAACCGTAAACCTAACACTGCCAAGTCCCACTAAACCATGTCCCTAAGAGCTACAGCCTTTAAGGAAGACAAAGTGTGTGTCATTTTTCTTTAAAGAAGATGAAGTGCGTGTGTGTGGGGGGGTGTTACACACCTGCTGGCTCTTGTCTCTCAGGTGCTCACTAAATTTGGGAGGGCAACTTCAGTTCACTTTGTGGCCAGCACAGATTTATTTCTTTTACAGCTCCAGGAGGGCTGCGATAACTTTTTCCCTTTAAAAGAAAGGCTTGGGGACGCATAGGCTGGTGGTACCCATACCCAGCGCACCTGGTCCTCCCTCAAACTGCCACCCTTTGGGGTGATGAGTGCCTCGCTAGTGCTTGCAGAAGAGAACAATTATTTTATATGTCTAGATATATACAAATACTTAAATATATGTATGTGTGTATATATATCCACTGAAGGAGCCAACAAGGAAAACAACCATTTAAAGAAAAAAAATCCCCTAAAATTGACTCAGCTGCCCCCATCCCCTCCCATCTCTCCCTGCCGCAGCGTGCGGGTGCTGGAGGCCATTGCCCACCCCCCGCCTGGGGGCTGTGCCGTGGCCGTGACCCTGGAAGGATGCATGGGGCTTGTGCCGGTGGCACCTGGGGCTGACCCCGCTGCTTTTCCCACTGTAGCCTATTTCCCAGCAGCCGCGGCAGCACGTTGCCAGCCCTGTTCGCACCCCACCGGGTTGGTGGGGGGGGTACAGGGGGGTGCAAACCCTCCCCAAAGTGGCTGCCCGGAGCACACTGGTGCCTCGATACCTCTCGCCCCACATGGTCCCCGCTGCCCCAGGGATGCCTGGGGACACCAGGGATGGGGGCACACGGCACGGCCCCAGAGCTCCCGGCTGCAGTGGGCACTGCGGCAAGACTGCAGGAAGGAGGATGGGAATTTGGGGATGCTCCCCCCGCCTACCAGTGCATCAATGGCCCAAGCAGGGGAGCAGTRGCCCTGGTGGTCCCCCCGGCCCCAGTCCCGTGGGAATGGGAACGGCCCCAGCACCAGCAGGCAGCCTCCAACAACTGCAGGGAAGGTCTCGGGAAAAAAAAAAGAGGGGGATATTGCCACGAGAAAGAATTCATCCACTGCTTCCCTGGCTGGATCGCAGCCGGCAGCAGCTGAGGAGGGAAATGCCGGGAGCCAGGGCTGGAAGCACGGGTGCCGAGCATCCCTCCCTGCACCTGCCTGCGCCGGGGGGCAGACGTCTGTCTGCGTGGCTGTATGTCCGAGTGGTCCTCGCACMCCACCACCACCCAGGCCTGCCCGTGGGTCCCGAGTTTGTGGGGCTGCCCCACCGGGTGGGTTTTTGCTGTTTCAGCCAGCGTTTGCCCATCCCGCAGGTCCTGTCGGCACCGTGGTGCGGCAATAAATCAGTAACCAATTAACAGCATCAATTAACATAAAAGCAGGTCCCCAGCCCACACCCGCAGAGGTGGTGGTGGGTCGTTCCCCCCCCCCGAGCACTTGCAAACTCATCACACGCACCCCCCCCATCCTGCTGGCACCCCCCGGGGAAGCATTTCCCAGCACCTCGACCCCCCAGGGAGGTTTCCCGGGGAAGAGGAGGCAGAGGGGAGGAAGGAGGACAGGACACCACCGCGTTGATTAGTTTGGATTTTATTGGGGGGGGGGGGGGTGTGGAAGGAAGGAGGGGGGTTTGCCTTACAGTTGGAAGGGGTAAGTCTGGGGTTACGGCATCAAAAATCACATGTACACGGCCCCTCTCCCCCTACGGGGCAAAGCCGCTGGGGCAGGTAAGGCAGCCGGGCGGCAGGGCTGCAGCCCGGACCCACGAAAATGCACGAACCGACAGAAGGGGCTAACAAAAAAAAAAAAAAAAAAAACCAAACCAAAAAAACACACCCCCAAAAAGTCGCACCCCCCCCAACCCCAACGCAGAGCTGCTTTCCCCTGCAGCCCTCCCCCAAAAAAATAAACCAAAACTTTTTTTTTTTACTTCTTTTTTTTCTTTCCTTTTTATTTTTTTTTAAATTTTTTTCCAAAAGTTTTGGTTTTTTTGGTCTGCAGGTTGCGGATCAGCTGGGCAGCCCTTCCCTCCCCCTTTGCCTCCCCTCTGGGCACCCCCCTGGGCTGCTGCCCCCCCCACCCCAGCCCCGGGATGACACGGCTGAGCTCATGCGGAGCCCTCGAGGATGGACGGAGGACGCGAGACAGGGAAAGATTCATTTTTAGGGAGGAAAATTAAAAAAAGATTTTTTAAGTTCTGTTCCGTGTTAGACTCTAGATAAATGCCAACCCAACAGCATCAACTAAAAATAATCACGGTCACTGGAACGGACCTAGTATTTACATCGATCCCGCCGCTCCCAGCGGCAAGAGGCTGTACAGGACCAGCAAGCCGGGGGCTCCCGCTCGCGGTGGGGGGGGGGAGAGGGTCCCCGCATGAAGTTGGGCGGGCACTGGCAGGGCAGGAGCCAGCCTGTGCCTCTGCCCGGCGGGCAGCAGGGGAGACGCTAGGCTTTTTATCTTTTTTTTTTTTTTTTTTTTTTTTAAACTCCTCTTCTGTTGCGTTTAAAAAAATAATAATTATAATAAACCCACTGGAGGGGCACAGGAAGCAAATAAATATCAGTCAGTAGAGATGGGGGTGGCAGGACCCCCCCCGGGGCATCGCCACTGCTAACGAAGAGGGGGGAGGAGGAGGAGGAGGAGGAGGAAGAGCTGGAGCCAGAGTCCTGCCCAGGAGGCGGTGGGGAGACCCCGGGCGGGGGGCATGGTGGCTGAGGAGGGACGGTGGTCGGCCCCTCACAAGACCTGGAAGCGCCAGGACGCCTGGTCCTTGTAGTCGAGGCAGTCGGGGGAGTTGAAGTTGAGCTTCCAGGAGGCAGCGGCGGCAGCGGCGGGCTCCTTGTAGTCCAGGCAGTCGGAGGAGTTGAAGGGCAGCCCGGTGCCACCGTAACCCTGGTGGTGGTGGTGATGGTGATGATGGTGGTGGTGGCCTGAGCTCTGGCTCAGTGGGTGGTGGTGGTGATGGCCAGGCACCGAGGAGGGCCCCATGGGGCTGAGCTGGTGGGGATGGTGGTGGGAGTGCATGGGCGCCAGGTAGGAGCTGCAATCAACGCCCCCGAAATAGGACGAGGAGGGCGGTGCGGGGTAACCCTGCCCGTACCCCCCACCTTGGCCGTAGGAAACAGGGTAGCTGGCGGAGGCGGCAGCGGCGGCGGGGCCGGCCCGTTGCATGCAGGACGCGGCGGCTGGCGGCAGAGGCTCGGGCACCGTCACCCCTGCCGGCGCCGCGCCAGGAGAGATGGAAGCTGGGCTCCAGATGGACGATGCCGGGGTGCTGAGAGATGCTGGGGCACCCGCCGGAGCCGATGAGGCCGAGCTGGAGGAGGAAGAAGAGGCCGAGCTGGAGGCTGCTGCTGGTGGTGTGAACTGCCCGCTGCTCTCCGAACCGGAGCTCTCACGAGCCGGCGAGGATTTCTTCTTGGCCGGACGGCTCTTGGCCCCGCCGCCGCTCTGCTGCTGCTGCCGGCACTTGGCACGGCGGTTCTTGAACCAGACCTGGCGCAAGAAAATGGGGTGCAGGGGGCATGAGCATCGGGGCGAGGAGGGGCGGCGGGGAGAGCGGGGGGCCCTCTGGGCCCCCCGCTCTCCCCGCCGCCCCTCCTCGCCCCAGGAGTACCCAACCAACCTCACCCCAGCACTAGTTCCACCAGTGCCCACGCCCAGCCATTAGCACCGCACACCCCCACACCCCCAAAAAAAAAAACCTGCCCCGCCTGGTGCCCGGCCCACCCCGTATCCCACCCCACAAGCAAGGATGCCCAGGGCCAGCGGCTGGGGTGTCCCAGCTTGTGCATGTCCCCGGCACGGCGACAAAATACGGTTTTGGGGGATGGATCCTGCATGGGGTGCTGCCTGCGTATCCCACCCCACTGGGCATCATCATCTGGGGAGCAGTGCCAGAGGGAGCGCCCCTGGGAAGCACCCGGGTAGTGGGGCTGCTACGCCCTGGGGCAGGTGGAGGGGGACAGAGAAATATTAATAAAAATAAAATTAATAAAAGAGAATAAAAAAGAAAAATAAAAGTCCCCCTTTGCCTGGATGCCACCATGGCGGGACAGCCAAGCGGCCGGGAGCCCACAGGCATCCCGACCCCGAGGAAACAGGAACGAGCGCGGGTGGAGAGCCGCATCCGAGTTGTGCCAGCCGAGCCGGGGTGCCCCCGCATCCCCCCTCAACCTGTGACGGCGCGGGATCTCCCCACGCAGGTCCGGTACCTGGACTCGGGATTCAGGCAGGTTGATCTTCAGGGCGACCTCCTCCCGCATGAAGATGTCGGGGTAGCGGGTCTTGGCAAAGAGTGCCTCCAGCACGTCCAGCTGCGAGCGGGTGAAGGTGGTGCGCTCCCGCCGCTGCTTCCGTGGGGTGGCTGGGGGCGAGCACCACCACGCTGGTCACGCCAGGTCCCCGCTCACCTCCCGCACCCCCCCCAGCACAGCGGGAGCCCTGGCACCCCTGGGGCAGGGGCCTGTGAAGCACCCCCGCCTCCAACACCAAAAAGCAGCGGTGCCCCCCACACCCCAGCCCCACGGCAGCCAGGCGCTGCCTGCCTGGGCCAGACTCTGTCCTGCTGCGGGCAGGGCGAGCGGCACGGGGCTGGGGAAGGGTCAGGCCCGGCCCCGGCGGGAGCAACAGAGAGATTTCGTTGTGTTGAAATAAAGCTACTTTTTTTTTTTTTTTTTTTTTTTTTT